>ML675637.1:12065685-12141823 GCA_007922155.1 Mesoclemmys tuberculata
CGTGGAGAGGAACGGAGCGGCGTGCGGCGGGGCGTGGGAGAGAGGTGGAGTCCTGAGGAAGGTACTGGGCTCAAGAAGCCAGAAAGACAGAGGGGGGAAAATAGCCCAGGGGAAAAGCCTGCAGCTGCAAGTAAGGTGCCAGCAGCACATAGCTGCTACTCAGAGGGTCCCTGGGCTGTGACCTGGAGGAGTGGGTGGGCCTAGGTCCCTACCCCCATCCCTGGGAAGACGGGGTAACCGGCGATGCCCTGGCCCACTACAAGAAGCAAAAGTGCGAGGCCCACTAGGGAAAAGCCGGCCGTTTGCCACACTAGCCTCTCAGACACTGCCAATGGGGCCTTCATTTGAGCCAGATTTTATCTGTGGGTGTCCCTGCATCAAGAGGTGAGAGAGGCCAGAGCCAGCAGAATGTGGGTGTGAATCTTGATTTCTTCACCCTTTTGTAAGCACGTCATTACCATTCATTTCCATGGGCAACGTGGGGAGTCAGAGTCGCATGTTTCCCTTCATCTCTCAGGCTCGCCATTAGCCAGGGCATAAATAAAGGCACGTGTGCAGTGAGTTCCAAAGGCCTCAGATAAGCACCACTCTCTGGTGCAATTAACAGCCTCTGAAAGACAGTCCATTGGCAGGAAGGGGAGTTACTCCCTTAGTTAGGAGAGAGGGAATCAATAACCTTTTGACACATGATCACCTTTCACTTGGGTTTCCTGTTTAACTCCAATCCATTTCCACTTCTCTGGGTGCATTCAGTTACCTTTTATTAGATGTTGCTATGGTGACCATCTTTGCTAGGAGGCTTTTGTTTTATCAACACCGTTCCTCCTGTAACCTCTTCCCTTAAGGTGGAACATGCCGTATTACTTTCTCTTCTAGCATCCTTGACACCTCTGGGTATGTAATACTAATTTGATACACCCAAAGAATACACAGTGCTTTATATAGCATCTTACATATTCAAAGTACTGTACAGACATTAACTGATTAATCTTCCCAACACCCGAGGTGAGGTAAGTATTAAAAACAATTGTGAATGATCAAAGGCCCTTCTTGCTAAGAAACTACTTTTGATAGTAGTGTGGGAAGGTTTGTCTTGTACCAGCCCTGAAACAACATAAGAGCACTAGAACTATCCAGGGTACCTTGAATTGTCTGCTCTTGTCCCTGTAAATGGAATCTGTCTTCAAGTGGATGTTCAAACAGTTGTCACCTCCTGTTTCTGTAGGTCCACAAAATTGGGTCTGCAGTTATCTGTGTCTGCAGTTATCTGTGACTGCAGATTGCAATCTTAAAAATGGATGAGCAAGTTACAGTCCAGATGAAAATCTGTTTCCAAATCATAACACCGCTTGCTATAGAAGGACAAATCTAACTGGTTCCCCCTCCCCTCCACATGCACACACTGAGTGCATTCAATTCCTTGTATTTTTAATATCCTCGTTTTCTAGCTCTGTTTTTTGTATTATTGACTTGGTTTTCCATTAATATTATTTTACATTGGGGACAGAATGGAGTTGGTGTGTGTGTGATGAATCTATTCAAGGAGTTGTGATCTCTGCATTTCATTTTGCAGTTCAGCTGGAAAGATCTCGTTTCCAAATACACCCACACACAGACGCAGCAAGAGAGAGAGAAAGAAAGACAGAGACTCAAGGGGGATGGGGAGGTTGGGGCAGGGAGGCATAGCGGCACTGGGGCACAGTCACAAAGAATGAAATGAAAGGGAAAGATAGGAGATAGAGGAGCATGTGGGACACTTGTTTATCATTCAAGATTGCAAAAGAACAGGGGATAACGCAGTCTGAAAAAACTAGGGAGCCCCTGGAAACGAGAAGCAGTGGCTGTATGTCTGCATGGCTCTGAGCAACCTAACACCAAGTTCAACACATGCTTTTCCGAACCCTCAGTGGCAGAGAGTCAAGAAGGGAGAATGTCGTGTGCAACTGGGGACAGAGCAAGTTTGCGGTATGACATTAGGAGAGATTTAGGGCACCGGCTGCCAGTGATGTAATTGCAAATGCCTTCCAGTTTTGGGGTAGGATGATTAATAAGATGGAAGGATATGTCCTGCAGTGGTTCTGCATGGCGTGCAGAGAGGTTCTTTTTGGTCTTTAATCAGGGACACAAGCTGGTGTCTCTCCCCACACACACACACACCAAAACTCAAGGCCAATTGTTCTCAGCTTAGAGCAATGGTAGCCAGATTCCTCCTGGCTGAGGGCTGTATTGGCAATGACGGTGAGCCATGAGCCTCAGAGCCACGTTTATATTGAATGTGTTAATTCTCCTAATAAGGTGGAGCAGGCTTGCTGAAACAACAAGGCCCCAGCTTGGGAGGCTCTATCGTGAGCTGGGTAACTGACCTGTTGTCTCGTCAGCCCACCCCTCCATGTTGAAATGGTCAGGCAATGGGCTGCACTGTACATCTCTGGGGACATGCGGGCCGCACTTTGGCTGTGGTGTGTGATGATGAACGCTCTGCATTGGAAAGCATGGCTTTGAATAAAGACTCTTAAGGATCAATAAGGAATTGGGAAGATCAGTGCTCAAATGTACATCCAGCCCAAGTTCCCTTGGCTCCAGAGATCAGAAACTGATGGTGCAGGCGGTTTTAGAGATAATATGTTGCAGTGTCCCTGTGGCCCCCAGTTTGGATCTGAACCCAACTCTTTTCTTTGAAGGAGCCTTAGGTTAGTTTACTGCGGGAGAGCTGGCTGAGCAGATGAGCGCATGTGAATTTAAGGCGGAGGAAAGGTGTCGTGCTGACAGTCCTGGAGAACAAAATCCTCTTTGTCAACAGAACCGGTGCAGCTTCAGCAGCAATCATGCTAGCTTCCACATATTCTGACCTACAAGTGGGAGAAGAATTCAGTCCTCAGAGCCAATCTTTGGCCTGCCTACTTAATGGGCCAGCCAGGGTGCTAACTAGCAGGGATTGCAATGTGGAGACCAGTGCATTTGGACTAAGATTCCCGGCTCGTTTCACAGAGGCCAGCTGACCGATGGCAGCAAATTTGAGTTGCTACTGATCTGAGCTGGACTCAAACCTACCCCCTAGAAAGAGATGCTCTGTAGTCTACTACAAGTCCCATGAGACATTCAGTCCCCGCCTCATAGCTATTCTGAGGTTGGTAGATGATTCATTCCATTATTCCAGACATAGTTAGCTCATGCAATGGCATTCCTTGGGGCCAATATTTCTTTCCCTTCAAAGTTTCCTTATGTTGGTATTTCTCAAACTTTACATTCCTGGGCATGATGTGTGACATCGCTGAAACACTTGGAGTCTCCTCCTTAATGGGAACCAGAGCAGTTCCAACGTCCCAGAACTGCTTCTCTCGAACACCTCTCTGAACACTGATGGGTCCCGCTAAACCACCAGCACTTCAGCCAGGTTGCTTGTCTTGCTTTGTCCCAGAATATTCAGCAGAGGTCACCAGCCTTTGAGGTTCCCATAAGTCTTCAAATCATGGTGAGAGGATTGTCAAGCTGTCCTGCAGTGGCTAAAGAACATGAGTACCAACCCCAGGGCAGACTGTTAAGACCCAGGGCACAAACCCCAAATTGGTTGTGAGTTCTATACTGAGATTTCATCAACCAATTATCCAATGTAAACTCCTCCGGCATTGTAACAGCCTTAGCGTGGAGTCACAGACAGTTTCCTAGGGTACTCCAATCTGTCTTGTGTCACAAATACTCCTACCTTTGTGATAGATTGTCCCTTCCACCAAGAATCACAGCACAATTCGGTTTGCTCCCAGTCCCAAAGAACGAGGCACTTACCCCAAGTCAGTTATATCTTAAATCTTACAACATAGACAAAGCTTGTATCCAATCCAATAACAAACTATCTAAAGATTTATTAAAAAGGAGATCAGTTATTTACAAGGTTAACACAAGTAAACTTACATTCACAAATGAGTTTCAATTTTAAGTTCCAAAAGAGAATCAAAGTTTCTATAAGAAGCAAGCTCTGTAAGTTCTTTAGGGCTAACCCGGGCTAACCAGCTGGGGATCTCTTGTTTATGTTTAGAAAACCATGCTCCCTAGAATCCAAGCAGTATAGACGTGCAGTACAATTCCTTCGTTAGGGGTTTTTAATTCCCTTCCCCCGATGCGCTCTGAGCTAATGGGAGGAATTCATTTGCCTGACTCCTCTTCATGGGAGGGAAGCGAAGAGCTACGAAGTCTTTTGTTCTCTTGAAATGTTGGGCCTTGCTTGTTGGCCACGACGGAACACATTCTGGTGAAGAGCAGAACTTTGCACTAGTTAATGTCTCTCTTCTGTCTGGTGTCTTACAGAACGACCGAGGTTTCTAATACAAATGCTTACATACAGTAGCGTACCGAGAGAGGGGCCAGGCCCCCGGGCGCCGGCATGTGAGGGGTGCCGGGCCTGCCCTTCAGGATGCGTGGGGGGAGGAGGGGACGCAGGAGGCTCTGAGGGTGCCCTTCAGCCCCTCTCCCCGTGCATCATGAAGGGCAGGATGGGAGTAGTAGCCAAGCCGGAGCCAGGCTGTGGGGCGGGAGCAGTAGGTAAGTGCGGGGAGGAGGAGGTTGGCCAGGTCAGCCCTTCACGATGGGTGGAGGGGCACAGGAGGCTCTGAGGGGTGCCCCTCAGCACCTTCCCCCTCGCCCATTGTGAAGGGCCAGCCCAGCCCCGCTCCCCAGGCCGGGGGTGTGTGGCCACCCCATCTGAGCTGGCACTGGGAGAGGCAGGCATCACGTGGCGGGTAAGTGAGGGGAGGGAAGTGGTGGAGACAAGCCTTCATTTGCGCCCCTTCCCCCCCCTTGCAGATACAGACCCCCCCTCCCCGGGGCAGCTGGGGGGCTGTGCCAGGAACCCTCCTTGCCGGCCGGGCGGGGCGGGAAGGGGGCACCACAAATGTAGGTTTGGCCCCCCGGCATCGGAAACCCTCGGTACGTCACTGCTCAAATATTACCTTACAACATGGGCTATAGAGGCTGTACGTGAGATTAACACATGCAGCAGCTCAGACGCATTCAATAAAGCCTAAACCCCTCCTCTTATAACCCTAGCACCTATTTTGCAATAGTAACACACGGGAGCCGGACTGATTCCAGCTATGGGTTCGTCAGTGTTCAGTTGGTACAGGGAGACCCCTAGGCATGTGCGGGTCCCTACTCTGCCAGCACCACACTTAAAACACGCTCCACCGTCACCGCTGCCTGTCGTGCTGTGTTTGCGTAGAGGATGAGCTTTGAAAACCCAGCCTCCGAGCACAATTCCAGTAACGTTTACTTCAGCTGAATGCCGTTGCTGAAGCTGGGGCCGTATCAAGTGAGACTGCCAGACCAATGAGTTTACTCCAGGTTGCTGGATTTGTGGTTGAATTTGGGTGGGGAGCAAATGTGGAAGATGTGGTGAAAAGACCATTTCAAGTCCGTGATGGAAATAGCTAGTGATGTTACTGGTTGAGTTTTCCCTCCCTAAATGCCAGCTCCACAGGCTAGGAGGTGGCTGTTGTCAGACACCAGGATGGTGGCTGGAGCGGGAGTTGGGCACCAGAGCCGAGGGTCAGGACTGGAGTCCGAGGCCAGATGTCTGAGCCAAAGTCAGGCGTTGGAGCTGTGTTACTTGGAGCGAGGCAGGGCAGGAACAAGGCTGGAACAAGCAGGCGCTTTCGCGGCCGTGGGCGAATGCTTTGAGCAGCTGCCAAAAGGCTGGTGCTTGTCTGCGGACTCTTCTCCCAGTCAGGCAGTGGTAGCCAACCAGGCAGCCTCTGGTAGACCAGCTGCACTCATTAGGCTGCCCGGAGACTGGCTCTGCTGCGGGCCCTGTTTCCTGACAGATGTTAGGCCAGCAACAGGCTTTTCTAAGGAACGGATTCAAACAAGTATTTTCCCCCCTTACATGCTTGAAAAAAAATTTTTTGAGGGTGAGGTTGGGGGAGGGAGGGAGAGGAGAGAAGGAAACATACCTGACTATAAATGATTATTGTTAAAATTGTTACGCACAAGCTGTGACCCTGGTTGGAGGGGATGTTTGAAGAGGGAAGGAGATGGTGAAAGTTATTATAATAGAAAGCAGATGGAGGTGGCAGGAAGAGAGCTTAGGGAATAATGTCATGTGCTTACAGGTGACATTAAAGGGATACATCATCTGTTTTAGGTGGCAATTGCTTTCCTACGAAGGAAATGGGCAGCAATACAACCCCCTAAGCTAGATTGATGCTACTGGGTAGTAAATATTGTCTTTCGGGTGTTGCCCTGAAGATGCTTAGGTTACTCTTCCAATAACACCTGGGAGGTTATTTTAAGAAATGGGAGATGACCACTGCCATTAAGCTAATGTCGCTAACTTCTAAGCAATGACTTGGAAATATCATGGGAATGATTGACAACTAAATGCCAGAGGAGAAATAAACAAACAGGACTAAAATCTAGGTAAGCTGAAAAGCCATCTCCAGTTGTTGCCAACAGGACAAGAAGCCCTGTCCCTCTAAGGAAAGTTCTCACCCATCTCTTAATTTTACATCTCTCCATCTGCAGGTGGGATGGTAAGACCCCTGCGGTCTGACACCTGGCACTGGAAGAGGCTTGTCTTGGCAGAGTAGGTAGAAGCAGCGATGATATTGTGAAATTTAAGACATTTGAGGGGGAAAATGAAACAAATTTATCTTTGAAAGGTCACAAGGGAGGCAGTGGCATGTGAAGCATGGTGATGGCTTGGATAGGATGCCAGGAGCAAGGCATGGAGACCATCGGATCTAAACGAAAAGGCTGATTTGTTAATTTCCAAGAAGTTTTCTCAGTCAATTAACGCATGCATCCTGCTCTCTTGATGAGACAGAGGTGCCATCAAGATGTGATGTGTATGTCCTGGCCCTGTGGCCCTTACCGCAGAGGGGCTGTTGCCCGAGTTAGGGCTAACTGATGGTAATACTGGCACCATTCAGCGATAGATCTCTAAGTGTGTTACAATCACGTGGCTATTTTACATATGGGAAACCCAGGCGCGGTGACTTGCCCCAACTCACGTTGCAGGTCAGTGACAGAGTGGGGCACAGAGCCCAGGGACTGGTTGCCCTGCACCTTGTCTTGTCTCATACACCACCGCAAAGCGAGCGCCAGCCAGTGAGGGTACAATGCTGCTATTTTGAGTGGGTCACACTGTACTCCCACTTTGCACAAGATAACAGGGCAACAAAACTGGGCCCCAGGCTGCAAGCCCTGTGCCCGTCTGCTGGGTTGCATTGACTATTGCATCCACATCACCGAAGGAGAAATACTTTGGGGAGAGGGTGTGGCAGAGAGAGAGAGGGATCGGGGTGGGGGGGAATCTATATGTTAGTCAATCTTAGAACTGTTCACTGAGGCTTTGTGGCTTGGCTGGAACATCCTTCCAGCGGCCTCCATACCCAGAATTATTAGCTTGCGGCAGAGAGGGCAGCCGGCCACTCGCCCTCTCTTGTGGTTGTAGGAAGCAATATGTGGGGATACTAATGAGGATCTTGTTGCTGAGAGGCGGTTTGATCAGTGCAGCAGAGCACACAGAGTGAGCTAGTGCTGGAGCAATGTATAGCACTTCAGCACTGGAGTAGCTCTCCAATTTGTCTGTCCTTATTTTCTGCCTTTAAAAACAAATACATCCTTCCTTTCCTTTGTTCCATCTTCTGACCTTCCTGAAAGGCAATGCTTCCCCTTTCTTTCTCTGTCCTCTTCTGGTCTTCTCACTGCTTCTCTTATCCTGTCCCATCTGCCTTCTCACCTCGACTAAGAAATAATCAAGTCCAGATGCTAGAGGGTAGGGCTTGGTGCAGTGAAGCAAGGCTGTTTGTGGTCCTTTTAAATCAGGAGTTTGGAGGAAAAATTAAACCTGGGTTCTGGCTGAATATGTCTGATGCTCTTTTCCCAGTTTTCTCTGAGCTCTGGGTAAGAGGGATGTTTTTATTCTTGCTGTAAATACTCAGCTGTCTGAACTCTCCCCTTTTTTCCACCCCGCCTCCGTCTCCCAACTTTTCAGGCTCTGTGCTGTTAGTGAGGGGTGATCCATTCAAGCTAGTACACAAATTGATGCTCCTGGCCTCCCCTGTGTTTGTCTGATTAAAATCTTAAATTCTTCCATTTTAGATTTGATTTGGGTATTCTTTGCTGAGCCAAGAAATCTCTATGGCAACAGAAGCAGGAAACTTTTTTATCACGTGTGTGTGTGTGAGAGAGAGAGGGTCATTTCTGGTGTAATAATGATCTGTTTTAAACTATATAATATTTGCGGTCGCAAGCCCTGGAAGAGTGGGAGATGCGTGGAACTTCTTTCAATTGGTGTCTCAGCAAGAATGGTTGATCCTCCTCCTCCTGTCGTCTGTCTTGTTTTTTCCTCCTTTCTTTTCTGAGCTCTGAGCATTTGTGTGGGCTAGCATCGCTGGAGGTGTGTGTGTTGTGTGCGTTTTATCTTGTGCTTGACTCTAAAGAGAGAATGCGAATTCGTTATGGATACTTTTCTTTTGAAAACGGTGGTAACTGCCTATCATACGGGGGGAGATAATGGATCTGTTTCTGCTCTCACTAGTATTTTTCTCCACACTGTTGTAATTCCCTTGATTTCACTGGGGAAATGTAATTTATGCCCTTGTGAAGGAGAGCCGAATTGAGCCCTACCTTCTGGGGCACTGGAACAATTTTTATACCAGTGTGGGGGCTGCTGAGAGCCGTTCATCCAAACTGTAAACCTTGTATATAGTGGGAACCACATCAAGCAAAGGGCTGCAGTAGCACTCCACCACTCCGACCTCCAGCACCTGTACCTACACTTCTCCTGTTTCTGATCTGGGAACTCCTCCAGGTGTGAGGCCATTAAACGGAATGGGCCAGTGGGAGATCTTTGCTCCCTTCCTCTGTCAGTTGGGTGGGGATAGCATGCTGCAGTGGCCTCAGAGTGGTGGCAGCTTCGTATCCTCTGCTCACGGTGGCTGTGCTTATTTCAGAAAGCCTCATGTTTTTGCCCCGATCAGAAAATGTGAAGTAATACTAAAGCAGGTTCCATTCAAGCCCCCTTGGAGCTTGTCATACTCCCCAAACCGCTGGTGACCATAATAGATTGGTGGCCCAGAGACGGCATGAGTCAAATATGAACCAGACTAATGAAATGAACTGAAACTACGGTCCCATCTTTGCTCCAAAAGCTGCTTACTCTGTGATATGCTTGTTTCTTCTTGTCACATGTGAACAAGCTTTGACCATATTTCTTGAACAGGACAGCAACACTCTTGGGGGGGCAAGTATGCTTCTGGAAAAGTCCTGTAGAACTTAGCCATGAAACCAATGGGGTTCCCTAGAAATAAAATAGGTTTTAGGGTCATTCCTATAGAACCTTATAGTATAAACCCCTTGGGAAAAATCATATAATCCTAAATCCTTTTCTATAACGTTGTTAACCATCCTTTTGTATCTTATAGCAAGGATATAACTTTCTATTACATTTCATAGGGTGATTATTGTTTCTATAGGTGGTTTATTTTTTAAATCACCCTCTTGAAAATTATATGCCTGCTAGAGGATATCATAGTGTTGTTGTTTTTTAATTGCTATAAAGGGTATAATTTTCTACCAAAGCCTATAGAATTTTTCCATAGGTGTTTAGACTACAGCATAGAACCAAATGTTGTCCTTGTTGCTGAACAACTGTAACCAGGTCTCCAACACAATAACAGTATCATGGGTCCTAAGTCACATCAAAGCACTCAGTGCCCCAACTCTTTTGCCAGTGGATCAGACCGAATAATTCATTCTGAATAAGGTGCTAGATAAACTTTTGTTTTGTTTTAAGGGATGTCTGAATAGACTTTCTCCCCACCCAGATTTATTTGAAAATATTTCACAGGGTATTTAGCAAATTTCATTTTCCCTATAGCTTGTAATGTGGAATTCAGGCTGTTGTCTGCATAGCATGCCTGCACATCACATTGTGTTCTCAACTAGTGGCTGTTCCACAGAGGAAAATAACCTGTTACTGTTACCAACGAATGGAGTTATTCATTTAGTTCAATTGGTGGTGACTTGTATTATGGTGCCAGAGATCCTAGAGTGAAACCCTCTGGACAACCCGGGTGAGGGTGTCAATGCACTTGATTGGTCACAATAGTCAGTCATATTGTTTTGTTGGTTCTGATCAAGTTTTTTGTTTGACTTCTCATGGAAAGTGAATTTTTAATCGTGGTGAGTTTTTGAGTGTAACGTCAGCAGTCAGCAAACCTCCCGCTGGTAAAACCCAATCGCTTGGATAGCTCCAGAAAGCAAATACAGGAGTGGATTTATTTAAAAAGTAGAACAGGAAATCTTGGTTTCAGCACTCAGCCATTTGGAGTGATAACAAGAGTGCTGTGTGACCGCTCTGAAGAAGACTCTAATATGGGTCCTTTGACTCATGTCACAGTTTGGTTTCATTTTTTGAAAAAGCAACAACATACCGTGTTGCATTCGTTGCCCCAGCATGGCTTGCAATTGTCTGGGACCTAAAAAGCCAAAGTAGGTTGAAATCCGAGTCAGTGAGTAATCTACATTTTATATTCCCTCTTGGCAGAGCCAGGGTTACCATTATTAGACCTGTGGGCCGTAACAAAATGTTCTTGTGTGTACTGTACTGTACCTTCCAGCACAGCCCTTTCTGCTAATGAAGCAAGTGGAAGGTTTGTTGGTTCCCTATGGGCTTGTGCAAGAACTTGAGGGGCAGCTGGAGGTGTCTCTAGAGAAGCAGAATGGAGAAGGTGAAAATTGGGCAGCTGAGGGGTTTCTGCATTCAGAGACATTTACTCAGGAAATATCAGGGTCGCAGTGGAGATTTAACCATGTCATTTATCTCTCTCTCCCTGTGAGATCAGCAGCCTATGAGGCAGGAGACAAAAATAGACGGGGTGGGGAGGGAAGGGATTAAAATCTAGAAGTAAATGCCTCAAATTCATCTTAATGCCAGTTACTGCTGTTGATGCTGTTCTTACTAACTAGTCCTATTGCAGTCGCATGCAGAGGGAGAACCCAATTGAGATCAGAGCCTCATTGTGCTAAGTGCTGAACGTACGCATAATAAGAGCCAATTCCCGTCCTGAAGAGCTATGTTGTAAATAGAGCAGGCAGGCAAAGGAATCAGAGAATCATAGGACTAGAAGGGGCCTGAAGAGGTCTTCTTGTCCAGTCCCCTGCATTCAAGGCAGGACTAAATATTATCTAGTATATTAAGTATAATTCCCATTTAGAAGTGGGTGGACTGAGGCCCAGGGGTGTGAAGTGACTTGCCCAAGAAAGTTCCATGGAAAGTCTGTCGCAGATCTCCTGGGTCCTAATCCAGTTCTATAACCAGGAAGTCCTCCGTCCTCTTACTGGATGACGAATATATTGAGTACACAGAAAGAACCAGTGTGGCCTTTGTCTGTTCTGGGAAATACAGTGTAAACTTTGGTTGCTTTTCTTCACGTGGGAACTTTCCATAACTTCTGTCAGCATTGTAATCCCGGGATGTTTCCCTTACGGGGGGTTCGACAGATGGCACCATTTGCTGCCAAGAATGCTGGGCAGTGGTTACGCTTTAATTTTACCAAGTGTTCATGGTGTGAGAGGCTGGTCTAGTGGTCTGAACATGGGCATTCCTGATTTCTAATTCCAGACCAGCCACTGACTCACTGCCTGATCTTAGGCAACTTGGTGCCTCAGTTTCCTCATCTGTAAAATGGGGATTATAGCTGTGCGTCTTCAGAGGTCCTGTATAACATTAGTTGACGCTTGTAAAATATTTTGTTATATATAATACGTCCTAGAAAGGCTAAGTCATTGCTTTTCCCTCCGTACACTAATACACATTTTTGGTCATATACTCAGTATCAAAGAGGGCTGAGGATTTACCTTCTATTATATAATATGTATGCAACTATGCCTACCCAACCTGTGCTCTTGCTTTGGGGTTCCCCTGAATCATAAGGCTGGCCCTGCTGCTGGAATATTCTTCACTAGACCTGGAAAATCCACAAAAAAATGTACCACAGACAATCTTTCACATAGCTATTCTGCTGTATTTGAGCTCCACAAGTATTCTAGCAAAGGAGATTTCTGGCAGGCGCATTTGTGACATGGTGATTTTTAAGCAAACAGCACAAAATAGTCACAGAAAATGAATTTTGAATTTATCGTTTGTGCGTAGTTGTACAGGGACCCTGAGTTTTTCTCCAGCTGGGGAACACACCATGTGACTTGTCCAATCAGCTTGAATTGTGCAACCCAGTCACTTACAATGATTTGCTTGTGAATGAGCTACAGACCATGAATTTTTTGCTGATATTATTTACTGAATCATTCAAAATAATGACTAAATTTGAGAGAATTGAGATCTGTTTGCAGACAATGGTAAACAGAAAGAGGGGAAATTCATGGGACAGCTTTTTTTTTTTAAACAAACTATTTACTTCAGATCCACTACTGATGGAGAAAATAGAAGTAAATGCAGCTCCTTCAAAATGTCCAGTGCATTAGAGCAGCATCTGGGAAAAGGGAAGGAAGGGGACATGGGTCTGAACCTGAAAGAAAAGTGGTGCAGAACTGGTGAAAGAGGTGGGTCATATCTGTTTTGGTTTGAGGTCTGCTTTTAAAGTTCACAACAGGCCCTTAGGAAATCCACGGATGTCTATTTGGCTCTGATCCAGGCGTGGAGAGATCTGCTTCTAGCCTCTCTTCTGGATCCAGTTTTGCTAATGCTTCTGATTCAAGTTTATTTTGTTATAAGCCTCAGTCTTTGACTCTCCAGTCAGGAGACCCTGAGAATCCAGACCCTAGCAGGAATCCAGTCAATAGACTGAAGAACAGCTCTCTCTTGTAAAGCATTAGGAGTAGGGGTGACGTGCAGGAGGGGGATCCCCTTTGCCGATGATGTGGCTTCCTTCCGTCCCCCTCCTCTCGCAGCAGGCAGCGGAGGTACCATATGTCTGATGTGCTTCTGCCTCTCCCTCATTGTTTCCTTAGGGCTGTGTGAATTCCACTCTCCCCAGTTATAGGCGTCTCCAGCTGGTTTTGGGGTGTGAGCCCTCCGTCTCCTCATGAAACAATCCAAAGAACAGGACTAAATGACAGGGATTAGAGAAAGGAAAGACCTGTTAGATCATCCAGTTCCTCCTCCTGCCAGGGCAGGAGTCCTACTGAAGAATCTCTGAGGCTTTGCTCCCTCTACTTTGAAGTCCCAAGCAACCCCTTTGGAAGAGGGCATGAGAGGGCAAAGTAACTGCTTAAAGCCCGTCTGAAAAGCTCAGGTCTCAGCTCGCTCTTTCTTTAAGCTCAGCTGGCATTAAAGGCCTGACAGTTACCATAGCAACCCCTATCCCGTGACTTCACAGGTCTCTACCATATGCCTGGAAACCTGTATCACCCCGGCCTCTGGTAACCATGGCAATGATGTCACATGGTCCCCACCTGTCTCCCAGATAACCCGGTAGTATCCCATAGAGATAAGTACCTGAGTTAAAGGGCATGGAAAGCAAGTGGCTCTCACCATCCCTGTGGTGTCTGTAAGGGACAAGAGCCTTTTAATAGCCATGGTAACTAATAAGTACTGCACGGTGACACATACCTTCTGTATCCATAGTAACCAAGGAACATCACATAGCAACATGTGCCTCATGTACCCATGGAAACCTGCTCGTTAGTTTTTGTATTGATGCATTTAAAAAAAAATCCATAGTGTTTATCCTGAGATGAACCTGCAGATGTGAATAATGGGAGGGTTATGCCATGGACATTGTAGAGAACAGGGCAGTGCGAACTCCTGTCTGAGTGTCAAACTGAACTTCTGCTCCACCCTCGCCCTGGGGATCCCGCGTGGGTGGTGCAGGTAGCTACTGTGTTCAAACCTGTCCAAGATTCAGAAGAACGACCTGACATTATTGTGCCACCTCTAATAATACCACAGGCTTCAGGTATTAACCCTTCCTGAAGTCAGTGGGAGCATCACTGCTGAGTGCAATGGGAACAGATGGAGGCCCTTCATGCTGTGTTCTGTGTGTGGATGCAGGAAGGCTGTTGAACCCCTGCTGAGGTGGGAAGAGATGGAGAAAGGATGTGTCCCAGCCTGCGAGGCTCATAGAAGTGATAGACATTTTTTATTTGGTCACGTCTGTACATCCGGTGCTGATGAGTACAAAGCCCTCTTGTCTCCTCCATTTTCCTGTGGCAGTCTCTTCTTCCACTGCTAGACTGGGCTTAAGCTTCCTGTTTGCCCACGCAAGGGGGAGAAGGGCAAGATAGGAAAGCAGAGCGGATGCAGTGTAAGGCAGTGACCTAGAGCAGTGTCTGCCTGCAGATCCACCAAGAAATCTGAGGCAATAGATCTCCTTGCAGGGAATCCCTGAGATCTTCTCCCCACCTGATCCCCGTGTAGGTGTACAGCTGATTCTGCTGTTCTGGTGTCTATGTCAAGGGAAGGAGGCTGTGCACTATCCTCAGAGCCGCAGGCAGAAGAATTCTCCCTGGCCAGAGGACAATCAGGAAAGGGGAATCCTTTCTTGCATGTTGTTTCTGCCGTAGGTTTGGAGGTCTTAGCAGGGACAGGAATTATGTTGGAGTTTCTTACTGCAGAGAGATGGCATGTGAAAGAAGAGATTTTCTGCTTTCCTGAGCACTTGCCCCGAGGCTCTTAGAGCTTTTCCTCTTCACAGGTGCATCGGACTGTGGTGGCAAGGGCCTTAGTGCCTCAGAGTATAATTGGACTGAAACCATTGCTCCAGGGCACCTGTGAGGTTTATCCCATGGGCAGCACATCCTGGGGAAAATCTGTTTGGATTAATGCTCAGAAACATCCGATGGGCTTCTGGTTGCTGATCTGGAGAGTTAGAGGTTTTTAGGAGCAGAGGGCTGGAGAGTAACTGAAAGGTTTTAGGGGAGGAGGTGCCCCTCCAGACCTATTCCTCGCAAGACATCTCTGGGGCCACCTGGTCCTCTTGTTTTCTTGGACTGAGATTGTTAAAGCCACCTAAGGGACTTGGAGACCTGTCTACTTTAATGGGAACTGGGCATCCAAATCCCTTGGACTGTTTTTGAAAACCTCCTTTTTGGTGTCCCTGAGGATATCATTAAATAGGGAGCACCCAGAATGGAGTCGGCGTTGGGAAGTGTGTCCCCGTGTGGTAAACTATCCAGCTGCGAATGACCCAGATTGGCTAAATGTGCACAGGTGCTTAGTAACACATGGGATCTGGAAGCTGGAGGGCAGAGGGACATGTGTGGCTAGGGTGATCGCCTTTCCAAAATACAAAAACGGGACAGGACATGTGCAGGAGCCCTGCTCCCTTCTCCTCCTCTTCCCAATGAGGCCGTGGCCAGGTCAGAAGCCAGAGAACCACCTAGGGAGCCAGGGATGCTGTGGGCAACCCTGGACCCTCCACGAGCCCTGTTGTGGCTTTACTGGGGGGTTCTTTTTTGGGGGGGCAATTATAGGGTTGGGCTCCCTGCTGGTTATAGTGATACAGTACTGTCATGGCCTTCTCCAAGGCAACTGGAAGTCCTGGTTTTTTCCCCTTTGATAATCCCAGCTCTGCTGAATTTGGTAGCAGAGAGTCACCTTTCTGATTTACTTTTGTTGTATCCATTTGCTCCTGCACTCCCATTCATCAAGGTATCCTAGCCCCAACAGGGGCAGTCAAGGACTTTCTTTTTGCCTCCCGCAGTCAATCTGGTTGCACTCAGATTGTCTCTTTCCCACTGGAAAACCCCTGATTGTAAGGAAGGGTCGTTGTGCGCCACTCTCCTCTGTGGATTGCATCCCTTGATGCCTTTGGCTGAAAGTGCTTTCCTTCTCATTTTCTGGCTTTGTGAGACACAATGGTTGAGAGCGTGGGGTTTAGGATGTAAAGGACACCTGATGAGCCACATGAAATGGCAGAAGGAAGGAGTGAGATGGCATCCAGTTAATTCGCCATTGAGTTGAATAGTTACCCCTTCACCCAGCCCTTCGTTGCTCAGCGACCAAGAAGCTGCGGCGGTGGGCACATTATCCCAAGTGCCTACAGCCTGAACACCCTGGGAAACTGATCCCTTACTGACCATGGTGCTTCGCAGTGGGTCCCGCTGAACCAGCACTGCCAGAGATTTCACTGCTAGAGTTGGTGGGACCAATTTGTTTTTGGCCCCTGTGCAGAAAACATTGATAGAAAAGTTTGCAGTTCTCTGCCAATACAAAGAACAGAGCTGCACTAAGGCAAGGTGGGTCCTAGGCACATCCCCACACAGAGGCTGCCCATGCCAGGGTGACCTCTCTTGGTGCTATAACAGGGTTGAGGTGACCTGGTCTGCTCCGGTGGTGTTGGCGTGGGGAAGGAAGGGGGCAGATGGCTTCTTCCTTGACTCTAGTGGCTGCTGACTCAGGCAGCATTGCTTGGTTGTGCTTGGGTGATGGTTTCAAGCTTTTCTTTGCAACCAGAGGACTAGATTATTATTTTTTTAATGCAAACTGAGATTTTTGACCTCACCAAATTTTGAGCTGGAGCCCCAGGCATCGGCCCCCAGTACCTGCAAGCCAGCTCTGACGTTGTGCTAGCAAGTCTGCATGCAATTTATGATCACTATAGCATGTAGGAGCTCTGCCTGGGAGCCCCATTGTGCCAGACACTGTGCAAACAGATAATTCCTGTCCCAAGGAGATTACAGTCTAAGTAACAAAACAAAAACTCGCACATCTTATTCTGCGGGCTGCTTCTCTGTGGGCACCCTGCTGTTGGGAGCTTTCTTGGGACAACTTGCCCATCTAATTTCTTTTAAAAAGCCCCTTCTCTACCCAAACAGCCCTTATAGTGTAACTGTGCTGAGGATGAACTTGATAGAACTGGTTCAACACTGGCTCATCTGCGCCCCTGGCTGATATGTCAATCACTATTTATCATAAACCGTCATCAGGCAGCAGCAGCAGGTTCATTTGGTTGGGTCAGATTTTTAAAAGAGCCCAGCTCCTATATAAATACCAAACCAAGTGATCAGGTCTGCAACACTGCTCAGTACAATAGTTGCTGGACTGTATTGAAAATTGGGGGTGAAATCCTGGCCCCACTGAAGGCAATCGTTTTGCCATTGATTTCAGTGGGGCTATGATTTCCACCCCTGATTCTTATTTAGGTGTCTAGATGGGAGCTGAACTCTTTGGAAAAACCTGCCCCCTGGTGCTGATAGGACCTCTGGACTTCCCATGCTAGAGAAACTTTACAAAAATCCCCCCTTCCTGAAAACACTCGCTCTGGCTGCTCAGAGTGTGCCTTAACAGACCTGGTGTCAAAAACAGCTGCACTCCTATTTATGCGGTTGATCTGAATGTTGCTAACATCAGCACCAGCATCCCTTGAGCTTTCCCCTAGAATAGGCAATGCTCTGATGGCAGCTTTTTCTTTGCCACTGAATGCTGTCCATCCAGCAGGAGCAAAGGATGTTTGGGTATGGTCACAGGGTAGGGAGCAGGGGTGGAGGAGATCTTACTCATTGATGTTTGATTTCAAACCCCTCCCCTATTTCTCACAGGGATGGAGGGATGGATGGGGAGGTGGCCGGATCTGGACTGCATCCATCAGACCCTCGCTTTGTGCTGAGAACATCTTGCTCCTCTAGTTTAACAAAGTAAATCTGGAAAAACATTTGTATTTTGAACTCTTGGCCAGAACGTAACAGCTCAGCCCCTCTCTCTCACTCTCCCCAATGAAGACAATTCTCAATTCTGAGCACATTTTTGGTACCAGTCTGAAAATTTCAGGATTCCATTCAACCAGCAGCATGCTAGGAAAGGATAGCGAAGGTGTGTGTGGGGAGGAGGGGATGCAACTCTGCGGACATTTTGCCCTGACATGTGTGGTGGCTTTCATGACGTGTGTGAAAATCTGTGTCCCGTACCGTGAGCAGGGTCCAGAATGCACGATCTGACACCGCCAGGGGATGGAACGTTTTCTCCCAGAGCTGTGCTGGCAAAAGATCCGAATGGCAGAGCGAGAGGCAACGCCTTTCTGGCTGCAATTCTGTGGCCGTTCTAGTGAAATGTCAGGGGCATCCGCCCATGCCGCCTTCTTCAGCTCGGTGATCTCTGGGGTCTGGGAGGTTGCATTGTAAAGAAACTATTGTGAGTATTGAAGGTCGGCAGCAGCAACCTCAGGGAAGTGTAATGAAATCTGAAATCCTGGCTGTTTCTCCTGGACGTCAGCTCATAATGCCACTGGTTGGAACTCACAGAAAGGACATAAATTGAATTAGAACAACATCAAGGCCGTTATATCTTTAGTGAGTGTGAACCAGGGGCAACTTGAGTCTGGAGACTGAACAGGGCTGAAGCTCCTAAATGGATGGACAGCAAAGAAATATTTGTTGTTTGTGGGGATATGTGAGGTCAGTCCTGGGCCCGCTGAAGTTTATGGAAAAATCTCCCACTGATTTTATTGGGACCAAGATTTGAGACCTCAAATATACAATGTGTTCTGGAAAGAAGTACTAAGTTCAGTAAAACTCGCCATAGCTTGGATGTTAGAGTTCAGGGAAGTAGCTGGGAAATAAAATCAGAAAGCTAAGACAGTAGGAGTTCGAGCTGCTCCGGTTGCAGGCTTGATCTGATCATGCCTACAGCTGGTTGGGAACATGGCGATGAAACAGTTTTTGGTCAGAAAATGCTGATTCATCACCATTGATTTCCCCCCCCTCCCACAGAAACAGTTTAATTGAAACCACTGTATCATCTGAAAGGCTTCTCAGATCCAGCGTAGGATTTCTGGAGGGAGGGTCAGAGACAGAGACACTAGCCGGGTGGTTAGGACACTCAACTGGGATGTGGGACCTCCAGGCTCGAGTTCCTACTCCAGCCCAGGCAAATGTCTCCCCCATCCCAGGTGAGTGCTCTGACCACAGGACTATTGGGCTACTCTGGCACTAGGTCAATTTTGTGGGTTGTTTCTTTTGGCAAAAAATTCCAGAAGGTCTCGTTTTTGTTCCATTGTGGAATTTCAAAGCTTCTACATTTTCTGCAAGACAGAATTCTTGCTTTCCAGCCAGCCCTAACCGGGCCTGCACTTTGGAGGCGCTCCGATCTGATGAGTGTGGCTAGGACCCGTCCTGCGCTTGCATAAACCTTTCCATTCAAACATCTTCAGTAAGCTTTGGGGAGCTTTGTGTAACAATTTCACTGCCAACTCGAAATAGTGCCCAGAATCACGGATGTTACCAGACCTGGGATTAATGTGTGGTTTCAGGGAGAATTTGCGCATCTCCAAAGCAAGCAAGGTTTGATCCCTTCAGCTGAGTTTCACTTGTAGCTCTGAATTTCTTCAAACCAGGGGCTTAAGAAGTTTGAGTCTAGTTGAACTCAAACAGGAAAAAAGGTTCCCATGAATCCTCCAAATCCAAACCCCACCAAATGGAGCACCCAAGCATTCTACATATATATCTACCATGTCTCCTCAGCCATCTGAGGCTTCATCTAATCATCCACATTTTACTAAGGGAAAAACTGAGGCACTGATTTTCTTCCCCCCGGCACTCCAGCTGATGTCAATAGGAGTTACAGGTACTTAGCACCACACACAATCTCAGAATCGTTAGCAATTATCTTTGAGAACTCCTGGAGGACCGGAGAAGGGCAAACATAATATCTACCTTTAAAAAAGAGAACAGAGGACCTGGGGAATTATAGACCAGTCAGCCTAACTTTGATACCTGGAAAGATTCTGGAACATATTATTAAACAATCAGTTTGTAAGCACCTAAAGGATAACAGGGTTATAAGGAATAGCCAGCATGGATTTGTCAAGAACAAATCATGCCAAACCAACCTAATTTCTTCTTTGACTGGGTTTCTGGCCCGGAGGAAGCAGTAGGCGTGATTATATCTTGATTTTATATATCTTGATTGACACAGTCCCATGGGATGTTCTCATAAGCAAACAAGGGAAATGAGGTCTAGAGGAAATTGCTACAAGGTAGGTGCACAGCTGGTTAAAAGGCTCTACTATTCAGAGAGTAGTTATTAATGGTTCACTGTCAAACTGGGACAGGGTATCTAGTGGGGTCCCAGCAGGGTCGCTCCTGTATCCAGTAGTAGTCAACTATTTTAATTAATGATTTAGATAATAGAGTTGAGAGTACGCTTATAAAATTTGTAGATGACACCAAGCCGGGGGGAGGGAAGGGGGTTGCAAGCACTTTGGAAGACAGGATTAGAATTTAAAATAACCTTGACAAATTGGAGAATTGGTCTGAAATCAACAAGACAAAATGCAATGAAGACAAGTACAAAGTACTTCAAATGTACGATTACAAAACAGGGAATAACCGAGTAGATCAGTGGCTCCCAACCTTTTTGGCTCAAGGGCCGTAAAAATAATTTTTATAACCTTGAAGGGCCACGAGTCTCTGCCAGCAGCCCCCCGCCCCCCGCGCTGCAGCCAGAGGAAAGGAGTTCAGCAAGGAGGCTCTCCCGTCCTCCTGGCTGCAGCAGGGAAACCATACACTCCACATGGGTCCCTAAGCAGTGGCTCTCTTCTGAAGCCAGGGAGACAGGAGATCAGTGCTCCCCTCCCTCTGGCTCCAGCAGGGATCCCAGAGCCTATGGACCAAGGCAGAGCGCTTTGCCGTACTCCTTGCTACAGCCACAGTGGATCACAAATTGAATATGAGACGACAATGAGGTGCAGTTGCGAAAAAGGCTAATATCATTCTGGTGGGTATTTACAAGAGTGTCATATGTCGGACATGGGAGGTAATTGTTCTGCTCTATTCAGCACCAGTGAGGTCTCCGCCAGAGTACTCTGTCCATTTCTGGACACCGCGCTTTAAGAAAGACGTGGACAAATTGGAGAGAGTTCAGAGGAGAGCTGCAGAAATGATAAAAGGTTTAGAAAACCTGATCTATGAGAAAAGATTTAAAAGAACCCAAACAACTGGGCATGTTTAGTTGTGAGAAAAGAGGATGGGGGCAGGAGGGACCTGATAAATCTTCAACTATGTTAAGGGCTATTATAAAGAGGACTATAATCAGTTGTTTTCCCTGTCTGCTGAAGGTAGGACAAGAAGTATACGGCCTTAATCTGCAGCAAGGGAAATTTAGGTTAGAAAGCTTTTCCTAATTTCTACACATAAGGGTGGTTAAATTCTGGAACAGGCTTCCAAGTGAGGTCGTGGAATCCCCATGATTGGAGATTCTTAAGAACAGTTTGGACAACCACCTGTCAGGGATGATCTTTGGTTTCTTTGGTCCTGCCTCAATGCAGGGGGCTGGACTTGGTGACTTCTTGAGAGCCCTTTCACCCCTACATTTCTATGATTCTATGAAAACCAGGCTGGAGGAGTCTTGATGTGCATGCCTAAAATCAGTGGTTGCTTCAATTAAAAACTAAGCATCCTATATATTGTCCAAGGTCACAGAATGAGTCAGTGACCAAGTGGAAACAGAACCCAGGAGTCTCCACTGCTCTAATACCTGGGCAAGGCTACCACTACTTGCTTACTGCATAGTCTAGAACCGAGCAGCTCACCTCTCCTACATTATACTAGCATACCTCTAAAAAACACGCAAAGACTATGAAGAGCCTTAAAACTAAATGACATACAAATGTGTGGTTAACAGCGAAGGCCAATGTAGGTATTCCAGGATTGAAACCAGTACAGCAATGCCTAAGGATTCAGATACAAGGCTCCAATTTAGGTCCATGTTTGAACAGCTAATTCTAATTAATGTTCCAGAGTCAATAGGTCTGACTGTGTGACTTAACTAACACATCCTGACTTAGGACTGACATGTGCTGAGTGGCCGGGATGCTTTTGATTAAATACTGTGCATTTAAAAAAACCCAGATGACCTGTCCTCATCTGATCAGATGCGCTGGCAGAGACGCTCTTTCCCAGCCCGGAAGGATGGTATTGTGGCTAAGGCGTTCAGGTTGGAGAGCCAGCCTGCTGGTTGGGATGTTCCCAAATCTGCAGCGAGAAGATTGCCATAAAACTGGGTGCGTGGAAGGAATTTATGGGCCCGTTTCATCCCATGTCACTACCTTTCGCCGGCTAGCTCCCGCCCTCCCACTGCCTGGCATTGCAGCTGAGACGGAGGAATTAATCTAGAGCACTGCTGTGCTCAGGGGAGGAGGTGGTGCGGAGAGCAGTTGGCAGTTCTTGCGGCGTTCGCCATGTAGCCACTTTGCATATGGCTGCGTGCCAGCATTTTGACGGGGCAGGATGGCCGGTCCTCCCCTGTGCTAGGCAGGATGAGTCCATCCGATCACTGGAGGTGTTTATACTACACTGGCAGAAATGGGAACGCAGATGCCGTACTGTTTACATCCCTGAAGCGGAAGGAGAGTGGGGATAGGGGTGGTTCTTGGCACTTGGGCCTGGATTTATAAGTGGTTGCCGGATAATTTGTTGTAACTGCTGGCTGCCAAGCAGGAAACGGCTTGATTCTTTTTCTGCTCCCAGTCTTGCCATGTAGGAGTGGGCATCTGAGGTGTATTGTGGGTTATGATTAGCGTTCCCCATCTTTCTCTGGTTGTCTGCGTAGGAAATTCAAGGCTGCTGAAGTTTGGTGCCCTGGCGTGCCACATTAGGCCTTGTGGTGGCATTCCCTGGCCACCTGTCAAGTTGGTGCCATGGCCCCTGGTGGCTGCAGTCTGGCTAGGAAGGGATGTGTGGGCACGTGCCTGTTGGGCTTGGCTAGCCTGGGAGAACAGGCGGGCGGTGCTTTAAAATCTGTTAGCCAGCATGTATGGGTGGGCAAGTGTTTAAAGCTGCAGAGATCAAAGACATGGCTGGTGAAGAGGGGATTGTCGGCCAGGGCTGCTCGCAGCTCGCCACCAGGCTCCGAATTGCTGCGGCCTGGTCTGCCGCAAGGGCTAAGGAGTGTTTGAAAACATGCCCGGGAACCTATTTTAAAACCCCACTCGCCGTCCTGATCTAGAGAAGCCCTTTGAGCCGCATGGTGTATAGGTGCAGGTGTGGCTTCTCCGGTGTCCGGGACCCGTCAAACGTGTGTGTGTTGCCGATTGTTGTCTGGTGCCTGTGGCCGATCACGCACTTTCTCGGTGCTGGGTGGTTTGGCTGCACGGTAGCACTTTGCTGGGGTACGCGCGTGAAAGGGGCTCAGATCCCAGCAGGTTAGGGTGTCCTCTTGTGTCACTTACTAAGCAAAAGGGGGAAATGTTGGAGAAAGCAGAGCTATTCCAGGAGAAACGGGGGGCTTTGGGTGGGGGCCAAAGGTGGGCTTTCTTGGTGCCCCACACTTCTTCTTTTCAGAGGGTCCCTGAGGATGGGTGGATGGGGGCTACTCCTTCCCTCCTCCAGCTGTGGGGGGAGAGGAAATAGCACGCATACCATCCCTGCACTCTGAGGTCCTCAGCTGAAAAGTGCTGTACCAGAGCAAGGCATTGTTATTTATGAACTGGGCTCGGCTCTGCGGAAGGGTGACCCAGGGGTTAGGCTGCGAGTCTGGGACTCCGGACACTTCCGTTCTCTCTCTTGCTCTGCCTGAGATCATCCTGAGTGACCTTGGGCGAGTCACTTAGCCTGGGGATGATTGCACTGCCCTGCCTCACAATGGATAAATAGCCCAAAGACAGTGGGGTGCTCAGGTATTACTCTGTGCTTTGGCCCCCGTCTCGGATGCCTTCCTGAACAAGGAGTTGTGGTGGAACGGTACAAGGAGTTGTGGTGGAATGATCTCATGGGCTTTCTGTTTGGTTAACGAGTAGGTGTTTTCTAGACTGATTCCCACAGCGACTCAGGCCCAAGTGTGTCCATGCATGGCCATTTGTCAGAGAATCGGGGTGGGTTTGTAGAGCCGGGTCAGGGTCACGGCACGGGCAGCTCTGCGTGTGTGTGTTGTTAAGACTTCGTGACTATGACTCTCTCCTTGCCCTCCAGCAGGGATCAAACTTAGTACCTTTGGCACCCAAAACACAGGGCCCTGCCCCTTGAGTTAAAAGCGCACCTCTGTCAGCTGGCAGCATTTGTAGCTTTTATCCCGTATGGGAACCAGCCGTTCTTGGGGGCCATGGCTTACTTACCCAGTGTAGTCTTATATCCGAGCCTTGACCTGCGCAGGGCACCGTGGGGAGCTCGTGTGGGGCGTGCCCCTGTGCACCAGGCGGGTAAGTGGCAGATATGCACCAAACCACAGCAGGTCTCAAGCCCCTTCTACACTTGCTGTCCTGCTTGCAGGGGCCTGGGGACAAAAGGGATGGATGTGAGCATGTCTCAAGACGAGCATGACCCACCTCATGCCTCTGAAGGGCTTAACTGGACCTTCCTTTCTCTTGGGCCTCACTTAGCGACTGTAAGCCACTGGCCAGTGTGTGACATGTCTCCCCCACCGCCTGACTGACAGAGAATGGGGATCTGGCTACACTGCAGCTCAGAGCGTGCCTCCCAGCCCAGGAGACAGAAACGCGCTAGGCCTGCATGAGCCAGCGCACTAAAAATAGCGGTGCGGCCGTCGTGGCACGGGTGACATCTTGGGTAGACAAAGCCATACAACCCCGGCTACAGAGCCTGGGTCTTGAGCTGTAGGTTTATGCTCCCGAGGTCACTGGCGTGTGTCAAGACGGCAGCTGTCGCTCTACTTCACAGGACTGACTTGGCAGCCGGGCGGGAGGGTTCCCATTGCTGCAGGGTTTTGGTCCCTGACCCTGTCACTTGTTGCCTTGCACTGAGCAAGATGCAGCCTTGTGTGTCTCTTACTGGGTGACGGGGTACCTATGCATTGCCAGTGTGTCGTAGCTGTGTATCAGGATCTCTGTGAGTAGCTTTCTGGCGTGTGTGTGTGTGCGCGCACGAGTGCGTGCTTGTGTCTGTCCAGCAGCTGTTCTGGGTGGGAGGGGCTGTGTCTGTGCCATTATACAGGCCGTACTTCTGTCCAGGGTTTCACTCCAGCTGCATGTCCCTGGACTCCGAGCTTTTCCTCAGTGGCACTCAGTATGGAAGAACTGATGGTGACTGATAAATCATTTTGCTTGTTTTGGCCCCTGCTGCCGTTTGTGACATAAAATCTGGTTTCGTTTGGCCAAGTCCCAAGCCAGAGATCCTGCTGGGCAATTCCTCTTTGACCGAAGGAGGATCAGGGGTCCTTTCTCTGAAGGAGACTTTGAGAGAAGTTCTGCTACCTGGAAGAATCCAAAGCAAATCTGTCAGTGTGTGTCCGTCCAACGCAAGCGATGTCAGTTCAACCCGTGTGAAGGAGTTCAAAGGGCAGGGTGGAGCTGTGGGGGGCACGAGGGTGGTGGGCAAGGCTGGCAGTGCAGATGCGGCAGAGTGGTGGGCGGGCACCTCACAGGCTCCTCCAGCATGTCACAACCGGCGCCGTGTGGGCTGGTGGGGCTGAAACACACGTTTGAAATGTGAGCACTGGAAGTAAACACTGTCACTTTAAATTACATCGTGCGCTCTCCATTGTTCAGAGCTAGCAATTCCAGCCTTGATCCAGCCTTCCTGCAATCTGAGCCCCAGCAGCCGAGGCCAAAAACAAATGCCGTCCAAACCGTGAGCCGGCTGCGTCCTTTTGTGCTTTGGAGAGCAGCCTTGGTTGATTAAGAAATTGTTGCATAACCTCTAACAAGGCTCTTTTCCTCTCTCGTTTAGATCGCATCTCATCTCTCTCCCCTCCAATTAAACTGGCACGTGTTTTCCACAAGACGCTGCTTTCAAAGTGAGGCCAGAGCTGGGGCCTCTCGTCCCTTATTTACAGTCTTAAGGGTCCCGTCTACCTGATTCCTGGACTTTGCTTTTACCCTTGTGTAATGGGGGGTGGAGGGACAGAGGTCTCTGGGCAGCGCCAGTCTGGGGGGGACAGTGATGCACACCTAAAACTTCTCTCATTGCCACATGTGGTCAGTGGCATGGGATGGGATGTGACTTAGCTATTAGACAAGGAAAGAAGGTTGTGAGGCTGCTGGTGGCCAAAATTGCCTCACTTGTAACTTTATCGTGTGTCTCAGGGTAGTTTGTCTTTTCTTAAAGACCCAGCACTGAGGTCCTAGGATTACATGATCATCTCCCAGCTTTCATTTTTTTTAAAAAAAGAAGTGTGTTTCTAGCCGCCATGGGGGTGGAGAAAACTAGAAAACGTGACTGGGGTGCACCCTAAAGACTCCTTGCACGGAAGACAAGGCCAGACTAACCTCAGTATCCTCATGGTTTGTTTGTTTTTTTAAAAAGAAAACCTCTTGAGATTGGTTTTTTAAAAATGGTGATTTTTGGAGGGCAGGTTCGTGAATTGTTTCATTAATGCCTGGGCCAGGGGATGCTGCTTCCTAGTTGCTAGCCACTGTAGCAAAACGGTGGAGCTAACGCCCAGCTGGTGCCACGGAAGTCGTTGGGTCAGCTCCAGTGCTGCATTAGCAGGCCACTGAGCAAGCACTGGGCGGGGTGGGGTGGGCGATGCAGAGGGGCTGCGGATCTGAATTCTCTTGTCGTATGTGGGGTGTGGGAAGGGGGGTCCAGGACAACAAGCTGAGGCTGAGGTTCACAACCCTGGGCCCTAAGCAACCATTGGGCTTACGGCCCGCCTGGCCTCTCCTCTCGCACCCTGGGCCTAAGCAGGCACCCGCTGAACCAGCAAGAGCATTGCTGCCGGCTTCGTAGGCGAGGAGGCTGAGGCCGTTTATAGCCGTAGTCTCGCCAGTTCCAAGCTGCTGGACAGGAAAATACCTGAGCCGCTGCTGAATGCTTGTTAAAAATGTGCAGAATTATTGAGAACTGCTGCTGGCAGGAGGCAAAAGGAGAAATATTTATCTTGGAGAGGCGGGAAAGGCAAGAGGGAGGGAGTCAGGAAGGCTGGATGGGTGGGGAAGGGTTGGAACGTGCTGGAGTTTTGGAAAGGCGGGGCTGGGGGGAGAAGGGATGGCTCATTTTTCTTCTCTGTGAAACTTAATAACAGAGGGAGACAGGCAAGGTTCCTTCAGCCCAAACCCTCTTTATTAACATCTCAAGATTCCCCGGACCAGCAGGCCTGGGGTGTGGAAAGCCTTTGGCCTTATCAGTAAAATGAAAGAGGGAATCGACTTCCCTGAGGCTGGTGGAGGGGAATCTCCTGGCCTGCTGCCTCCTCCCGCTGGGGCTTCTCCTGCTAACGGGAAGGAGGGGGCCGTGCCCTACCCTTCATCGCTTCTTAAAGTTGGAACAAAAGCGGAGAAGCCCACGGTGACATTTCAACACTGCGCCGTTTGGCACAGGGGACCGTTGCTTGGCTTTTCAACTTTTTTTTTTCTTTCCCCCCACTCTTCCCTTTTTGCTGCGGAAAAGCAGGGGGTGTGCGCACCAGGATGGGGGAGCACTGGTGGGGGAGGGGACTCCTAGCTGGGGGGCTGCAGATCAGGAGGGGGGAGCAGAGCGGGGAGCCGCCCTGTAATAGCAGTGGCGTGCAGGTCAGGAGGAAGGAACATTGTCAAGGTTGCTGGGGGAAGCACACACAGCACGTATCCACGTGGAGCTTGTGCGATATCCCCTGATGCCACAACAGAGGAGGCTGGAAGCTACACAGGGACGTCTTATTTCTTCCTTCTTGCACAAGCTGGGGAATACATCAGCCTGGGGGAATACATCAGCCCTGAGTCCAGGCGGATGCATGTCTCCTGTGTCCCCCCGGCCCTGCAGAGGTAAAACACACACTGGTGAAGCTTGCTGACAAATTCGCAGGCTGAGATGAAATCACTTGTTCTGCTGTCAGCTGCCTCCTGCTCCCAGCTGATTATCCCAGGCTGGAGTCTGCGTTGCTAAGTGCATTGAGCTCTCTCCCAGGAGAACCCACCATAAGAAGAAACTGGCTGGATGTTGGAGGGGGTGGGACCAAAGCATCGGGCTCATTAGTTTGTGTTTCCAAGACTCCCTGGGAGCCGATCAGAGGCCGGAGGCCAGAGACAAATGGGAGAGGCCAATGACTTCAAAGGCTCCTAGAAGCGCGGGGATTAGAGAGGAGCGGATTCTGTTTATTCAAGGCATCCAGGGGAGAGAACGGCAAGTTCAGCACGCCTGGCGTTTGTGGAGAAGAGCCGTTTCCTAGAGGAATGTGTGCAGTGAGGTCTCTGGGAGGGTTGCGGGGAGGTCAGCTCTGATGTTGGAGGGGAAACCGCTTCTGTCCAGGGAGAGAAGGTAGCTGATGGGCACCGCCCCTCCGAGAAGGGAAGATGATGTTATCACCGTGGGCTTACGACTCTACCTTGTCTCTGTCTGGGCAGTGCCCTGGCTGCGTGGCACCAGGCTCGCACCACATGGGCCTCCCTGGGGTCGGTGCCAGCCAGGAATCCCTCAGAATTGCCTCTAGAGACCAAGCTTCATTGATGGGAGTTACTGGAAACCTGAGGGGCAGCTGATTTCTGTTCTCTGTCCGCTAGAAACTGTCTGTCTGTCCAGTGCAAGCCCCGTTTCCGGGCATCCTCCTGTACCCCTCACTTCCACCCCAGAGGCGCTGCACTGCGGGTCCCCCCAACCTTGGAGTGAAGGGAATGAACCTAGCTGTCAGTAAACCAGCTGGCTGTACCAGGGCAGCGCATAGTCCGGTTAGAGCAGGCTGGTGTGCAAAGCTGGCTGGGGCCTCTCCTCTGCTCTCCAGAGTCATGGGGGCCTGATGCACAGAAGCTGCCCGGACCATGTTCACATCTCCAGTTTCCCAGACATCCCAACATGGGCCCCTGTCCCCTCGTCCGGGATCAGCGCAGCCTGGGCCATCCCAAACAGGCTGGGTCTGATATTTAGAGGGGGCGCACGCCACCAAATTCAGTTCCTAGCTTCAAACACGGGTCACGGTTTGGGGTTGGTCCCTTCTGGGATTTGGCGCGTTACAGACAAAGGGGTTGCTGGAAAACTGAAGACCTGGGTCTGGTTTTCAAACACCCTGAAATTTCCTGGGTGTCTGATCTGGGTTCTCTCTCTTTCTCTCCCTTTTGTTTGTTGTTGCTGGGTTCAGAGGCTGCTTTCCTTCCTTCCTCCCCCCTGCGCCCAGGGAGTTCTCCTCTCCTATTTTGGGCCGTTGGCTGCGTTGGAGAGGCAGGTGGGCCCTGTGGGAGGTGGAACTGCACTAACATCTCCTGGGGCTCATTAACTCTTCAGCCCGCACGATGCGCTTTGTGCCAGCGGCTGGCTTTAGCCTGTCCACGTCACGTGGCGAGCACTGCGCTGTCCCTGTGTGGCCCTGCGGGTGGGAGCCGAGCAGATCAGTGTACTTGGTTGACAGATCTGGGTGTTAGCAAGTGTCAAGCACCAGGGTAGCTAGGCTGGCAAGGTGAGCGGCCCCGTTTGTAAGAGGCGGGCCTGCCTCTGTAAAGTGCTCTAGTCCTGCGGAGGGCTGGCGCTGCCGATACGCAGCAGCCTTTACTATGACAGAAAGGAGCCTGCCTGGCTCTGAGGGCTCTGTGCATTTGTGGTGGGAGAAGGGATGGGATCATCTTAATGATAAATCATGAGGAGGACACATGGGGAATTCTGAGTGAAAGGCAGGGCCCTGCCTCCCCTCCTTCCCTCTCTCCTGCTCACGAGCCAGCCATGGGGCTCGGTGGGAAGCCGGGCTGATGTAATGTCTTCATTCAGTAACTGCCTGGGAAAGACGGCCCCCTGAGGAGGAGGCTGCCATTAGCACGTCATTCTCAGGCATGTTGGAGGAGAGCGGTGTCGCTCACGGAGCTTTCACGTGCTAGCACCTGGCATAACAAGCGCGGCGGGTCTCTGGCACGGAGGGATGCTTCTCCTTGTATTTCATGGGGATTTCAGTCCCCCGCTGTCAGGAATCCTGCTCCTTTTGCCGTGCCCTAAGTCTGCTGAGAGAAAGGACCCCACAGGGCCAAGGAACAGGGCAGGGTGTGAACCTGTGGGGCCAAATTCTCAGCTTGTGTAAACTGGTGAAGTTCTATTGACTGAAAAGGGGGCATGGACATGAACACCTGCAGGGAGTTTGGCCTGTAGAGGCTAAGGGCCACCGGTTGAAAAGAGCTGGGTGCCCCGCTGTTCCCATTGGGGCGCGTATGGGGTGATTTTCAGAAGAGTGTGTTGGCTGCGCGTTGGATACTGAGGTCTTAAGAGTCTGTCCCTCAACCTCTTTGCCTGAGCTTCCCCATCTGTAAAATGGGTGTCACGGGGGCCTGAGTCTTCATTAGAAGTTGAGATGCTCGTTACTCTTGGTAACTGGTAACTTCTTGGCTGCTATCCACTGGCTATGAACTTCATTTTATTCACATGGGTAATTTTTATATCAGATTTCTTAAAATACTGCCGGCTATAAATAATCTACGGCTTGGCACTTCCTGTTCCTAAACACCTGTTGTTTATCCAGGAGGCCACATGGGCCGACAGCCATGCCAATCTCCTGGGGCTCGTGAGCCTATAGGGTGCTTATGGAAATAGGCAATAATGCCTTTTAAAAACCCACCACCATCCACCCCCTCTTCTCTGGTCCTTTCCATATTATATGCAGACTTTGGGGCTAGGCCTGACCTCATGATCTGCAGACCCCAACTTGCATGGGAAGCGGTCTGACTCCCCGGCTCCAGTAGCAGATCTGGCAATTGACACTGTAATTAGTACAGAATCAGGTGGTTCCCAAGATGGCTCACTATTTATTAGTTGCATTATGCAAATGCCTAGATTAAGACCCCGTTGTCCTAGGATCCACCCCAGCCCTGACGAGCTTCCAGGGGCCACCTTTACAGAGGTGCTGCGGCTCTTAACCTTGTGGAGAGGTGTCTAGTAGGGTTTGCAAAAGCGCCTAAGTGATTTAGGCACCTCATCCCAGTGATTTCTAATGGCCGCTGGGTGCCTAACCTGGCGCCAGAAGTTGTGGTCCTGCCCAAGTCCAGTTCAGCGTCCTTTGCTACATCCTTGGGAGAAAATGACTGGGGCTGTGCTGGAGGGACCATTTCACGTGTCCAGCCCCAGCCCCATGGAAAGGTTTGAAATGGAGCCCGTCATTTCATTTGCTGCATTTGCGTCTTCCTGGATGACAGAGGCTTATCTGCTGCTGTTGCTTTATCAGAGCTCTGCAGAGAGATCTTTTAATTACGGGCTAAAACCAGCCATCTAGCAGAAATTATTAAAAGCTCTTCTCCACCCTCCCCATCGCACAACCGCCAGCTAGCCTGGCCGATCCCTCACCGTCTCCTTCCCAGGCATGAATGGAGGGTCCAGTTCCCACCTAAAAGATGGAGAAGCTGGAAGATACTGGAGAAAACCTTCTCTCTCTCTTTCTCTCATTTACTTTGTGTCTGCCTCCCCACTCTTCCACCGTTACTTTTTTCTCTCATCATTCCTCCTGCTGGACACTTCTACCTTCCCCATCCTCTTCTTCAGAGAGCGATTTCTCATGATCACCACAGTGAATGGGCAATTGTCAGGTGTTGTATACGGTCTGCGGGGAATGTGTGGGCGTGTGGCATAGTTCCCCAGCACTGTAGGTGTTTAAATGATCGCACATAATATTCTAGCTAGTCCTAGAGGGCAGGAAATCTCTCTCTTTAACCCTCTCTTCCCCAAGCAACAGAGAAGGCTAGTTACAGCCCCGCCACATGTGCTGGATCCTGGCACAGGATGTAGAGGGTCTGTGCCAGCTCTTCCTCCCACCTCACCGACTCCCCCTGGCGCTCTGCCAGTGCGCCTCTCTGCAGTTGGGGTTCAGAGGGTTCAGATAGCAAAGCGTAGGTGCAGATCTGAAATCTGCCTCCTGCCCTGCAAAGTCTGGGATCCAAGGTGTGGGGTCAGGTCAGGTCTGTGTCTAATTCTAACTCAGCCCTTCCTCCTTGTGCAGTACCTGTGCTGAGCTGTGTAGGCTGTGAAAAGGAGCCTTCTTTCTCCTTTTCTTTCTTATGTGATCTCTAGAGCCAGCTCTGCAGAAGGGAACTAGTGGGATAACTTTCTGTCCTTTTCTTTTTCTCCTGTTCCTTTCTCCCTGAAAAGCGGCTTGGCCAGGGTGTCCTGTAGATGGGATCAGTACCATCTGCACTGCTTGGAGTTCTCCGAACCCTGTCATCTTCCTCTCCTTCACTAATGCGGAAAAGGGGGTCCCCAGAGCTGGGTTCCCAGCTCCTGGCTTTCCAACATTGCCTTGTGGAAGGAAAGCCCTAGCTTATAACAGGCTGCTGTTTTTTATAACCCTGAGAATGAATCTGAGATGTCCCTCCGTCCGTCTCAAGGGACTGGAGGTCATGCCGATGCAAAGGAAATCTCTGACAGGGAGCGACATCTATTTAAAAATGGGGGAGGGGGGGAAGAGGAGGAGAATGCCATGCTGAGATCATGTCAAGTCAGGCATGGAAGAGAGAGTGGGAACTGGAGACAAATGTGCTTACCACGCACAGTGCAGAGAGGCAGCCACCAAAGCCAGAGATGGGGTGCTCCTTGTGGGCAGCGAGGGGACAAGAGCCACCAGGGGCTGGGGACGGGCTGTAACTGTGGGCTGTCTCCAGTCCAGTTCAGAAGAGCTGACCGAGCTGATGGCACTTCTCCAAATCACCCGTTAAAGAACCTTCCCCGAGCTCCCTTCCCAAAACACCTGCACCAAATACCCCCCTTCCCACTAGCTGGGCCACCGTGCGCTCAGACGTCTCTGCTGCTGCAGGCCCATCTGTCGTTTTACACCTGGAATCCGTAGCTGTGCTGGTTGGGGAATCAAAGAGCCGAGCCACTGGGATGTCTGTGCGTGACTTGTGATCACACAGCCCAGCGTTCAGAATCGCAGCTGGGCAACGCGTGCTATGAAAAGGAAGATAGACGGTTTGGATGCATGGGGAGAAGGGAAAACGACTGGGACACGTGTGGAGGGGGCGGGGGGATGTTAAAGCATGTTAACACCAAGGTTAAGCTGTTCCCCCAATGAGACCTTCCTGCCTGAGAAATAATGGAGTTGATGCTTCTCCCTAGGACCTGGGGATAAAGGTGTTTGAACCAAACTCAGTCCTTGATATAGGCTGCCCACTCAGCCTTTGTAAAATCGCTTACCTCGGGGACAAGGGATATTTTTGTCCCTTATATACTTGGGGTTGAGACTACCACAGTCTGAGCAATGGACTGGGAATCAGAAGCTCTCAAGTTCTTAACCTGGCTTTGACACTGACTCCCTCTGTGTCCTTGAGCAACTCCCCCAATCTTGCCGCTTCCATGTCCCTAGCCATCAAATGGTGGTAATGCTGATCTAACTCGCAGGATGCGGAGAATGGATTAATTAATGTTTGCAAAGCGCTTTGGAGGCACAGGCCTGTCTACAGGAGGTGCCAGTTTATTACATAGACTCATAGACTCTAAGGTCAGAAGGGACCATTATGATCATCTAGTCTGACCTCCTGCATGATTCAATCTGCCCTGGGGGAAAATCCTTCCCGACCCCAAATATGGCAACCAGTTAAACCCTGAGCATGTAGGCAAGATTCACCAGCCAGACACCCAGAGGGAATTCTCTGTAGTAACTCAGAACCCCCCATCTAACATCCCTTCACAGGCCATTGTACATATTTACTGCTAGTAATCTAAGATCAGTCAATTGCCAAATTTGGCTGTCCCATCAAACTCTCTCTTTCATGAACTTGTCAAGCTCAGTCTTGAAGCCAGCTAGGTTTCTGGCCCCCACTGCTCCCCTTGGAAGGCTGTTCCAGAGCTTCACTCCCCTGTTGGTTAGAAACCTTCATCTAATTTGAATCCCTTGATTCGTTCCCGTGAGAATCTAGCGGTATCACTTTGTTCCCAGATGAAGGACAATCAGTGGATTCTTTCCCACTCCTGCTAGAATCCTCTTGAGCCTCAGGTAAGTCGCATCCTAGCACCGGGCAGACAGCACACCCTTCTGTTCTCCAGATCAGCTCTGGTTACAGGCCTGTCTTCTTCTCAGGAGGGAGTCCCCAGTCACGTAGACCTGCCTTTTCCCGGGGACGGTGCAATTCTCTGGCCTCTCCTCTGTTCTTTCTGGCTGCAAGTCCTTTTGTCTTCTCTTCTTCCTTTCAATCTTCTGCAACCCAAGTGACTTTCGAGAAGCACATATCACTGCCTAGAGTGACCAGCTGTCAGTAGAGATACAGGGAGGCATGCCTTTGATCTCCGTTGGCCTAGGAGAGCTTTTTGGAAAGCCTGAGTAAAAGATGGAAAATGACAGTCAGATAACGGGAGTGGTCTCTCCTGATCTGGGGTGGCTGGTGTGTGCAGAGATGGGAGGGCAGTGGTCCACTGCACTGGTGACTTAGTGAAATCACTAGTCAGATTGTGCCTGGTGAAGCAAAAAACCACCCGACATGGTGAGGTTGGGTTAGGGATGGAGAAATGGTCATGTGCTGTGTGAGCAAGCATTTGCACACACATGGTCTCCCTCGCACTGAGTGTGCGTTCCTGAGTAACACTCCCCAGCCACCGTCATTCTTCCAGGTGCTCCATCTACAGGATTAAAACTGACCAAACTCCTCATTACTCTGATTAGCTGATTTCCTCCTGGAACCATCTAAATCAAATGCTTCATTGATTTCTGATTCCCCAGCTGCCATCGGGGCCCTCGTGCAGCTCCTGCAGGAATCCTTGGTAGGCTTTGCTGCTTCCCCCATTTCTCACATGGCCATCAAGCAGCATGAATAATTCATTGTGAACAATTTATCTTGCTAATTTATTAACCTGACAAATGTTGCCTCATTCTCGCCTCAAACTGTCCACAAGCCAATCATGACTTCCTTAAAGCTACATGGGTTTATTCACCAGATCCTTTCCATGAATCACTCTTGACTGATTATTTGCAAATAGTTCATTGCAAGTATTTGTTTGATTATTCTAAATAGGCTGTCTTTGATTGGAGGCATAGGTCAGATAGTGGGCTTCTGGCTCGAGTGGATGAGCCGTAACTCTTCAAATCAGTTTTCTGGCGTGAGCGCTCGCCGTGGCTAATTCAGACCTTGCGTTCTGTGAATATTGCCTGACGTTCACCCTTTCCACCGCCATTCCTAAAAGAGAAGTGACTTGGTACGACATGCATGGGGAGCAAGTGGAGAAGCCAGAAGAAGGAGCAAATCGTGCAGAAATGAATCAGTTTAAAAAGTGAAACCAATCTCGGTGGAGCCTTTCCTTGTTAGCCTCCCTCCAGCTCTGCCTAGGGGGCTGGGCTGGGGGAAGAGGGACCCACCAAATGACTTCTGTCAGGGTACGGAGAGGAGGAGCCAGCCATGTGCTTCTGACTCTTCATGAGGAGAGAGAAGGGAGCCCTGGAGGCTGCAGCACTGAAGCAGTCTCATGACATGGGTTTCTGATCGCCTGCAAGCAGGTTTATGGGAAGCACTGGGGGTTGAACCAGTTAGTGCAATTGAAATTCAGTGGGACTTTGGACTTTGGCATCTAACTTCCTTAGGCTCCTCTGAACTTCCTGGCTGGTGACTGGCTCTTATGCCATACCCCAGGGTTTTCAATCTCTCTTTCCTAGTATGGACTGCAGCACAACAGAGTGATTCTCGCGTGGGCCAGTGGTGACCACAGCATCCCCCGCCCCCGTCATCCATGGTGATTGCCAACACAGAAAAACAGCATCAGGGCAGGACTGAATAACTACATATTGGCATCTCCCTTTTCATGCAGTCTGGTAGCTGGAAATCGAAGAGAACCAACCAACTGCATAGTCCTGATTGGTTATTGGCCCCATGCCTTGCACCAGTGCAACATGGGTGTGAAACACTGCCATGCTGGTTTGGAGCAGTGATCTGTAATCGCCACAGCCTCATTAGTGTGCACAGGCTCTGGATCGTTCCTGTAAGATACTGTTGTGCTTCTTCATAATGGGGAGTGGAGGATGCGCAAAGAAGAAACCCAGTTTTCCTGGGTTTCTTTATACTGAATTAAAGAGACTGCTCCACAAGGCAAAATTGGACAGTGATGCAAGCCACGAACTGATGGGGAATCCAAATCCAAAATCAAAAGGGACACGGAGTTCCAAGTGTCGGGCTATGGAAGTTCCAAGTGGAGTTCCAAGTGTCTTCCTGGAAACCTGTATTTCCAGCTGATTTTAATCAGCTCTTTAAAAATGCAGGTTTCCATGAAGAACAGCCACTTCAATCCTCTAGAAGCTGTGAGTTGGCCCCTCTGACCTCCTCCCTGGAGATCTGTCTCTCTGGATCCAGGGGTGCTGGGCCAGGATCACTTACCAAAGAAAAAAACAGATGATGGCAGGGGGGTAATAGCAAGGTGATTTTTGTTTCAAGCCCAGTGGTGACTGACCGGGGCAGCCTTGTCACAGGAGGGGAGGAGGGGGTTAAAAATAAGCATTTTCCCCTCCAGTCTGTTTTCACTTACACTTTTACAAAGAGACAATTAAGGGTGAGGGGTTACTTTTTCAGAAATATGTCTAGTCCCAGCATTTTACAATCCCAGATGCAGGGAGCCAAATGGGACACTTCTTCATGTTGTTAAAGGTCATTTTTACATTCGGCCACAGACTTCCAGCTTGAGGACTGGGAGAGAGACCTCTGTTACCTTTCCCAGCACAGGAGCAGAGAGATCCTGATCTCTTCTTTCTGCACCATCCTCCCAGGTAGGGTATGGGGAAAAGAGGTCCTCTCTTTTCTCCCTTGCTGGGGATATTGTATGTGTATGTGGTGAAGGGGGCAGGAGCCCCCTTTCTCCTATGGGGGGCCGGTAAGGTGACTGGTGGTGTGGGGTGTGGAGGTGAAGAGATCTGTGTTTCCCCCTGTGGAAGGGAGTAACATGACAGAAAGTCCAGAACCTTCAGACTCCCCTTTTGGGGAGTGGTGGGTGTCATGGGAGAAAGTGGTTTGTTTTCTCCATTTATAGCAGACTAGTTTCTTTTGGCCCTGAGATTGAAAACCAGGTTCTTGCTGCATCCCTGATTCCCCCCAGCCGATCCCCACTAATCCCGTCCCCCATGCGCTCTGTTTTGGCAGGATGACTGGCAGCTGCTGTAATTGTGTCTGAATTCCAATTAACCACAAGTCAAATTTGCAGAAATATGGAAGGTAAACAGCTCAGGGCAGAAAGTTCCCTTGTTTGGGGGAACTCTATGCTAGGCAAAGTTTCCAAGTTGCAAAAGAAAAGTGCTTTTGTCTCTTGTTTTCCCCTCTTGGTACCCCTGTAATGGAGTGGCTGGAGCCCTGGGTACCAAAGTAGAAGGAGGTGAATCTGAACTGGTTGCGACCATCGCTGCCAGCCTGATGCAAAGGAACCCCTGTTAAATGCTCAGCTCAGGGAAGATGGAGAGTCTCCAGCTGAGCAAGATGCAGGAGAAAACATGGCTGTCAGATCTCCCTCTTTGCTGGGGGGCAGGAGAGCAGTGTATTGCGATGAAGAGCTGCAATGTGGCTCTGAAAACAGAATTTTGCTCATAGGGTGCATGGACTTGAAGTGTCTCAGAGGAAAGGCCTGCTGGTACTCCAAGAGCCTACCAGGCAGGGACGTGGTATCCCTGTCTCACAGGTGGGAAACGGACGGCACATTCAGGTTAAGTGACCTTTCCAAGGCTACATAGCAAATCAGTAGCAGGATGTGACTAGAACCCAGGACCCTGGCTTCCCCATCTCCTGCTCTGATCAGAACCCCTCCTTCTCTTCTACGTGGCCACTATCTTCTGGCTACTCTCAGGTGAGCTCCTGTCTCTCATCCTTGCTCTCAGCCTCATTTGAAGCTCTTTGTGGGTTTCCCTTTTAGGGCATTGGAGTTTCCCCTTGTATCAACCTAGAACTGATCATCAAATGAGATGAGATCTTCACAAGCACTTGAAATGATCTGACTATCTCGGGTGACTCTGCCTTGCTGCGCTGCCCCAGTGTGGCTCCTGCTGATCTCCCTCCACGCTGAGAACTAGGGCACTAACCCTAGCAGAGGAGACTTTGCATCTTCCTGGCACAGATGAAGGAAAAGCTAAGGCACCAAATCTAATCTTCCCATCTCCATGGTCCACCTCTGCCTGGCTCTGACGTTAGCACCCCAGAGTCCTACCAGAAACAGCTTCACTTTTGTGTCTCTACCAGCCCTCCTCCTCCCTCCTTCCCTTTCTGCACACTTCTCCCCTTCTTATCTCTGCTTCCTTTGATCCTCCGCTCCCCCCCCCCACTTCCTCTCTTCACTCTGCTCTGTATTTTAGCACAGCCTCAACCAGGCGTTTGGGAAATACAAACAGCTGGGCAACAGTTCAATCTGAACCATCTGCAGAGGAATGTGAGGCAGAGGGGCTTGGTCAGTAGCAATCTGCTTCCAGTCTGTGACAGGAGGGCAGGGGAATTCGCTCAGGCTGTCTCCCTCTCTTGGGGTTAAAAAAGCCGTCTTAAAGGGGGCTATAGGTGCTCTCCTTCCTAGTGAACTAAGGGAGGCTGGCCTGACTTTCTGGTTCTGCCCTGGCTGTCTGGGGGAAGGGGCAACTTCAGGCTCCTCTACCATCTCACCTCCTGTCTCCTTGGTGCAAAATATCCTTGCATGTTGGCGATCATCAGTCCCCAGGGAGTGTCTGCTCTTCTCCACTGTGGCCTGTCATTCCTCCCTGTATTCCTGAGACTGTCCCTTGGCACGGCTCCCCTCCTGCCCCATAACCTCCCAATCCTCTTCCCTGCTGTGGCTTCCCCCTTCTCCATGCCCCTGCTCAACTTGAGAGTCTCTGCATCAAACCCACTGAAGCAGAAACATGAGGCAACTAAGAGCGACACTGATCAAATTCCCGCCTCCCGCCCCAGTCACTTTAATCACGTCCCCCTGCCTGCCCCGTGTCACTGATTCCCCTACGGGTGTCTGCAGCATCAGCCTACGGTCTGCTCACCAGCCCCGTGCCTGACACATTCATTACAGAGGCCCAGCCGGATGCAGCCATGTGGTCTGACTCTTAAGGCTTGGGATCCAGATTGTGTCCCTTGTAATCAAGATGAAATGATCTGTGTCAAGCTGATTTCTGGAGATGCCAAGCCCGGGAAGCGCTTGGAGTTTCTGGCAGTCAGAACCCCTGTCAACCACAACGTGATGCAGGTCGGCTGTTGGGAGCTGCCCTGGCAACCCTCCATGCTGGTGGTGTGGTGTGGGCCCAGTGTCCTCAGCCCCTCTTGCTCCAGTACACCATAGTGTGGTGGAGGCGGAGTATCGCGAGCTCCCATAACCACATGCACTCTGGCCAGTGTGAGGTGACTGTCATGAGCTCCCATCAACCAGAGAGCGCCCGTTCTGCTGAGATCGGCAGCCCGGTGTTGCAGTCTCTAAAGGGCGGGAGGCCGTTTAGTTGAGTATCCAAAACGCGGCTGCTCTCTCGGAACTCGGACCCTGGGTGGGTCTCCCATGGCTGTTGCTCGTGAGGTTCTGGTTGCCCTGTTCCCCTCATGCGGGCTGTCACGCCTGGTGTTCCCGCCGGGAATCTCAGACCAGGCTTGCAGTTCTAGAGGTGCTGATTGTTATAATAGACTCATGTTCACTGGTACAGCTATGCAGATATCCTTGTGGGACAGCTGACAGGCAGTTTGCATGAAACCTGTCTACCGCCGGCTGCAGAGTGGGTGTCAGCGGGCTAGCTCAGTGTAATTACTGTGATCGCTAAGGAAGGACTTGGTGCATATGTTTCAGTCTTAGTGGTGTGTATCCTGTGCTGGCTGACCCTCTGCCTAGGGTTGAATTTCACCCCAGTGAGTTGAATTTGATCTGGGTGGGGAAAACTAGTTCTGATCTCTGATCACTTGGACAGGTGAGTCCCTCCATAGAACTTAAGGATGAGAAAGACAAGGATATGAGATGATCTAGCCTAATGCAAGACGATACCTTTAAATACGAGTATGAATAATTTCAGCAGTGAGGGATTCAGCCCCTTCTGTTGGGGTGCTGCTCTCTCATCTAATTCACATGGCAGGAGGAAGCTCCCCTGTTTTGTTAGCACATGTGCCTTGATACCAGGTATATCTTTCCCCAGCTGGTGATTCCATCTTGAACCCCTCCACCCCCCGACTACGTGGTTCTTCTTCTTCCTGCTGCTATTTTTAGAGGGTGGTCCCATTTCCCTCAGTCCTGTGAATTATCTCCAAGCCGTGCAGTACATACTTCATTCTCTTAACCTCTCCTTGAGGGTTAAGCCTTTCTCTGGATCCCTTCCAAAATATTGTCCCAAAAAAAAAAAATTAACCCCAGATGGAACACAAACCCATAATCCATGTCTTTGGAGGCCAGTTCCTTATCTGTTACATGTTTATAATGTACCAGTGATGTTAAAAATAACAACATTGATGTGTGCGGGAAGTTATTTCAGAAGTCACTGGGCTAAATATTTCTTTGGAAATCCACTTGTCCAGCTGTTTTGGCTCGTGTGTACCAAGATCTCCTCCCTCCACTGCATCTCACCAGGTTCTCCCTTGTTCAATTGTCCTTGTATCAAGGGAAAAACCTGGCAGCTTTTGCTTGCACTCTGAGCGTGTGTCATGGTATACGATTCTTTGCCATCAGCTTGAGGGGCTGTTACCTTCCACCCCCAGGGATTATTCCTATTATTACTTGTATTGCAATAGCACCCAGAAGGCACAACTGAGATTGGGTCCCTGTTGGGCTAGATGCTGTACAAACTGATGAAGAACATGGTCTTCTCCCAACGGAGCTTACGGTCTATCAAGGTAAATAGTAGATAGTAGGTGGGAGGAAAGGGATTTAATCAGAGGTATATGCACCTCTGCCTAAGTTTTTAAATGGATGAAGTGCCAGCTATTCCCACCTGGGCCTCCAGCCAAATCCTCCTAAAGTGATGGATTTCCTGCAGGCGTTCTGGGTCTGAAGGAGGGATTCAGCGGGAAGGGCTAGGGGCTCTGAAGATCCCTTTGTGAATGGGGAAGGGGAGAGGAGACGTTTGTGAGAGAAGCTGGCATGCTGGTGGGCGAAGGTGACGCTGTTGTGGGAACTGAGGAGCCCGGGCCGACGTGAGCCAAGGAGGGCCGAGTTGTGAAGGGTCTCAAAAGGGAGGCTGAGAAGCACAAACTTCATGGGACAAAGCAGGGGGAGGGATTCAAAGGAGCTGGATGGGAACCAGCTTTACAGCGGTCTGGTCTCGAAAGAGAAACACAGCATTCCCTCCCTGCTCTCTGCCCACTGCGGAGGGGCCGAGCAGCACGGAAGCCCACTTTGTAGGAGGTGTCTGTCCCTCTCACCCTCTCATTAGCTCACTCTTGTGGGGAGAGGCCCCTTCCCTGGCTGGGCTGTGTCCTGGCCCGGAGGCCCCGCGCTGGCAGGGGTGGGGGAAGCGCTCTGTAGTAGCTCCATTCAATCCCACCCAGCTGTTTTTATTGGTGCTCTTGCTGTTTGTTTCCCTGCCAGAGGTTAGAGGGATTCCCATAACCCTCTGCTCTCGGCTGCGCGGCCTGGCTACCCCATCCTCTCACACACGCCGCCCTCCGTGGCTGCAGAGACTCAACATCTGGAGTTGATTGATTAGCTGCTTCCAGCGCGGAGCCCCTTTCAAAGCATCCCTGCCTCCCGGAGAAGGGGGAGGGGGAGGCAGGGAGAAAGCTCCCTTGCAGTCCAACCGCCTCTTCACACCCTGGAGGCAGGAGATCCTCTGGGAAGCTGGGGGAATGCAGCTCCCCGCCCCCGCACGCACCTTCTGTGCTACCGTTTCCTTAATCCTCCTGTGCTTGAAGGCACAATTGCCTGAAGTTCCCTTTCGAATTAGGCTGGGCTGCTCCCCAGTCCGTGCACTCCCTTCGCTTGTCGCCGTGCGTTTCTGCAGTGCTGTGGGGTCCTGAGGCATCTGCTGCTCTCTGCGGTTTAGGACAGGGCTGGGCTGTGGATGAGGTCCGGCAGGTGAGAGCCCAGCTGCCGCTATGCTGAGGTTGTGCCAATGAGCTGGGGGGAAGCAACCGTCGGAAGCAACAGATTTGCCTGATCTGGCTAGTGAGGTTTGCATGGTGAGGAGTTGGCCGGTCGGTCGGTCGGCAATCCAGGGCTGAGCAGGGATAAGCCAGTAATAGCAACGGCCAAGACTGGCTCCTTTTTTCACTGATGACTGGCGAGAATGGTGCGACCGTTCCTTTTGGTGCTTAGACGTCCAGTGACTGACCTCTGTCATGATGTCTCTGCGCCTTTGGAAATCGAAGCTGGTGCAGAAGTCAGTCAGTTGCTTATTAAGCAGCATGTTGTGCAGCAGAGACCACGTTATGCCAGAGATCTGTAAGTCTGCACTGGCTGCCTGTCAAGTTCCAGGAGGAGTTTTAGGGCCTTGATTTGACCTATAAAGCCCTAAACTGCTGCAGGATCCTGCCAACCATGGGTGACTGCCCCCTTCCTGCGGTGATATGGCATGTAATTAAACCCATCCAAACCTACATGTGGGGCTTTATTTTGGTACGAGTGGCTTACTTTGCTTTAAGGTAAATCTGTTCTCAGTTGACTTAAAGTGGACCAAAACAAGCCATTCTTAGATGGAAATAAGAGACCACCTGGTTTCCTCCACCTGTCTACTAGCCCGGTTTAAGTTCCCGCATAGCTCTCCTGTATATACAATCCCTAAGGCGGCTGGGCCTTGGCTGCAGGGCGTCATAGGGTGTGTCATTCTCTACCCCAGTCCCTTTCTCATCTCTCATGGTGTAAAAACAACATCTGTTACAAGTGACTTCTAGCTGGACCCTGCTGTGTTCGCCTTTACTCCCTTCAGCGCCTCCTCTCACTCATTCTTTCCCCACTGCTTTCAGATGCCCTGAGCTGTTTCTACTTAAGCTTTTAGTGTGTGGACCTGACCCTAGGACCTGACCTTTTTGCCCACTGAGGCCTCTGCTTGCACACGTTCAGACCATGCGCGCTTATGGTGCACCGTCGCCAGCATACGGGGGTGCAAAATCCATGCCCTGTGGGAACAGGTAACAGGACAAAGTGCATGACTGGAGGCTGGCACGTGCAAAGCTGCACACCCGTGAGGGGAGGCCGCCTTCAGAAAATCCAGCCGCTCATAGTTAATATGTGTTAGATGGTTTGGATTGTTATGTAGACGACTCTTGTATTACCTGCAGACGGGCCCAGTACAGGGACTGATGAATAGCCTCTGTGTGAATTTGCTAGTGTAATAAACTCGTTCCCATGTAGAGCTGGAAAAACTCGACAGGGTTTTTTTTTTCAAGGGTTAATCCAGCAGTTTCATGATTCTATAGGGAGGGTGAGCATCGAGCAAACCCTGTACAGCAATATTTTGACTGGATTCCCTGCTCCCACCCGTGTGACTGGAGCTCTGCATTTCCCAAGCATTTATGTACGAGAGGAGAGCTGAGGGTTATGCGAAAGGGGAGTGACCCTGCTTGCATCTGTTACTGTGCCTTCTGTCATTCAACAAAGGGAAAGTCTTAAGGGCTTAGAGAGACTTGGGGTAAAAGAAACACTCTTTCTGGACATTACACTGGGATTCCTGATGTATGGACTATTAGCGTTGTCATTGTCATCTTCCCTTCTGCCTCTGGGATCCCACCATCCTTCCAGACAACCTGAAATGTTAGCGGCTGAACCGTGGTCTGGTTGCTGAACTCAATTCTTCTCAGCGATGCGGAGGAGAAGCTGGTGACGTTACAGCTGCTCTTGCAGTACCGTCAGCCTGGGCAAAATCAGGAAGCACTGGAAATTAGAGATGTGATTTGAAGGTGACCATCCTACGACTGTTTAGTCCAGACCAGGATGTTGGGAGACCCTTTGTGGTGACATTAAGCAGCACAGGTTGTGTTTAGTCACCCATACAGAGAGAACCGCAGGGGCCTGTCTTTATCCAGGAAGTTCAAATCCAGCAAGGAGCCAAACTTGTGGAGCTCTCTGATGTTCCCTCCTCACTAATCCTGACTCAGAAGGATTTGAAGGGTGAAAGGGAACAGGGTCACAGGAAGGTTTATTTCAGTACTTTGTCTTTCAAGAAAAAACATGATCAGACAAGACATTTTAAACATTTTATAAAAATATCTACAGCTGCTGGGTGCAATACTCACTCTTTTATCAAATGTAGAAAATGACTTTATATGGTGAAGTTTTCAAAACTGTGGTATGGAGGGGACCCTTTGCACTGAATAGTCTCTGTCGTCTGAGGATCTCAAAGCACTTCTGCAAGAGTCGCATCACTGTATTTCCAGAAACTGAAGCACAGAGAGACTAAAGCCATAACACTTTAGCCACCCAAGTTTGAACGTAGACATCTAAATCCATTTCCAGTTGAAATAAGTGGCCTTATTTTAACAGGTAACTTCCACTCATGTCCCTGGAGCTCTAGCAAGAATAAGTCTGGCTCCTAGAGCTTGCAATTCTGGGCTAGAATTCACGCGGAAAGGGGCTTCCTTGCAGCACCTTGGCCCTGCCGCTTCCAGGTGCAGTCAGACCTGAGCACCTGAGTATGGAAAGCTAATGAGAGGAAAATTTATTTGAACTCCTTTGAACTTCAAAGGAGGTTTCGTTCAGGCTGAATCTTATCTCAGCCAGATCAGTTCAATGCTGTCTGTTGGGGAGTGGAATCTATTGGGTTACAGAAAGCAAATCTAGGCGTTTAACTGGCATTACTGGACGCTGACCCGTGCAAAGTATTTGGCAATGAAAAGTGCAGGTGCCACCAGAAAGGAGGACAATAAGTAATCAAAGCCCTTTGTCTTTTTCTCTGTGAATAGTCCCAATGTGTGTACACATCCACTCAGACATGCACTGGGGACAAACAGTTACTGAGCGCTTTACCCACACGCAGCTTGTTTCCCCGAATCCCAAGTACTCTGCAAACTGTGGTGAGTGCTAAACTGCTGCTCTTTGCTCTCCATCTGCCTGATACCACCACCTGTGTGGGCTGCCTAACTGTGGAGAAAAATCCTTTTAAAGGAAAACTCCATCTCTGTTGCTCAGCTGAGCAATCTGAAAGGTCCTGGGGGGGGGTCAATCTTGCCAGGAATAAACTGTGAAATGCATTTGAGAGGAAAGCTTTGAACTACCTAGGTTTCAGCTGGAGCCTGCAATCTGAACACCTTTAATCTACCAAGTGTGATGGTGTGATGGGGTCTGATTAATAGGGCCTAGCACTGGGCGTCAGGAGACTTGGGTTCTATTCCCAGTACTTCTGTGAACTTTGGGCAAGTAACTTTACCTCTCTGAGCCTCCATTTTTATTATTTATATGACGATAGCACCCAGGAGCCCTAGTCAGGGACCAGGACCCCATTGCGCTAGGTGCTGTACAAACACCATATAAAATAATGGTCCCTGCCCCACAGAGCTTACACTCTGAGTATAAGACAAAAGACAACAGATGGACAGACAGGGGAGCACAAGGAAAATAAGGACAAGAGGGGATGTTTCCTCATGCTTTGCATACCTTGGGTAAACTGCTTTGAAATCTACAGGTGACAAGCTTATTATTAGTACTGTAATTATCAGGATCCAAAACCAGACCCTAACTTTGTGATTGGGGCCTGTTTCTGAAGTAGCAAACGCATGAGCTCCAGATCCAAATGCCTCCACATTTTGACTGGGACTGGGAACTGGACTTGAGCACAGATCCAAGTGTTGTGTCTTGGAACAATTTATATCATTAGTAACTATCCTAAAGTTCCTTGTGGTAGCAGCTGTCTTGTTAAGCTGTGACTTCCTTTTATTGCTTCCCCAATAGGGAGCCCAGTGAATGCAACTGCAGAGTCTCTGTCCAGCATTAGTGCTGGCTTAACAATCACATAAAAATACCTTTGATGTCAAGCATAAATTTTAAATTATTCTTAATGTTTAATGGAGACCCAAAGTCTCTGATCATTGAAGCAATGCAGAAGCCTTTATAGAAAAACCCGTCTCCCTCTAGGATCTCAGTCACTGTTACAAGTGAAGTAGCAAGGGAGGAACAACAGTGTAATATTTAGCCGGGGTCTCAGAAGGTCAAGTTCAAGTCTTTGCTTTGCTACAGAATTCCTGTGTGACCTTGGGTGATTTACCTAGTTTCTCTGGGCATTGGTTCTGCCTCTGTATAATGGGGAGAACAGCACGTTCCTCCCTCATAGAGGTGTCGGGAGGATAAACACATTAAAGGTTGTGGGTGCTCAGAAACTACCGTAATAGGGACGATATTTCCTTAGCCTGGTTCTCAGCAACCGCCTGCATGCTGCTCAGCATTGCCAGTTGTGATTAAAAGCTTTATTTTCGGATGTGTTTTGCGGCCTGGCAGAATCGTGCTTCTGGCCCTGAGACCAGCTCACTGGGCTGAGCAAAACAAGCAGCTTTCCCACTTAGATTGGCTGTGGAACGACACAGATAAAGCACAGCCCAGGGCCCCGTCCTGTGGGGTGCTCAGCTCCTTCCACGTCCATTGACGTCCGTGGGAGTGAAGGGTGCTTGGCCCTTCCCATGAATCTATAGTTGGCAGAGTCCTCGGGAGCCGGGAAGATAAGCTCTGTGCATTGCACGCCATGCTGATGGTCAGTCAATATTTGTACACGGCGTGAATGAATGGTTGTGTACCATCAGAGTCCTTTCTCACAAAGGTGGCTGGGTTTGCACACTGACTCGCTCTCTGCTGGTACCCAGGGCTGCCCGACTTCCCCACGCACCTCCAGTTCCGCCTGCTCATGGTGAGATCTGGGCTTCTAACCCTAGGAGCTTTCAGATTGCTGGGAAACAAGAGCGATGCCAAGAGCAACTTCCAGCTGAGATAAGAAGAGGCCAGGCTGCCTGATTTGCCATCCTTGGCACTCTAGAGGGAAGAGCTACCCCTCACACTCAGTCTGATTTCATGGGAAATTGGCCTGGCTTTACTTGTGTGTCATTTGCAGATGTCAGCTCCCCAGGGCAGCTGTCAAGCCCAAAGCAGAAAGGCCCAGCTGAAACGCCTCTCCGCGAACGTGACAGTCTCTTGAGCTGATGCTGCACGGTGCTAAAGAGGCTTCGCTTCCGTTGGCACTGGTGGGGACAGAAGGCACTCAGCACCTCTCAGGATCTCTGCATTAGCTCGGTGTTGGAGCCATTCCCGCTTCCTGCTTGGTCTAACCACGGCCTTTCCGTGCTCTGTCAACTTTTCTGTTTATGTGCAGCAGCCATGACGGCGATGCGTGTGTGGTTTCTATTTGAAATTAGCGATCGTATCGGAGCCCAGCTCCGGCAGCTCTTACACCCACAACGCTCCCGTTGAAAGGAAAGGGAATCTTGCTGGCAGGGGCAGTAGCTTCTCTGCCTCTCCCACACGAGCGCTTGCAGCAGGAAGTTGCTCTGAGGACTTGTCAGGTCCTCTGTCATGGGACACATTTGGCATGACATGTCGCTGATGGGATGTGAAAGGCAGGATCAGGGAGAAATCAATTAGTACATAGAAAAATACCCTTGATCCAGACAGTAACCTTTAATCCAGCTCAGGTCTCCTTATTGACACTTGCAGAGAATGAAGGCAGAAGAAAAGAAGCCTGGCAAGATGTATACGGTTGATCTCCTTCCCCTCAGCTGCTATGGTCTCGCTAATGTATTTGCTGGCAGCGCCTCCGGTCCCTAGAGCATGAGCAGTGCAGTTCAAGCAGCTCTTGACAGCCAAAAGCAGGAATGTCAAACCAGGCACTGGACTGGAACGTCCTGAGGGAAGTTAGGGGAGCCTCCTGCTAGGAGAGAGCCCCGGGGGCAGGAGGTTGGGTAGATGGCAGGCTGCCACCATGAAGCCTGCCCCTTAGAGGGTGGTAGATCAAGGAGAGAAATGGGCACCTGGTATGAGAGACATTTGGGGGATCGAGGTCCTACTCTCCTCCCATCTTTCCCTGCACTCTTGGCTGATGAGGATCTGATCTCCAGGACCCTGTCTGCTAACTCTCTAATTCTCTGTCTTCCATGACATCTCAGCCCCTATCTCTTCCACGCCTTATTATTTCTGAACCGGCCGATGCAGGAATTCCTGGGCCTGAGAACCTGTGAGTGTCCTTGGATGCGTCTGTGCATCAATAGTAGTTTTCGTATATTAACGCCAGGTAGACGTGATGTACATGTGCGCGTGTGGTTTCTGCAAATCCACGGGGGTTCCTGCGAAGTCACTGGGGAAACTGAGGCAGTGGATGTGTCCTGATGTCTGAGTCAGGAAGGCTGTTGCAACAAGCCCCCAGTTTGATTGCAAGTCAGTTAGAAATGCTCAAGTGGTAATGGCTGGACAGAACCTTGTGGCACTGGAGTAAGTCTGCTAGTCATCAGGTCATTGACCATAAGGTGGGATTTTCAAAAGTCCTCAGAGCTGTCCTGACTCTGGGTCTGCTGAAGCTAGCAAAAGTTTTACACCCGACTTCAAAACTCTGGCGTCAATGGGAGCAGAGCTAGGGCAACACTGAGAGCTTTTGAAAATCCCACCCCTTCGTCTGGAGTCCCATTAATTGCAAATGTCTGATGCCCCAGAGTTAGAGCTTTTCTTCTGGATCCTGACTTCCCCCAAACTCATGGATGTCTGGATCCAGATTTTTGGATTGGGGCCCATCCCTCATTCCAGTTGCTTTGGGTTTTCCTCAAAGCATAAAGTCAAGCCGTGTTTCCTAGGAGTGATTTCACAGCCACCAAGCTGCTCACATCACAGCTAACACTGTGCTGCATCTAGCTGGCTGGGAAAAAAGAAGCCACCATAGAAAAAGGGGGGAAAGTACTTTGGATATGGTTAGTATCTCCTTTGTAGCCATCCCAGAGGGCCACATACTGACTCAAAAAGGAGCACTGTCCCTATACATCAAACAAAAGAAAAATCTTCCCAGAATGAATCCACTACGGCTACTAGTTAGTTCTTCTCACCCTGTCATGGAAGCTTCTGGATCCTTGATTTTTCTCCTGGATTCTCAAGTAGCATCTTTGGCCATAGGCAAGATTCCTTCTGCATTTCGGGTTTGATCCTGCTCCCACTGAAATCCACAGCAAAGCTTCCATTGATTTCATTGGTACGGGAGCAGACCATAGGCTTGTCGCTTGGCGCCATTCTCTCAGCTGTGGCCCTTACCGTGGCTGTCCGCTCCTCTCTGATCTGTGTGCTAGATTATTGTAATGTATTTCCTGTGGCAATAGCTTTGAAGACCACTCCACCAATTCAGGAGGCGCAGACAGTGGCTGATCGCTTGCTTGGTGGTGCTAATCATAGGGAACGTATTATATTGTTCTCTTCATCTGATTTGCTTCTAGGTGCAATTCCAGGTGTTAGTTTTGATCTTAAAGCTCTGTGTGGTTTGGATACCTGAAGCACGCCTTCTCTCCCTGTGCTGTTCTTAGACAGTGGAGAATAATGCCACTGCTTTTGACAGGCCCTAGATTTGATGGTCCGAAGTCTGGCTGGTCTCAGGGAAGGACCCTTAGTTGCAAAAGTTCTTCCCCTCTGTTCCCCCCCCAAGTCTGCTGTAGCTCAGGTTTGTTGACTCCCATGGGACAGAGTGAGGTCTTAGTCTTCACTTGGGCGTTTGGTGAATGACCTTATTGGGGATTAGTCTCGTTAACTGTCATTTGCCCATACGTTTTGTGTTGATTTCTTAACTGGCTACCAGACAGGCTGGGGCATTTAAAAAACCCTCTTATTTTACCACGGGGGCATCCACCTTTAAAATATTATAATGGGGCAAGGGAGGGAAAGAAGAGAGGCTGACCTCCAGGAGTAGGCTGCAGTTGGTTACTTTATTATAGCCTTGTCAGGGAGACTATTCCAACCCTGGCCCCAAATTTACCACACGCTGCCATTGCGATTGATTAAATGAAAACAAACACACACATTTTACTCACCCAGTAGGGAGCTCATGGCAAGCTGAAATTTCCCAGGCTGCCTTCTGAAAAACAAAATGCTACAGCAGTATCCCGCATCAGTTCACTCCCCCTAGTGCAGGCAGCATTTGGGACCATTACTGTAGAATATTATAGCATATTTTTAATAAGGGTTGATACGGTCACTGCACTTGTTACAAGTTAAAGTGATGAGAATTTTATGAGGTGCAAATGGATTGTGGGTGCTTTAGAGAAGCAGTGTCATTCTCTTTCTTGCTCTCACAAGCATGCTTCGCTTCCTCCCTCAGTTCCTTGTTCTGTTTGGTAGAAGTTTTTGCCTACTTACAAGCAATGAGGAAAAGGCAAATATTAGCACTGCTAGATTTTCTAATCCTCACTCTTGTCTGAGTCGTCGTTGCTGCGGTTGGAGAACTGTCTTCTGCCTGCAGGATTCATTAGAGCCCAGTCTCGGGGGTTCGAAGGGAAATCGGAGCAGCTGCTAATGAGGGAACTGTAATATCTAGACCTCATTTCAAAGCAATAATGGAATTAGGAGGAAGACAAACACAGATCACTCTTACGCCTGATGGCTTTATTTTCTGCTTCCTTCTTGCTTTTCACTTTATTAGTTAGAATTAGAACATACATTCTACATTAGAGGGAAGTTGATTAGATCATCCAGATTGGAAAGAGTTACCAGCTACGGGCTGAAGAGGAGATGTCTGAGCTCGCTTGGCCATTTGGAATAGCTCTAGCCACAGATTGCGGAGAAATGAAAAGTGCCTGGGTAGGATGAGAAGGTGGGGTCAGAGAGAGAGGGAGACAGGACTGGAAAGGGCAGGAGTGGAGCCTGAAAGTCTTTTTAGCGTGGCTCATTAGATGATATTAATGGGAAACTAACTGCAACTTTTATTTTGTGGAAATTCTTTTGTTTCACATTAATTTTTAAAATGCACTTTGCTCCCATTACAGCATCCTGTGGGGGCACCATGTTCCGCAGCTCATGATTATAACTTGAACTTTAAAAGGGTTTTGTGTGAATTTGGGGCCCAAATACAGGAGGCTTGTGTGCAAAGATTGCAGGAGGAAGTGAGATGGTGTGTGGGGGAGTGCTGTCACTCCCTCTTGGAGAAGAGATGCATATTCCCCGTTTCTTTCATTTTTGCTAGATGTCACCCGTGCTTAGTAACCTCCAAATGGCATCTTCTTGGGGCGATCAGTTATGTGGTCTTTAAAAAATGCCATAACGTTGTGGGACTGGTGCGGTGTATGCAGGGGAAATAATGGTCATAAGGCTTGTCTATACATGCTGTTCCTGATTAACGCCATGTGTGGACACACTTTCTCCTTAACAAGAGTGCCTTGTTCCCACTTAGCAGAAAGTGCATCAAGCTAAACAGGAACAAGGCACTCTTGTTCTGGAATTAGAACGTCCACAGATGGAGTTAATCAGGAACAACGCTGTGTATAGACAAGCCCGGATTTGATCACAAGTTGGTGTGCAGATGACATTAGAGACGAGGCCAAAACAGACCATGAAAATGAAATAATTGTAAATACTGGGCAGGAGGAGTGAAATCTAAGAACACACCCAGGTCTTGCAAATTATTCTTATCTTCCTTGCGGGCTAAACCAAAACTTTGGATCTGTATGACACACCCCTCTTCCCTGCAAAACTTTTGAGGTGTTCAAAATCCAGGCCTGGATCAGAGGTTTGCAGCTGGAGCCTGTCTTTACGTGTTCTGTAGAACAACTCAGTAACAGTGATGTCAATTCAAATATTTCTTGTGCAGGACAAATGCCTGACCTCAACCCTCCTGCCTGCCAAGGACCCTGTTCCGGTCCCCGCTCATCCCCGACTCCTCCCACAGGGACCCCTGTCTCTCTCAGCCACGCAGCGCATAAGCCGGTGTCATCAGGAGTCAATTTCTCGGTGGACTCGGTTGTGCTCCACCGTATAGAACAGACTCCCTGTGCCCTAGGTCACAACACCGTTTGGCCTGGCTGCCTCTCCGCCTGGAGGGAGGGGCAGCTGGACCAAATAGGAGTGCATTATGATCTCTTGCGCTGGGTCTCAACACCGCTCACTGAAATTTAGCCTGGCCGCCTTCCCGTCTGGACAGGTCGAATTTTAGTGGCTTTGCGACCAGGCAGCTGGACCTCTCCAGCAGCAGCTGTACTGGTTAAATATGGACCACTGCTTAAAAAAGGTTGGGCCATGCCCCTGTCCATCCGTCGTCCCCCCCCCCCGGCTCTGTCGTCCCGCCCAGTTGGCAGCACTGCTCAGCAATGTGTGTTAGTCAGACGGGGTGGGGGGGTAAGGAGGGTAGGGAGATGGGTTGTCCTAGCTGGCTGTGGAGGAGGATGGTAGGGACCAACGTGCACTGACTGGTTGTGAGGGAGGAGGGCAGAGGCTGTGCCATTAGATGGTGCAAGTCCCGCTGAGCATCTTCTTTCAGGGGGCACAGTGCTGGTTCTGTACGTACCCCTGTTTGGTACTCATTTGCTAATGGGAGGTGTGATCTTTACATCAGGTGGTACAACCTTTACGCTGTGGGCATGAATAGAATTTCAAAGCCAATCCACTCCTTGGTTTTCTGTCTCTCCTTGGGGGGGAATAAACCCGCTTTGGTGCCTTCAGCCTGGGCACTTTGTGTCCTTTATCATTATGCTGGGGCAGAGAGATGCCCAGAGAATACAGACAAATACCCCTTTCTGTTGTGGGGCAGCCGCTGTAGGGCAGCTATGGACCAAGTGGAACCAAGCTATGGAACAAGTGTTTCCGGGGTCCATGTATGTTTATCCTGAAGACCTCTCAGTTGTGCATCCTGAGCAGCATAAGTGAGCTAGCCGGGTGGAAGAGAGCAGGGCCACCTGGCTACCAGTGAGGCCTTATTGGCTATGGGCCCAGGTAGGGTGGTGACTGGAATCTGAGGGCGCTGTTGGTGTATGCCAAGACTGACCGGCGTCTGCCCTTGCATGCCAAGGCGGGCGTAGCAACTGGATATAGATCAATCCTCATGTGCCAGGACTAGGCCTGCTCAAATCTAGGGAGAATGCACCTGGGTTTGGTTTCATGGCAGACCCCAAACCAAGGCTAAGCAAGGCCATGCTTCGTGATGTTGCGGTTAAACCTGACTGAACTGTACTTTCATGTTGAAACCCACCCAAAATCCTTGGCTTCACAAGGGGGAGACTTAGAATTGGGCAAACTGTGGTGGTTCTAGATGAGTTCTCCTGGGCCCGGATTTATGTGAATCTGATCCTTGAAGCGAAGCTCACAGAGTGTAGAGACCCTCTACCAGAAAGTGCGTTGCCCAGTCCCCTGTGCGGTGTAACGGCTGAACTTGATGCAGCAGAAGAGAGATCCCGGAGCTAAAATAGAGAATTATAGAAACGAGAGATGGCAAAGCTCTGTTACTATGTCTAGAGCATTTTGTCCACATGCCAGGTTATATCTTGGGGGACACGGCTGGAATTCAGCTGCGCAACCCCCACCTCTGGAAACTGAGGCTTCATCTACTAGGATAGTGTGCCACTGAATTTAGCAATTTGGGGAGTTAACTAAACTTTTCAAATGAGGCTTTTGAGGGCAGCTTTACAACTGTAAAAATAAATAATTCTCTGGTTTTAGTCCCTTTATTATAGTATACAATGGCCAAGTATCTTGGGAGCAGACTTTTTCACCTCTTTTAACTGTGGAGATGGCTTTGGCACATATGCCATGGATCCTGCATTTATACACACGGACTGTGAAGTTGTGTGTACCAGTGTCAAACACCTCATGCTCCATTTTTGCATGGGTTGACCTGCACTTGTGCACACACTGACCCAGGTTGCATACGCAAATGCAGGCTTTTGTTCCAATAAATGAATGTGCCTCCAAATATTGTGGGTGCAATTCATGTCGCTGGCTGAAAAAAGTAGCCCCTTTGTGACTTTTGTAGCACAGAATTTGTGACAAGAAGGGGTGGGAGATGGCTCAGGGAATTAGTAATGGACTCTGGAGTGTTTTGCATATTGGTTCAAATCGAGCCATGGTCAGAAGCTGTTTGGTTGTCTGCATGAGATGTGTTTGATGGTTTCAGTCCAGTTTCCGGTGGACACCTGATGTTCACACCATAAAAATGACCATTTCTCTCCAAATTGGCACTAACTGACCCATTTGCCAGCAATCTCAACAGACAGGTCAAGGCCAAAATGGGCCATGAGGAGGGAAGTCCTACTTCTGCCCCACCGCCAACAGCTTGTTGCCTTCGGGTTGGGGTTCAGGCAGATTTGGAGAGGAAAGGTTGCCCTTCTCCTCCACGTGCTGCACCTCTTGGCTCCCAGCACAAATGCATAGTGTCGTCATCGCGCCGAACGCTCTGTGGGTCCGATTCTCTGGTGTCCTGCACTGTGTGTCATCACTCACAACGGCGCGAAGTGGGAGTACGATGGGACCGCTTCAGAAGGGTGACCTCTTACAGCCACTGTGCCTTGGGGCTGTGCCTCTGCAACCAGGGGCAGGATGCTAAGAATCAGGCCGTGTGCGCCTTGCAGAACCTCAATCCTATTGACTGCTGACATCAAAGCGCCTCTGAAGGAAATACCTGCCCTCTCTAACCGCCAGGGACTGTTTGGAAGGAAGGAATAGAATAAATCCATTTTAAATATCTGGTTGTGACACCGGCGTGACAGGTATTGGGAGACAGAGGCATCAGGAGTCCTGATTCTCCCTGAACTCACACTTTGCTTACACCTGTGTAGCTCCAGTGACTTCAGTGGCGTTACTCCGGATCCTCTTCTACGGAGAATCAGAATCGGTGCAGCTCTGGAGCCTCTCTCACGGCAGTGTTAAAGATGACGTGTCATCTGCGCTTTGAATTTCTTGGTTTTTGTCAGCTCTTGTCAAACCCTGACGTTAATTAAATGGAGTGTTTGGTGGTTAATAGACTCCCACTTGAGTCGTATGTGAGAGATGTGCCAGGAGAGCTGCCCTTCTGTTGCCTGAACGTCTCTTTACCTGACTTTACCCTAGATGTTAGTGTGTCAGTTTTTGCGATTTGAGCCGCAGGGCTGGATATTTCATCCCTTCTGCCTTCAGCCCCTTCTGTCCCTTGCCCTCCCGAGGCTTCTACCCCTCAGCCCCTTCGCCACTCCCTACCTGCTCTCAGCCCCGTGCTGTGTGTTCATGCGTGCGTAACACTTCCCACACACGCACACCCACGTAGAGTTAAAATATCAACACCCAGGCAAATTTTTGAACTTGATCATTTAAAAAAAAAATCACTGATTAACCTGGTGCTTTTCATCCCATGGGATCCCAAAGCCCTTTACATGCGTGTGTGTGTATTAAAGGCGGTGACAGTTTGCTCTCTGTGCTAGTGGTGTAACCTTGGAGTAAATTACAAGGGGGTAACTCAGAATAGAATTTGGCCTGTAATTTCTTGCATAATTCCCTCCTCCCCTCCCCCCAGAAATGTGGCAGCTCTTTAACAGAATATAACACCCCTGCACCATACAGAAGGGCTTTTTAGCTGGGAAAGAGATGATCAAATTGAACATTAAGAGGGAGTTTTAGGGAGACAGACTGAAATCTCCCACGTAGGAATTTGAGCAGGACACCGGGATCATCACCCCTGTTCTTCGAAGAAGTTCTGTGGGCTCTGTAGTGTCCAATAGGCCCCAGGACCTCATTTTGTGTCTCCTCCAGAAGGTGACCCCTCCTGTGACACAGTGCCCCATGTGGAATAGAAGAGCATGTGTTGACTACATCGTATTATCCTCCATAGCACCTTAATGCAAACAGACATGCACACAGCTCCCAGCGCACGCACCTCTGTGGTTTGCTCTAGCTTCTCACTTTTGCAAGGGAACGTTAACATAATGTCAGATAGGTTTAAAGTCACCAAGCAATCCGATGCCTCAAATGCTGTGACAACTTCGGAAACCTCCGGGTTCCTTGTGTTCCTGAAAGACAAGATTGTCGTCCTCTTCTCTTCCACTGCACCAATCTTTCTTTTCCTCACTCCCCCCCCCCTTTATGGCAACAAGGAGATGGGACAGACGCAGGCTAATTCCCAGTCAAACTTCCTCTAAAGAATGACAATAAAAATTAATGCAAACGCGTCCAACAGCGATTTACATAACGGGCCATAATTTTGCTCAAAGCAAGAAGGGAAAGAATATGAAAAATCCCCCTGGTTATATAACACCTTCAGAGGGACTGCTTAAGCAGACAGCAGCACAAAGGCTAATAACATGGAACTAATGAGGGGTTTCCGAGTGGCGTCTGACATGGGCTTTTTGTACCATGGGCTCCCACACCTTCTGCGATGTATAGGATTAATTTTACTGCTGCAGCAGGCGTGAGGCTCTGTGCAGCAGACTTTTCTTAATACGTTGGCTTTGTTGACAGGGCTGTTGGGGAGCCTGGAAGCCATGAGCCTGGGGAGGATGATGGGGATGGGAAGTTGGTGACCTCGGGAGCGAGATTTGGATGCTTTTCCAGGGTGAAGGTTAGTGGAGAGAGCGAGGTGGGAAATAAGATGGTGGCGATTGGGTGCTGGCTCATAGGGGACAGGTTGGAATGCTGGTTTACTGGGCAAGGGATTGGGTGCTAGTGGATCGGGGCTGGAGGGAGGGTCGGGTGTTAGCTGGTTGTGGGGAGAGGCCAGGTGCTGTTCACTAGTGGGAGGAGAGAAGGGAGGGAATTCGAGATCAGACGTTGCTTGTCTGGCGGAGAGGGGCCAGGGGCTGGTTCTGCAGCAGTCACCGAATTCCAGAAACATGCTTAACGTTCAACCTGCAGCTTTCTGGAAAGGGAGGGAAGGCTGGAGACCTCTGCCTGCACGGAGAGGAGTCGCCAAGCTTGTCCCAGGCTCTGGCAAGCGCAGGTCCTCTTAAATCACCTGGCCAGCTGCTTGGACGGGCCCCAGGGAGCGGACTTGCTACAGCCCCAGCCTTGCTAGCCCAGCGATCTCAAGACGATGCTCAGGTGTGAAATGAGACCAGGCCAGCGTCTTGCCATCCCCCGCAGCTGCCCCAGAGCCACAGTAGACGGCGCCTTCCTTCTTCATTCCTCCGGGCTCTTCTGGACCTTTCCCCCCAGCTGCCAGCGGCGGGCAGCCAACTCCACCTCACCGCCACCAGCGGGCTGGCGCGGACCTAACGCCTTTCCTCTGCCCTCCCCGCTGCTAGCGATGAGCAGGATGGGAGGAAGGTTGGACAGGGCATCGGGATGGCACCTCGTACACGCAGGCTCCTTGGCACAGCCTGAAATACGAATGTCGCCCTGGGTTTCTGACTCAGCGCTTGGCCCTCCCTGCTTGGTGCCCCTGAGGGCGTTGCTGCCAGGGCGCGAGGCACAGCTTGGGCACAGACGCTGCTGTTGATCTGCGGCGAAGCTCTGCCCAGCCCCGAGCTTTATCCCAGAAGCAGATCCAGGCAGCTTTCCAGCACGTGCTGCTGACGCCACACAAGGCGCCTCTGGTTAGCTGTATCTCCCTCTGCCTGTGCAGCTCCGTGACGCCACGGCACAAACAGCCGTGGGGGGGAGGAGCCCAGGAGCAGCATGAATTCAAAGGCTGTTAGTGGGTTCCATAGGATGTTTCCTTAGCCCTATAGACAGGTGATCACCCAGTTACTTTCCTCAGGATTTCAGAGTCATTTTGACTGACTCCCACTGAGGTTCAGTAAAAACCCTCTTGATTCCTTCCCGGTGTTAAATTCTGCAGAGCTTTTCCAGACAGAGCACGACTTTTCCATACAGGGCGTCACAAAGTGCCTGTGTCTTCTTTCGGCTGTATTTGTATAGCAGCAGCAGTGAGAGTGTCCTTCGTACAGAGATGTAGAGAGACAAGGTCCCTGCCCTGATTCGCTCACCATCAGTTACACGTACAGGAGGGTGGAACGGGAGAGACAACAAGCGAAGTCTTGAGAGCGGAGCTGGAGGTGTGTCCTGTTAGCTCTGCATTATATGTAATTGTGGGTTCCCCCACATCTGTGCTGTTTTCTGGCTGAGTCAACTGATGGGTTAATGCTCCATCTTTGGGTATGTTAGGGTCTGAAGGTGGTTGGGAAGAGATTTGTACAGTGCATGGCACATGGGGATGCTAGTCCATGAGTAGGGCTCGCAGATACCCTTATCTCTACTGTGGATGCGTTTTCAGAAGGGGCCTGCTGGGCGGAGGAGTGGGGACTGGGTCAGGCAGAGAGTTCCTGGTATAAAGAGCCGTGCGCTTTTCCTGCTTTCTCCTCTGTTCTTCATCTTATTTTTATTCTCTCTCTTACCTTTCCTCACCCTCTCCCCTCTTAAGCTCCTCCCAGCTCACTTCCGCCCTTCATCATCTAACCCCTTGGAAGAGTGGAGATCTGAGTGATCAGGGAATGAGTGATTTTCCCTTGAATGGCAATACTTCTACATGATGTATCGTAGATGCTCTGGAATCCACAAGGCTCTCGGTAACCCATGCTGTAAGCCTTGGGGCTTGTGCCTGCACTATGAATGGGGGTGGCTGGGGGAGATGCTCAAAATCTGTGCTGCTGGATTTTTGGCATGTACTTATCCCAGGGGACTCAGGTTCACAAGCCCAGAGGATTAGAGTTTAACAGCTTTTCACCCCGTAAATGCCAACCTGCTACCTTCACTCCCAACTATACATATAAAATGATGGGGTCTAAATTAGCTGTTAACACTCAAGAAAGAGATCTTGAAGTCATTGTGGGTAGTTCTCTGAAAACATCCACTTAATGTGCAGCGACGTCAAAAAAGCTGACAGTATGTTGGGAATGATTAGGAAAGGGATAGATGATATAACAGAAAATACCATATTGCCTCTTTATAAATCCTGGGTATGCCCACATCTTTAATACTGCATGCAGATTTGGTCATCCCATCTCAAAAAAGATACATTGGAATTGGAAAAGGTACAGAAAATGGCAACTAAAATGATTACATGTTGGAGAAACTTCCATATGAGGAGAGATTAATAAGACTGGGGCTTTCTCATCTTGGAAAAGAGATGACTAAGGGGGGATATGATAGAGGTCTATAAAATCATGACTGGTGTAGAGAAAGTAAATAAGGGAGTTTTATTTACTCCTTCTCATAACACAAAAGCTCGAGGTCACCAAATAAAATTAATAGACAGCAGGTTTAAAACGAACAAAAGGAAGTATTTCTTCACACAATGCACAGTCAACCTGTGGAACTCCTTGCCAGAGGATGTTGTGAAGGCCAAGACTATACCAAGGGTCAAAAAAGAACTAGATGAGGTCATGGAGGATGATGACCTGTTCTATTCATTCCCTGTGAAGCACCTGGCATTGGCCACTGTCGGAAGACAGGATACTGGGCAAGATGGACCATTGGTCTGACCCAGTATGGCCATTCTTATGTTCTATGTTCACTCAGAGCCCCTTCTCCCTTATTAGAGATTCTCCCCCAATCCAAGTGCTCTCTGGATTGCATGTCCCACCTAGGCCTGCCACCTCTGGCGCACAAAAAAAGGTCGTCTGGGATGATTCTGAGCCCATAAAATTGAACAGCTGGCAGTGTGCACTGGGCATCCTCACAGACTTCCTGGAACAGCTACTTCAAAAAAGGGACAATACACTGGGAAAACCTGAGCATGTGGCAACCCTAGGCCACCTGCTGGCCCTGCGTCAAAGCAGGCTAGAGAATAAAGAGTGTGTCTCACTCTACTGCCCAGGCAGCTTGGATTTGTGGGAGGAAAGTGGTAGGGTGCCAGACTGACAGCTCTGGAGCTTGTCCACAGAGCAAGGGCAGCAACAGTGAAAGGTACCCCCTACACTGCTTAACCGGAGTGCGTCACACCAGACCAGGAGGGACCATTCACTAGGACTGAAGAGATAATTCAGTCTCAATGGATCATTCAGTCCTTAGCTTTTTGCGTGAGACTGCCAGCTAGGTTACCAATTAGTGCCTGCTTACACGGCTTTTGTATTGTGGCCACTTGTTGTAACACGCTAATGGGGATACCCAGAGCTCTCTCTCTGTTTCCTCTCCCTCCTCATGAGCTGATTAGACTGTGTGTCACCTTCCTATCTACCTCACCAACAAACTCTTCAAGGCTCTCCCAGCCCCTGCCTCCCTAGCAGACAACAATGACAGAACTCCAGCCCCTGAGCTCCTCAGAGATGTTTGTCTGCAATGCACAGTCCCTACCACTGTGCATCCACAGGAGGGATTAAGTTCGCTGCTCTCTTAAAGAGTCGGGATGTCACAGTTTATTAATTTAACTGAGGTAAATACACCCTTCCATTCAAACACAGCGCTGGGTTGGTTTATAGTAAAACTAAAACAAGTTTATTAACAAAAGAGCAGGGATTAAGTGATCTCAAGTAAAAGATATAAAGATAGGAATGGTTATAAGCAAATCAAAGTGAAAATACATCTAAAAGTCTAAAACTTAATCTAGCAAGATACTATCTTTGTTTAGCATTCTTTCTTTTACCCACAGTTTCATTTCCAGCTTTTTCCTGGCCTGGCCAGGACCCATCACGAGATAAAATTGCTTGATTTCTTTGTCTTCTGAGGTGAAAGTTAAAGAGGGGGTTTCTGTTCCTTGTATCCCCAAGGGATGTCTTCATCTTACTCCTGGGGATTCAGTCTCTTGTATCTCTTTGGGGTACAGGACCCATGTTAATTCTCGTTTTTTGGAGTTCAGGATCAAGATACCGCCCACCATGTTAACTCAATGGCTTTGTTTATTACTAATATGTAAATTGAGGTAAACCCACATTGGTTTGTCTAGGACAGATTTGTTTATTGTCTTTACATAGGCTAGGCCGCCTGGCCTTACTAAAATTTGTTTAACATTATACAGAGTGAATTAATAACTTCACACACAACTTTTATAATAATATTCTTAACGAGCATGTTGTTAGCTTTCATATGATACCTCACAAGGCATATTTTGAACAAATATTATTGCAGTCATGTGTACGGTGTGAATACACGGATACCTAGGCTCACAATTGTCCTCTAGGGAATGTGAGCTTAGTCCTTCAATTCATTTCACATAGGTCATGTGATGGTAATTAGGGCTGGGTGAAATTTTTTGACTGCAACATGTTTTGGTAAAAACTGCAGAGTTGGTAACACCCGCACAGGTTGCAAAATCATCCATTTTATCAGATTGTTTCAGTCATAAAAAGTTTCATTTAGAAAGTGTCAAAAAGTAACATTGATTTTTCTGATTTTTTTTGTTTTGTTTTTCACTGTTTTGATTCAAAATGACTTTTGCTGGGAAATGTCCTTTTATTTTATTTTTAGGTTTCTTCCAACGTAAAATGCTTGAAATCTAAACCAAATGTTTTGTTTGACCTGAAATGATTTTTATGAATTGCTAGCAAACCAAACCATCAGTTATTTGCACAGCTCTAATGATGATGATTTTCAGTCACTGTAGTGTTTTGACACGGTGTGAAGTGGTTAGGTTTTTTGTTTTGTTTTGGTGTACTTACGTGGGTTATAAGTAGCAGTTATGCACCTAAAGAATGACTCAGCAAGATGAGAATGGATGTCACTATTTGCACAGCATCTAAAAATTACACCACAACTAACAATGAGCATTTCACCACGATCTCACTGCATCTGCACTTGGTTAAATAGAACGTGTAAGATTATCTGCAGGAGGGCCACCTGCCTACTCTCAAAAATACTGTAGGTCTGAGTGGACTCAAGCTAGTGACCTTGTTGTGAGAAGTTCTATGGTCCGTTGATTCTGCATTTATTCTCTTCCATCTTCTACATCGTTTCTGTAAATGCATATAGAGACTGGGCTACTTTAGGAAGGTGATTTGTGATACAGTGTCTGGATTTTTTCCCCTGAACATAAAAGAGGCTTACAGTATAGTTTCTGTAGCTTAGGGGGAAAAATTGGCTTACACTGAAATGCTTTTATCAAAGGCTGTCTTACCGGAGACATCTACTACTCATGCAGTCCCCGAAACAGTTGGTCTTTTAATTTTTTTCCTCATCTGCCTTTGCAAGTGGTTTGCTCCATCTCTTGTCTAACAGAGGGCCAAAGGAGTTACGTCAGGGATGACTTGGCCCCCCAGCCTCTTACATAAGGCAAAGCCGGCAGGTGGCAGCCTCTGGCAGGACAAACTCATCCATCTGGGCCCCAGCGGGCAGGAATTTCTGGGCGTTTGGTGCCATTGCTGTTTCCTCTGATGCTATCAAGTTGTTTTTTTTTTAACTGCCCTCAGTGCATGATGCGCCCTGTATTTGACGTGTTTATCAGTCAAAGGAGGAGCCCACAGCAGCAAGAACAGAAATCGGTGAGATCAGCAATGTGCTGTTTTTATTTATAAAAGCAAAAGTGGAAACAGACACTTTAAATGTAAGGAATAAAAGCTGGAAAGCTGACGCTGATGAGATCAACACTGCCCTGCCTTCCAAAGGTGTTTGTGAAGCTCTGGGTAACTGCAAATGGTCTGAGGAAGGGATGCGATTCCATTTGAAGTCAGTGGGAGGTGCAGGAGTTTTTCCCATGTCGTATTCACATTACCGGTGAGGAGCCTGGCCTCATTGTTCGATTCAAAGAGAGCCCCTGCCCCAGAGACCTTGCCCTCTAATGAAAGAGGCAAGAAGTGAGCGTAAAGAATAAGTGCAGGGCGTAGGGGAGCTCACTGCTGCCTCGCCCAGCTGTGTCCATAGTTAGCCGGGTTTGAGATATTCCCCTTCCTTTAAAAGTTAGAAATAAACAAGAAATCTTACAGAGCTCCTTGCTCGCTGCGGCCCGAGCCAATAGGATTAAAATGAGAGAGGGTCTCAAGGTGCCACATTTGCGGCTAGAGCTGAACTTCCAGTTTGGGGGGTGGGTTTCTGCCTCCTCCCCCTCCTCTGATTGATGGAAAGGGATTCAGAAAGGGTAAAGGAAAACCCCAGCGTAATAAAGACCCAAATAAGTATATCATACAGATCTGCCGGAGAGTTAGGGTGATGCAAAGAAATACAGGGCTAGGTTCTCGGTGTATAGTCAACACTAACTTCAGTGGAGAGAGGCATTTACAGCTGCGCAGGGATGTTTTATGTTTAATATTAGTCCTCCCTAGGTCTTTTCATCAATAAAGGCAATGGGAAATTGAGGTAAAGAGTGGTGCCGTGTCTGAACCCTAGATTTCCTGTGTCCCAGTCCAGTGCTCTACCCACTAGGCAACACTACCTCTAGATTACCCCCCCCCTTTCGGAAGAGTCCAAAGCACTTTACACATTATCTGCACCCGGCACCACTGAAATGCAGCCCCCTTGGGGAGCAGGGGACACCTAATGTGCCTGGCATCCTGCTCGTCAGTGGAGGTGCTGGAAGGCAAGTCTGCCAAGGGTAAGAGAGCAATCCCTGTTTGTATGGAAGGCACCATGGGATCTCTTCCGAAAGACACATGCCCACAGGGCACGCTGCAGAGACATCAGCTTCCCATCTTGGAAGGATTTAAGGGCTGCCTCAGCTCCATGGGATTGCAACCTGCTGCAGCCAGGATTTAGCTGAGCTCTGAGGCTTAAACCCCTGAGCTATTCCCTCTGGCAAGAACTGAGAAGCGATGAGTATAAAAAGGTGCAACTCACGGCCTGGATTCAGCGGCTTTAAAAAAAGAGAGCTGGAGAGATTTTCAAAGACCCCAAGGGGAGCTAGATGCCCAGTTCAATGGGAATTGGACACCCATTAACCCTACGATTCATTAACGATGGGACAGCAGGTGGCCGAGAGAGCTGCGAGCTGAGGGAATGGGTCAGCTCTTTGTGGGGGGAGGAGAATAAATAAATGTGAACTCTGACATTTCTAATGTTTGTTAAAACTGCTGCCACCCCCCTGATTAATAAACATGTCCCCCCACTGCCCCGCCTCTGTCCTGGACACCTCAGCATTCCCGCATTCCTTGGGGCTCTGTAGATCAGGAGGTGATGGTTTCATTCAGAAGATTAAGAACCTGCCCCAGGCTCCATGGCAGGTATTTCCCAGCTGCATGGAGCAGGGAGTATGGCACTCTAGGAGGGGACTGAGACACTTGGCTTCCTAGCTTTGCCTCTGTGAGACCAAAGCGTATGTAGGCTTATACCTCGGGCAAGTTACGAGGCCTCCTTGTGCCTCCATTTCCCCAGCTGTAATTGAAAGAGGAGGATGGTACCCAGCCTGGAGCTCTACAGATAGAAAAGGCTCAATATTATCAAGCTGCAAGAGCCGGAAGCAGAGAGACTGTGTGTGGGTCTCAGGTGGAGGGAGATGATTTGTTTAGCTTGCTGAAGACGAAGACTTTCCTGACAGTCTTTTCTCAGCGTGTTTTCCCATTTCCCTCTGCCCAAGCTGCCCTTCCTTCTCCAGCCATGGCAGGGACGGCTGAAATGAACAAGATGATGAATTACTCTAATTGCAACCGCTTCCAAGGTTTCCACTCCTCGACCTGGACTTTGCGGGCTTCACTTCGTTATTGTGTCTTATTGATTTCCTGACACCCGCTTGTTACCAACATTAAGGAAGCACTGAATTAATCGGCAGCCACTACTGACCCTGCGGCACGGTAACTTTTGTGACACTCTTTCTCCAAGCTGGTTTACATTTCCCTGTCTTGAATGAATCTTTCATGGCCTTTGCCTCATGCATTTTTAATAGTTTGGGGTTTGGTTACAGTGCACTTTGGCTTCCAGCAGGGATTTGCAAGGCAGAAGGAGAGAAGGTGGGATTAGAACCCGTGATATCTGTAGATGTGGTGTGTGGGAGTGGGAGGTGAGCAACGGAGCACAGATCTATTATAGGTTGGGATGTTACGAGTGGACCAGATTTAGGGACACTAGGGGAGATCTGCAAAGGGTCTAGAGACAGTAGACTTGATTCACCGTTGACCTGCACCTCGTGTGGTCATTTACACTAAACGGTGTTACCACGTGGTACGATTCTGCGCAGGTGTAAATTGTAGCAATAGCTGTGAATAATTCAGAGCACTAGTAAATCAGGCCCCGTGTTTTCCTGGCAGGGTGGCGAGGATTAGGTCTGGCCGTTGTTAATTTACCAAATGGCTACCTTGATCAGAGAACAGATCTCAGCTCCAGCGGCTTTATGGAGATCGCGAAGGGAGCTCAGGAGGCTGCCATGGAAATTAGTGTAAGTTTATTTGCCCCAGTACATCCCCTGGATAGAGCTGGGCTGTTATCAGTGTGTCGCTTCCACTGCTTTATTAATACACTGATTTTTTTATTTTATTGTTTTTGGCTCCTTGCACGCAGCACGGCACCGGCTAAGGAACCCTCTTCAGGGAAAGGGGGTTCTTCTAGATGGCACCTCCCTGGGCACAGTGACATCTCGGTTTCTCCCTCCAGGGAACTGCAGAGGAGGGGAAGAGACTGTCGCCTCCATCTGTGCGCATCTCTTGGAAGGGACCTAGATCATGGACTTCCCCTCCGTCTCTTTGTGATAAACCCTCAGGGAGCAGGATTCTTGCTTCAAAGACGCTATTGCCTCCCATTCTCTCCCCACTTTGTAACAGGGACTGGCTGGAGCTGGGCCTTTTCTTTTAACGTCTGACCCCAAAGAAGAGAGAGTGCGTTCCCCTGGCTCTGCTCCAAAGGCATTCCTCTCCCTCTGGCCGTGCGGGGGAGCAGTGAGGGATGTTACCTGTCTCCAACCCTGGATGGAAAAGCCTTTGTTGGCCTAATCATCCCTTCCAGTATAAAAGGCCTGTAATAACAGGAGATGCTTGAATAAATGAGCAGAAAACGGGGGAGGGCAGCTCACCTTGCACCGTCCAGTTGAAAAGCACTGAGTAAGAGCCACTCAGCAACAGCAGGGGGTGGTGCTGAGCAAAGTGTACTAGGGGCCATTGAAGGACAAGGGGATGGTGGTCCAGCCGTCCCAATAGCAGAGAGCTGGACGATCCTGGGGGAGGCAACGACAGCCTCCCACTGGGGTGATGCAGCTAAGTGGCCCTGGTACTTAAATGGCCCAAGTATGAAGGGGTGAAAAAGTGGGGGAGGGCCTGGTGTATGCAGTGAGAGTCTGACAGCGAGTCTCTCTTGGGGGATGGGTGCTGGGAAGCAACAAGCAATCACGGCAGGGTGTGTGCTGCAGGATCTCAAGTGCACATGCACACGTACATACACACACCAGGACAGTCTTGCAAGGGACACAGGCTTATACACAATACCGACCGAGACAATGCACGGGGAGTGACAGTGGGCCCTCACCCCTGTGAGGCAGGGATGCAGATACGACCGGCTCTATCGCTGCTCGTGCAACGTTCATGAGGTGCGTTGACTCTTAGGACGCTAGTAAGGTGCCCACTGCCAGTTGTGCACTTTTCGGTGCATACCAGCCACGCATCTGATGGGATGAGTTTTCTGGCTCTTGGTACAAAGGACAATGGACCAGGGCAGACCCCATGAGCGATGCTGATTTGCACCAGCTGAGGATCTGAGCCAATCTCTCTCCTTGCTCCTCGGTTCCAACTGATGAAGAGGAGACTCTCCCTCAGTAGAAGGAACCCTTGCCTCTCTCTTTTCAAGGAAGAAGCTGTGGGATGTTACCTCTGAGTCCATCTCTCCAGATCTATTAGGATCTCTCTCCTCTTTTTGTGAGTCACTCTTTCTGTCCCCTTGTCAGTTCGAGTTTCTTGACTTAACCAAGGAACCCCTTTTAGGCGTACAATTGGCTGCGAGTATGGTTCTGGCATGTGTGGATTGGTACCACATGTGTGGCCATGAAAGCTGTCTCAAAAACTCCTTTATTTCAAAAACTGTTATATAAAACCACTTTGATAGTGCACTTATGGACGTCACTGAAGCTGTGTCCATACCCATAACATCATTGTTTCCATAGTAACCAGAATACTTCCAAGGGGAAAAAGTGGAAGGAGACTAAAAAAAGGATAAAAAGGAAACAAGACAAATATGTGACATCTCCCAACTATTTGCAGGTGTGGGATGCTATAAAGATTTTACTGCTACTTGTTTAGGAGGTCTTGCATAACACACGCTCTCTGATGGCTCCAATACTCATGAGTAATGCAGTTGTCACAGACCAGTGGCAATAAAAACTTTATAGCATCCCATATTTTCTATATAGGGCAGAGGGTGGGTGCATGCAGTTTAGATATGTTAAACTTAGTTTATTTCTCTGTGAATCAATAACTAGATGAAGGTTGGTGGTCAAGCCTCCAAAGTTTATCTGGGTAAGGCTTCCAGATCTCCACACGGTCTGTTTTCATGATGAGCCGTGTCCCCAAAACCTTTGATTAACCCTCTCGCCCCCGATTCCCCCCATTGTGTAATCTAAGCAAGGTGACCAGTTTTTGTCTGCTGCATCAGAGAGCACAGTGCATGCCTCCTAACGGAGATGTATAAGGGCATGGCCGCACTGCAGCAGGAAGTGTAATTTCCAGCTCAGGGAGACGTGCACATGCTGGCTTAGATCATGGTAGTACATTAGCAATAGCAGGGTAGCCACAGTAGTGCAACCAATAGTACAGGCCAGCTGCCTGAGAATAATCCCATTCGAGACCCTCGGCACATACTTGGGTGGCTAGTCTGTGCCACCACCTGCTCTGCTGTAGCTGCACTGCTATTTTTAGCATGCTGCCTCAATCAGAGCTAATGCGTGTACAGCTACCCAAGTTGGAAATTGCCAAAGGGGGTGTCTGTTCCACAGTCGAATGTGTGATTGCAGCTTGATTGGACGTACCTGTGCTAGGTCTGAGCGAACGACCATGCTAAAAATTGTAGCCACAGGCCTCAGCGCTGGCAGTACGAGGCCACCCACAATCCCGGGGGCTGTAGCCGTGTTCCTCGCCCACACTGGAGCACCTGCTAATTGGACGACAGCTAGTGCGGGTCTGTCTGTGTGAGCTGCAGTCATTCCTTGGACTGCATTGTAGACCTACCCTGAGGCAGGCACGAATGGAGCGAAGAAGCCAGCCGGGGCCTGTGCAAGGAGTTTTATTGGATGTTGTGAGGACTAGGAAGGGAGAAGGAAAGAGAAGGCAGAGAGCTGTGGGGTGGGGTGCCTTTGGTGAGGGTGTGTGGGATGGGAAGAAGCTTCTTGAGGGTACTGCAAGGAAGGAAGGGGAGTCTTTGAGCACTTTGGGCAATGAGCCCATGAGGTAAAGACACCAAGGCTCAGACCTGCTTTCACACAACCAGTTTATCCAATCCTAATTATGGCCTCAGCGGGGTGCAACGTGTCTCACCCAGGATTTCTCCCTGCCCTTCTGTGGCTGACCATGGAGTCCTTGTGTCTGTCCCATTTCATGCGCTCAGCATGTACACATCAGGCTCTGGGAGGGAAGCTGCCCCGGCATGTTTGTTTTGCGTGGTGCAGCATAAGGGAAACATCTCTCTACCCATGTTGTAGCAATTACTTAGGTTTCCATGTCTTTGCCTCCATTACTCTTTCTCTGTGATCATGGAGTCTGCATTTAGTCAGGCTACAACTCTGCTTTCCGTTAGAAATGTTTGCCAGGTAATCAGCCAGACTGACAGCTCTTTAGCACTTGCAATGTTCCGATGCCTTGCGTGTTTCAATGTGCATATTTTTAAAGGCCGGTTTGCAATTAGCTGATTCTTGGGATGTTCCAAGATGAAGATTCCACCCACCACGCATTGTATAAGAGAGGGGAGACCTTAAATGTTACACAGCACCAGTGAGGATTGTATTGTATTTAGTATATTTTAAATTATAACCCCTGCCTCTCCTTACAGCCGTGGTCCTGGAGCAGTCCATAAGACAAAGTTCCATTAGACAAGCCAACCCTTCTTTTTAAGGACATCATCTAGAGCAGCTGTCGAGGGGCCTCATAAGCTGAACTCTCCTAGGTGCTAACTTTTATCCTGGGAGTTATTGGGCTATTCTGAGTCTGGGTCAAGAACGACTGAAGAGGGGTCTGAAATGAAGCCAATAATGAGAAGCATGTACATAGCGGGGCATGCTCTGTGCTTTGAAACCCACACAGCCCCAGTTATGTCAGCGGGAGGGAGAGGGGAAGTTGACATGATGGATCAGCAATAGGCGTGGCCGGAAAACAAGAATTCTGTTTTGCAAAAAACTTTTGAGGTTTTGGCATTTGTTTTCATTCTGCTGCAGAACAAAAACGAGGCCTTTAAGGATTATTCATCAAAAATCACAAGGGGAAGCAAGCGCTGCCAACAGTGGTTAGAGCATTCACCTCCAATATGGAAGACCCAGGCTTAAGTCCGCGTTCCTTCTTTTGCTTAAACTCCCTGCCCTAACCCTAGCCACCCTGCCAGGGGAACACTGGGCCTGCTGTACTACTGCCCGCAATTAATCCCAACTATTGCTACAGTTTTCAAAGGAGTTCAGCGCCCAGCTTGCACCTCTTCTCCTGAGTATTTTTGCAAGGCTGGCCCATCGTGTCTCATAGCCAAATTCTGTCTGTCTAAAAGGGATTTTCTTCATCCCTCCTCACCCTAGATAATGTGGCTGGGAGGAACAATCTCTTTCCTCTTTCTCTTTCTTTCTCATACCTCCTTGGAGTCCTCTCCTCTCATGGTTGCATCTTAAGCAATTAAAGGGAGACGCTGTGTGAGCTGTCTGTGGAGTTGTCAGCGTGCTGGGGACAAATGATCATCCAGTGTTTACAGAACTGAGTTCAGGGCCCCCTAGGTGTCCTGGGTTGTGGCAGCTGTTGGGGAGCTGTATATCCTCTTCATATGAGAGAGCGCCTTGTGGAGTGGGAGAGTGGGAGGAGTCAGAGAAGTGCTTAAGATGTAATGGGTTTGTCTACACTGCATTTTAAACCTGGGTTTGTGGGACCTGGGCTTGTGGACTAGAGTGTCCATGCCTGTGCTTGAGTGTCCACACCTCATTGTAAACCTGAGCTTACCTTTGTTGGATCTGGATCTCACCACCATGCTAATACAGCCATTCTGCACTATGCAGGCCTTTCAGCTAGGGTCTGTGGCTTGAGCTGTGTCCACACTGCAAAATGACAGGGCTTGGACCTAAGTCACAGTAGGACTTGGGCTCTGACCCAGCTCCCTAGCAGGGTCCTAAGACACGGGTCCCATGTGTTTGCTGATTTTTGTGTGGACAGAAGTGGGACTTGGGTTCAACCCTGAGCCAGAGTGTGGTCCGGGCTTAGCGTGCAGTGTAGACATAGCTGCTGGTGCGCTTGTGTATTTTATGCTGGAGATGGTATGGGCTCCGAGCATCCAGAAGGTGACTGACCTTCTCGCTACACTGCTCAGGCCCATAGAAAGCATAGAGGAGGTCTGGAAGAAACCGTAATCCAAAGGGCTTTGAAAAGCTAAGCAGTATTAAGCTGTAATGTGCAGGGAAGTAGGAAAGGCCTGGTTTAATGATCCTATTGGTCTGAAGCATCAGGGCTTCCTGTTTCTATCAGCATCTCTCCACACCGATCACTAAGTGCAGCTGAGCTGTGACAGCTTTTCTCCTTTGTACGTCTCACCAGTGCAGTAAAGTGAGGGTCAAACCCGCAAAGGTTCCTGTAAGGAAAGGTATCCAGAGACAAGCATGGGCGGGGCTATGAAGGTGAGTTGATGTGGTGCAGAGTGTGTGTGTAGGGGAGCAGGGGGGATACCTGCTTTAAACCCATGAGCATGACTAGCTGAAATTTGCTATTTTCTGCAGCGGGAGCAGTGTGGGTATGAGCCGAGTGCTCATGCAGTTAATCAGAAGAACTGCGCCTTCTCTTCCAGCCAGCCTGCTGCTCTTCCAGCCAACCCAAGTGCTCGTCAATGATTACAGCTCAGGGAACGGGTTTGGTTAAGCCGATGGATGTTTATCCAAAGTATCAGAGCCCCGCCTGTAGCCTTGTGGCATCTCTGCGCCCCAGAGAGAACCCAGAAGCTGAGAGACATAACACCATAAAAACTTTGTGTGGAGCGAGAGATGGGGATTGAGGTCCTCAAATCTCAAAAGAAGCCTCATCTCAAGTGCTGGTGAAGGATCAAGCCAGCTTAATCCAGTCGGTTCAGCCGGCTCTGTGTAAGAAAGGGGAAGACTGATAATTCTGTGCTGTCTGAATCTAGCAGGCGTGATCGTCACCATCCAAGAAAGGCGTGATTACAGCAAATGTCTGTAGGGACAGATGTCTGCAATGGGAGCCACCGGGTACCTGGAATAGACCTTGTCCTGTCAAGTTTTGATGGGAATTGCGATGCCAATAACTGTGCGTGCCTGTGTATCATGGGAGCAGATGTCCTGCTTAATTCTGATTCTGTTCATAGCAGAAACTGAGCCCTTCACCATTATTAGCCAGTGACACATTACACGCTAAGCACGGCTGCACTTGAGGGGATACCTCCAAAGATTCCCGGCTGCTGCAGGAACTCGTGTTGGTGAGGCAGTACCTGGCATTCTTCCCTCTGAGTCAGCGCTAAGACAATGCCCCAGAAGTATGGTGCTTGGGGATAGTGGGCTGTGAAAAGCGTCTCTGAATGAATCTTTAAGACCAAGGTCCTGGCTACTTGTCATTAACACATCGCCTCCCTCTGGCCACACTGTTTGCAAGAGTACGACTCAAACTGTTGCCAACTCTCATGACTTGGTGAGTGATACTTAGGGATCTTTTTTAAGCTTTGGATCCTCAGGTGCTGGGATTATGTGAGGTGTTTAGTTTTCATTAAAAAAAAAAGTTTTAACCCTCCTGCTTGCAGAGAAAAGCTTGAAAATGTGAATGCTAAAGGCTCAAAGCCCCGAGGGCAAACAAAAAAACTCTAGAACTGATCAGAAATTTTTCAATGACACTTTTTTTTCCCCCTTGGTCAGAAAATGCTGATTCATCAGAATGAAGCTTTTTGTGGAAAACGCTCAGTATCAACACCTTTTTTTACTCCCAATGGTTTTGAAAAAGAAGTGGAAATAGTTAAAAAGATGTTTCAATATTTTAAAGCAAACTGATCCTGGTTTCAATGACTTTTTGTTTTGAAATTTAAGCTCATTATAGTAAACAAAAAATAAAAAGTCCAAGTTGGACTTATTGAAATGAAACATTTCCATTGGCCTAAACTGGTTTTTTTTTCCTTCAGATTTTCAATTCATTACAATTTTTAAGATTTTGACTTTTTTGTCTTGATTTGGAACCGGAAAAATGTAGATGTTCGGGCTCGGGCTCAGGCCTGGGTTCTGGGACCCTTGCCCCTTGTGGGGTCCCAGAGCCTACACTCCAGCCAGAGACCGAACATCTACAGTGCACTTAAACTGCCCCTTTGCCCAAGCCCCGTGAGCCTGAGTCAGCAGACATGGGCCAGCCATGGGCATTTAATTGCCGTGTAGACATATCCTTAGGGACTTTCACATAGCTAGTTGTGGCATAGCTGTATCAAAACCAGAGATCTGGGTGGAGTCTGACCATTAATGGCACAGGGAAGCCAAGCACACAGTACCTTTAGCATCTGCAAGGTTAAATACATTATAAGATGAAATTTCAAAAACACTGGGATAAATAAACACCCGGCTCCTGGTTCTCTGGGCCAATTCTGCAATTGCATGGATTATAATAAACTCCTGGGCCTGCCTTCACTGGAAATGAACCACTTTTAAACAGCTACAAAAATATATAATACATACACGTACACCCTGCCCTTGTATTTCCCGGTTCAAATCCAATGAAAAGGCGTTTCCTAAGGATTCCCATCTGGAGTAAAAAGCAGAAAGTCAGTTCCCAGGTGAAATCCCATTGGCTTTAGTGGGGTTGCATCAAGTTAACTAATAGCAGGATATGACTCTATTTACAAGGCTGGGTCTTGGTTCCAAACTAAAGAGCAGGGGGTTAGTAGGGGACAACTCTCAAGTTGGGCGACTACTGCCAAAACGGTCTGTGAATATTTGTCTAAACAAATTTGCTTCAGCCCCACTGGAACTCTTTTTCTGTTCGCTTTCCAGGAACTTTCATGCAACCAAGCTTTACTGGCATATTTACTCACGCAAACCTAACGTTAAGATTGCACGCTTGAAGGCGCGTGGAAGCCTGATTCTAATAGTTACACTCATCCAGTCAAGGAACAGACACAAGACCACATGGTTTATATGGCCCAATCACAATGTGCAATACAGCTAGAATAGCAAGTGGTAGACTAAACAAAATGTATGAAAAATTGCCTTGGTGCCTTGTCTGGCAGAGCTCCATTCAGTGCAGAACCAGACGGATAGGGACAAAAGTTGTTTTACAACACCTTTGTGCCCCTTACATCCAAAGCCTGGGGTGAGCTAGCTGCTCAGTTAACACCGGAGCAGCCACAGGGCTGATCTAATTCATGCTGGTTGATTAGAGCTGTGAAGGGCCACTACTACAGCACTGAGGATTGCTAAAGCACAGTAGTGCCCTTTCCTTGGACATACGCTTGATATGCCTTCTGCCCTGGGAGCTGCTGGGGAATGGGTGATGCCCCCAGACTGTGTTATTCTCAGTAGGATGGTTAAGCTGGCTTTTGCACTGCCAGAACAGTCACATTCTGCTATAACATGTCATGCTATAGCAGCGACCAGCATCTGACCATATTTTGACTTCGTATTATTAGGAATGACCATTAAATCCATGAACAGTGAGACCTATTTGCCTGGATTCAGCAAAAAGATGAAGAAGCGAAACTTGCCAAGTAAATGATTATTTACAAAGGATTCACCCAGTTCTAGATTCCACCTGAGGGGGCATTTCCCATCGCTAACCTGAGAGGATTACATCTTGGAGTTAAAACCTGGAAGTGCATCTTCCAGTGCTAACCTGAAGGGCAGAGCCTAAGGATTCATTGCATCTGGCCTGAATCCAGGGGGCAAATGAAGCTTGCAAACCAAACTCTGAAGCCAGGCAGCTGTGGCAGAGATATAAAATCCCAGCAAATGCTGAGAGCAAAAAGATGGAAACGTAGACGCCTGCTTTCACTTTCAAAAGAACACAGAAAAAAAATCCAATTAAATGTCCCAGATTGTGATAGGAATCCTATAACCCTTCAACTGGGCTTTACATTAAGAGCTTTTTCCTGCATTTGGACTCACGCAGTCAAGGCAAAGCTGAAAAGGGGGTTATTATTTCCATCTGTGAGGCAGATTAATTTTGAAGGACTTTTAACTTTTACTCTCGAATGGCCTGAATTAATGTTTTAGGATTTTAGTCATTTTTTTTCCCCCTCTCAAAGGCCGAACTCTGGAAGTCCCATTATGCTCTTGTCAAGGGGGCTATTTCTGGAATTGATTATATGAATGAGGCCTAAAACTCCATTCTCATTAATGGCTGCAGCTTATCGTAGTGTCACTCCTAAGCTGGGAGATCTCTCTGGCACTGCAGGGAAAGGCTGTCATTTCAACCCAATTTTCACGTCACATTTGCACAAAAATTCCAGGCCCAGAAGTACTTTCCATGTGTTTGTCTAATAAGAGCTGCAATTCCACAGAGCAGAGCTTTAACTGAACACAAAGGAATGACTGCAGCTCCTAGTGCTGGGAATCCAGGGACCGACTTGGAACCCAATCCTCTTGAGTGCAAGGTTTGGCAAAAGACCTGCATGACTGGAACCACAAGAAAGATGAAGGGAGCCCCACTCGCCTAGACATCAAGGAATGGCTCTGTTCCTGGAGCGTCTGGAGGGATTTGAGCTCTGCTTCTTCCCCAAAACATATGGAATGGCATGGAGCAGAGGTGTCACACACCCAACACGTGAGCTAGATCCAGCCTGCTTGCTGTGTTTATGTGGCCTCCTATTCTGCTGTGTTTGTGTGACACATTCTGATTCTGCAGACTCCGAGGTTTCGTTTTAAAATAAAAGTAAATTTTAGCCTTCATGGTTGCAAAGATAATCTTGAAGTGACGACCCTCAGCGTAAAGCAATTCAGGCATGTCTTCCTGAGTCTGCAAACAGCCTGAAACCATGACTATGGGAAGTGTGAACTGCCTCCCCACAATCCCCTACCCCGTTAATTTCATTAAGGGATTAACACTGTAGCATAACGCTGCCATTCTAAATGTCAAAACTAATTATTGCTATCATTCATGGGATGCATTGAGGAAAGGGGTGGAAAGTGAAGTTTCTGAGTGGGAATTAAGAATTTCTGAAGGGAAAGAAATACAAAAGTAAGAGAAGAGGACGGAGACAAAGAGGAAGAGAAATAGAGATTGCAGGATGAAGAGAGAAAAGCGACAAGAGGTAGAAATAGCACTGATCCTAAAAGTGAGCATATTTTCCTTACTGAGCAATGCCAAATGGCACCATAAGAGATTTAGCAAATAATATACAGCAAAGATAACAAGTGTTAGCTAAAATATAATGGCTATATTCTACCCTTGAACTTTGTGCAAATTTCCTATTGAAACTAATGGGAGCATGGCCCATTTCTCCCTTAATGCAAGGAACACCTTGCTACTCCCTGCACTGGCAGTACAGAACATGGAAACCAGTTCTATTGTACTCCCAAGGGTTTAAACTGGAGCCTTTAATGTCAAAGGGCTTCCCCTGCCCGTTAGTGGTGGAAATGCCAGATCCTACGCCATGAGGTGAACTTGAAGTGTGAGTCTTGTATGTTTTGGAAGAAATGTGTTCTGGGCCTGATTTTTTTTTTCCCTGGCTCCAAGCATATGATGTTACTGCCAGTTTTCTTCCTGGGCAGAACCAAGAAATGACCATAGGAAACATTTTAAACACTTAGAATGCTAATCCTGTCAAATACTTTTTCTGTTTAAAAAAAACCCTGTGACTCATTTCCCACATCCAATTTGCAAACTTCACACTTTAATCTGCCAGTCTGATTGGCTCTGGAGTCAGAAGTTATACCAACACCATGCTGGTGACATCTGCTGTGGAGCATTCAGGACGAAATAAGGGCAGCAGTGGTGTATTCTCAGCGATGGTACGCATAGGCACATCGTTGTCCATTGTATCTGAGCAGGGTAGTGCATGGATGCAGAAGGTGGATTGATACTGAAGTTAGAGTCATCCACACAATGCAGCTGACTTTGAGCAAGGACTTTCCATTTAGTTCAGTCACTGGTGAATTTGCTCCAAACCTCTGCAACCGAATCATAATAAACATATTATAATGTCTGCCTATTTTGATCATCTTAAGCAATGCAGGGTTGGATAGCTGAATCCTGGTTTCTTGCCTCTTAACTATGAAAGGTCAGATTCTGCCATCCACATGAAGGTGAGCAGTATCTTACTCAGAGCTTGAGCTGGGCGTTCATTTCTTTCAACAAAGATTTATTGTTGAAAATTGGTCATTTTTGATTTTTCAGGATTTTTTGTGACTTCTTAATTGAAATTGTTATTGGACGTATTGACGGCATCATCAGATATGGTGGTTGAACAAGAATCAGGTTTTTTATTTTTTAAAAAGTCTATAAACATTCCTAAAATGGCTTTGATCAATTCTCGATAAAAATGTGGCTATTTTATTTTTAAAATTTGCAATTTTTTTAAACTGCAAAAAAGTTTCAAGGTCAACTGTTTGTTTATTTCTAGAACTGGGTGACTCATGGGGAAACAAAGCAAAGCCAACCCAATCCAAAACAAAACAAACCCCTCGAGTCATGACTATTCATATGAATTTTTAAAGAAATTTGTTTCATGCACATTCACACCCTTTTTAGTCTTCACTTTCCACGACTGA
>ML675637.1:12142223-12323432 GCA_007922155.1 Mesoclemmys tuberculata
TAACACGGTTAGAACTAAGAATTCCTCCTGCAATGTGAGATTCTAGTGTCTCATTTGTGTTTGACATTGCTACTATAATGTGACCGGATCAGCAAGGTAGTAGCTTGAGACACTTGACTAGAAGTATGCAAGAATTATATAAGATTTTTTACTCTAGAACCGACATTTTCCAAAGGAGCCACTGAAGTTTGAGTGCCCAACTGGAGACACCTTTGGCCTGATTTCCAGAGAGGCTGAGCATCTTCGGTTCCCATTGGGCATGTCTGCACTTTGAGCTGGCGGTGTGGTTCCCAGCTCAAGGAGACAGACTCTCACTAACTTTCATTGGGCAAGCATGCTAAAAATAGAAGGTAGCCACAGTGGGTTGATCAGTGGGAGGGGCTAGTCGTAGTCAAGTACATACCTGTCTGACGCCCAGACGGGTACTTAGGAGGGCTAAGCCCCTTGCAGGGCTGTGGCTACACTTCTATTTCTAGCTCACTGCTAGCTTGATGAGAGCTCGTGCAAGTATTTCTCCTCAAGCTGGGAATCACATCTGCAGCTGGAAGGGCTGACGTTCCCATACGCTTTACCTGGGGTCTTCAAAGCAATAGCCAGATTGGATGAGAATAGGGCCCATCTGGTCCTATATCCTTTCTCTGACAGTGACCAAAACCAAATGTATCTGAGGAAGATACAAGAAACCCGACTCGACAGCTCTGAAAATCAGGCCACTGGTGTCTCAAATTGGGCATTCCAGTATTAGGCATCTGAACATCGGGAACATTTTTGTAAACGTAGTCCGAGTTTCTTAAAGAGACGGCCCACCTGCCTAACACTCTATCCCCTGTCAGAGCTCCGGGCTGAGCTCTCGAAGGAAACCTCGATAACCCTTTGGGGGCTTTAGCCTTTTGAAAGCTGGACAGATTCCAGGTGGAGACTGTGTCTGAATGGTCGTTGGGGCACCAGTTCAGGATTTCCAGCCCTGGGAATGATGGGCAGAGCCGGGCTGTTCTCGGAGTCCCTGTCTCTCCAGTTTGCTGTCAGAATCCTTCCCCAGGCCCTATGCTAGTGCAATTCCATTGACTTCACTTCTAATCTGCACCAGGGTGAGAGGAGACTCCGCCCCAAAGGTGTGAGGCACGCAGTTAGAGAGTTAGCTCATTGCAGGGAGTAGACAGAGGGTGTGTACCCACTGACGGATCAATTGAGCGGCAGTGAAGACCCACTCAGTCAATGCAGAAGTCAATTCAATTCAAAGTGCAGTGCTGTGGAGACGGCGCGCTAAAGGGAAGTTAGGAAGTCGACGGGAGTTACGCAAGCTACTCAGGGTAGCTTGTGTAACTCCCATTGACTACCGCTGAATTGCCCGGTAAGTGTGTACTAAGCCTTAGGGGAAGCGTGGATGTGTACAAATATTTATTTTAAGAAGCCGTAGCTGTGCTGAGGGCTGCCCAAAGCACACAGGAAGTCATGGTCCCTGCTCCAGAGAGATTACCGTACATGGGCCAGATTCAGGAGGACGCTCTGGCTGCTCTGCGCTGCTCCAGTAATGCACAGCAGCCATGAACCCAGTCTACCCAACCAGTCAAACTGGGTTTATGGCTTCTTTGCATCGCTGGAACAGCACAAAGCAGCCAGAGCATACCAGTGAATCCAGCCCTAAATACTAAATACTTTGCTGCGTCTGTCAGTCAGGGCCTGATGAAATCTCTCCAGTGCTCCCTAAACCCCTGTTCCTCTCCTCCCCTTCGCCCCCCGTGCTACCCAAGTAGCAGCGGTGAGAAAACTCCAATAAAGCACTTTTGGTTCTTGCTAATTGAAGAGTTTTTCTTTGTCAGCCACTCGGCTCAAACAACTGTAGGTACAAAGCAGTAGCCATCAGCACTTTGTGTGTCTCCGAAAATCCCATTAGCGGAAGAAAGCTTGAAGTTTCATTGGGCTGGAGGGGCGGGGGACTTGAGCTCCGTCAGCTGTGCATTAACATCTCACCCACAGCACAACTCGTTCCCCTCTCTGGCCTCCACCGTGGGAATATTTAATCAGGGTGAAGTGTTATATTAGACAGAAATGTATTTGCTTCAGAGAGCAATATGCTGATAAGTGGGTCTGCAGATAAAATTAGAAAATAAAAACCCCAGCAGCCAATAAAATCCTGTCCCACTCTTATTTTCTTTTTCTCCGGGAGGAATGTTTGTTACTGCAAAATTGCACACAGCCACAGGGAATTCTAATGCTTCATCGAATGGCACAACAAAGAGACCCGGGCTGCTTGGATGGCTGGCAAGTAAATTACGGCTGGAGGCATGGAGGGAGTGGGTGACTGGCCCCAATAAAGGAATAGGTCGTGGGCCTGGGCCTATGCAGATGCTCCCATTTGGCCAATTAAGAGGAAGGGGGCAGCACCTGGGGGCTGTAAAGGGTCAGGAAGAAGTCTCAGGAGGTGGCAAATCTGTTGTAGGGAAAACTCTGAGGCTAGGGGAATTGGGTGGTCAGAGCCTACAGTCTCGCTAGGCAGCACTTGAGAGATGGTAAACTGAGATCCGGCACTAGGAGAGAGGCCTGCAGGGCCGATGTGGTAAAGACTAAATAAACTGGATCTTGGAAGGGGAATGTTTTAATTATGAACTGGAAGGGGTGCCCAGGAGGGGGTACCTGGCTACTGGCCCAATTGCTTTGCAGGAGGAAGAGGAAGGAAGTTTCATTTGCTGGAATGTTTGGGCTCTGAGCACTGGGAACGTGTGGGCCCAGGCCTACTGGGGGTGTGGGAGTTTGGGCACGCTGTGAGTCAGGTCCATGGGTGGGTCGGTGTTCAAACATGGGTGGCTACAGGCCCATACATGTGGGCTCAAGGGGTGGGGGGGATGCAGTCTGAGGTAGAGGTGGGCTCAGGATTATAGGGTGCATCAGGGACACATGGATTCAGGCCCATGGGGAGACATCACCGTGTGCTGCCATAGTAATTGGTCTGCCAACAGAGCCCTGGAGTGGGGCTGGCTCTGCGTGAGCACCCGGGCCCTCCGCAGGGGGTGGCTACAGCAGCTCTTCTGCGCTGAGTGCACCAACTGCTCCACTAGCCCTGCTTGCTGACTCGGAGAGCTGTGCCCCATGCCCCGTGCACTGCCAACAGAGCTGGGGGAGTCGCTTGCAGGGTGGCATCAAGGAATTTGGTGTGAATCTGATGGCTCAGCTGGGATTCTTCCTAGGGGGAGCTGCCATGAGAAGCAGGGTTAAAACTCAGGATCCCCTGGCACGCAATCCAGCACTCAGACCCCTAGACCACACTGCCCCACATCTCCAGGCAAGTTTGTGTGTTTGTTCGCAAAGCAGTTTTCTTACCCATGGGTGGAAATACTGAGTGTTACATAACTGCTCTCCCCAAGGTCTAATGAGCCACTGCCCTCCTATTAATTAACCATGGGAGAGTTAATTAATGCTAGTAATATTAGTAAAGTGGGAGCTATTCCTCAGCAATACAGGCAGGGCAGTAGGAATTCCCCCACGGTGAGAGTGGCTCTTATCTCACCTGGCTTCTGTGTCTTGCTGCCAGCTGGCTGCTCAAAAGACAAAAGCGGTGCCGGGAGAGACAATGGTTGGTTCTTGCTTCGTATCCTGCTGAGGTGCTGCCCAGGAGAGCCGAGAGAGAGCGCCTCCATTCAGCGGCTCTCTGCAGCCTAGTCACTGTGGGCGGCTGTGCTGTGGAGTTGGACCCGGAAAAAGGCAGAAGGTGACATTTCGAGAGGCTGTTGAGGACTCCTGGGGGCCTGGGGAAAGGAGAGAATTGAGTGAGGCCAGGACAGAACAGCTTGGCGTTCCGAGTGCTCTGCATGAAGGAATCGTTCCCTGGTCCTCCTTGGCTGTGTCAGAGGGTAAAGGGCAGTGAGTGGTGACTATCCTCGGTGGCCTCGTAGCTGCTGTGGCAGCGAGGGTTGAGCGAGGCCTGGAGGGTTATTTGGATAACATGGCAACAGACTGACGTTGTACCTGCGAGTAACTGCTTAGTGCCTCTAGTGATCAGCCCCAGAGAGATGGTGTGGACCTGTGAGCAGCAAAGGGGGCACGACTGAGGTTCAAGTGGTAAAGATTGATGTTGTTGAAGCTGAAAGAGCAGGGTTCTAGGCTGGTCTTCCCTTCCACTGATTTGTATGTGTGGCTGATTTAATAACTGGCTCTGTTGCTGAATACGGGTTCCTTACAATGTTCCCTTTAAAGTACCGCCAGCTTTTTGGATGTGTTTTGAACCTGTCTGGTTCTGTAAAACAGGGCAGGAAACCAAACACTCAGGCTCCCTTCCTCTTGGGATCAATGGAGCACCAAGCTTCTGTTGGGGTAAAGGGTTTTTTTAATCATGGCTTCCAGGGCAGGTCAGAACCGAGACGTGCCACAGCCTATGCAAATAACAGTAACAGTGTGGGCTGAGATTTGGGGTGAAGTTCAGGGAGGCAAGCAGCGAAAGCGAGGTTCTGTGTGAGTTAATGGGACCCTGGGGGCTAGCCGGTACCTGAAGCAGGTGTCAAGCTTTGAGGGAGAAGCTAAAAAGAGAGAGCCCGTCTCAGCGATGCCGAGGGTGGTTGAAAAGGAGACCTTGAGCTCTTGCTATGGGAGAGACAGCTGGCTGGGTCCAGGAACAAGGGAAGTCTGGTACCAGCAGGACTTCCCAGGGCCTATGGGTTTTTTTGAACTTTGAGTACCTCAGAAGGGGGTGGGACCTTTACATGACCTAAGCGGAGGGCTTATTGAACCAGAAGGTCCTGGAGGCTGAGCGGAGCAGCCGAAAGCCTGGAGAGAAACAGAGGCGCAGCCACCAATCCATGCTGTAAGCAGGTGGGCTGGGAGGGCAGGTGGCCACAGGTTACGTATGTAACATGATGAATGCTAGTCCTGTTACTTCCCGCACTACAGGACGGGCACGGCATGAGAACCTAAAGAGGAAGAAGCAGCTGCCGGACATGTGGCTTGAGGCATCCCCTTGCAGAGATGCACACAGACTCCTTCAGGGAGAGGTCTGGGAGCGCCTATGTGCACCTCAGCAGCAGGAGATGTAACGTGACCCTAAATAGTAAATGAAATACAGCAAAACGTCTCCCCTTCGGGGCTTTATCCTTCCCAGCCTGGCTCAGCTGCAGTAGCGTGGCAGAGCGACTGTTCTTCGTTTCCTTCCCGGCCCCTGCCCCATGATCTCACTGACGCCAGGAGCCTCACGTTTGGAAAGGGTCCTGGCTCTGTAGCATCTGCCTCGCTTGTCCTTTGCACAGAGACCTAAGGCCGGTTTCTGGCCTCCTTAGCACATTGCAAACCCGTTGAGATCAATGTGTCACTGAGGGCAGGGTTGGGGTCTCTATATTCATTTCTTTTATGCAGCAGCTTTTTGGAAGGGTGAGGTTAGGTGCAGACAGCAAATGCTCTGTGTGCAGCAGGGTCTGGTGTGTGGAACCACTACAGCGGTCTCAGTTACTCTCCGGTCTCAGTTAGACCCAGTGATCTTTCCCAGCCAGCAGCTTTGCCATTTGTCACGCGATCGTTACTTACCCAGTGGGAGTAGTAATGTGCATTAACACATGGGGGGCGCTTGAAGCACCATGGAGAGTGTAGGGTATGGCTCGGGCCTGATTCTCCTCTCACTGGCTTGGAAGGATGGTCTAGTGGTTGAGCTCCTAGGCTGGCACTTGGGAAACCTGGTGTGAATTTCCTGCTCTGCCTCTGACCACCTGTGTGATCTTGGGCAAGTCACTTAGTGTCTCTAAGCCTCATTTCCCCATATGTAGACGTGCCCTATCTCACTGGAGTGTGATGAGAACAAATCCATTGAAGAGTGTGAGGCGCTGAAATGCTACGGTCAGGGAGGCCATCTACGTCTCTTAGATGAATAGTACTTGGTGTAGCTCCATTTGCCTTTGGTCATTTACTCCAGATATACACCCAGGTAAGTGAGAGAAGACGGGGGCCCCTTGTGAGGAGGACTCAGGAAGTGTAGGGGCAGATGAAGGCAGGGTAGTTGAAATCCCCTGGATCAGCACGCCTCTAGCTGGAGCAAGAGGGCTGAGTAAGAGCATCAGGAAGCCGTAAATTGGGCTGATTCACTTGGGAGACGATCCAGGACTCAGGGGTGGACCACAGTCATGAGCTTATTTGGTGGGGAGGCTGGGGAAGTTTAATCCTTCCTAGGGAGGGTGTTGGGAGGCAGAGTCTGGCTGGAGGAAACAGGTTTCTCTCTAGCTTTAATTTATTGGTGCCCTGCGTCTGACACGTGGGACTCTGAATCTTTGGCTGGCTGTGTTTTGAAAATGGGCATGCATGAGCCAGGAGTGGCTGAGAATTGTTGTTCCACCTTCTAATCAGCCTTCATTCAGATTGAATACTTCCTATAAACGACAGGCAGCCCGGGAGTTTTTTGAGATAACAGTGTTTCTGGAGCCCTGGAAGACTTGAATCCCAGCGCTAGCTGGCTAGAACGCCTGTCAGCTTTCCCTTTTGTGCAGCACTTTGCGTAACGTCTATAATCCCCCGTGACCTGCTTAGCAACCTGACATGAGGTTCAGCGCTGCTGAGCTCGCAGATGGGGATTCCAGACACGCATCGGGCGAGAAAACAAAACTAAGCAAGTGACCCACCCTGACAAAAGACAGCATTTATTCCCTCCTGCATGGACGAGCCATCGTTGGGGAGGAGCCCTCGCAAATCCACGTTGGGGAGATTTAAAGGGAAAATGGTATCCATCTACCCTTCTCCTCCCCGCCCCGCTGGTATCAAACTTTGCATTCATTTTCTCCCAGCAGATTTTCTTGTCAAAGAATATTCCCTACTCTCCACCCTTTCTTGTGACAGTGAAATAATCCTTTCACTGCCTCAGCTCTCAGCAGCTGTGGATGTCAGAACGCAGCCTTCCATATTCCCATATCCAGCAGCCAGATGAGCTGGAGGAAACAGGATCGGCCCGGGGAAGCTCTCTAGGTTTTCGGTGCTTTTGTGGTTTTTTATTTTCACTTTCCAGATGTAAGCCGTATTCGAAATATCTGCCAACCCTGTGAACCTCAGTCACATTGACAGGATTGAAAACAAAGGACGAAGTAAAGCCCTCTTGCCCACCCATTGTCACCTCATGGCCTTTGCAGATCTGTTGGACGGAGTCGCACGTCTTGCTTTGCAAGTCCTGTGGGGTGACGTTATAGAGGCACTGTGGTCATGGGACCCTCCCCTTTGAGTTAGGTCGGGAGCAGCCCCCTGGGGGTCCTCCTGGCCAACCCGATAGCGGTACCTGCCAGCTGTGCACATCAGCGCACAGGACGAGCGAGCTGCTGCATGGAACCGGTGAGGTTTGTCTGCTCTAGAGCACTTCTTGTCACACTCCTCCATCGCAGGCTCCGTGCTGGGCCTGTCTTTCCTTGGCTTAAACCTTGCTGATTCTCTCTCTTTCTGGTGATTTAGGCTGGCATTGGGGGTGGGGGAGGTAGGAGGGAGGAGGGAGGAGGGAACATGCTGCCAAGTTCTTTACTTTTATTGGATTCTGCAACAGCTCTTGGCCTTGGTGCTTTAGCACTTTGGTTGCTGGAGAAGGAAAGGACAGCATTGCCTCGTGTCCCGCTATCATTACTTCCGGCTCCCTGCAGTCAGCAGCCATTGTATGGGAGGCTCAGTGGGTAACTAGCTAGTAACGACGATGAGCTTGTATTTGGCTTTGAGAAGGCAACATCTCAGGCCAGGTCTACACTTCCCTGGACATTCGACGGCAGTTACGCAAGCTGCACAGAGTAGCTTGCCTAACTCCCATTGACTTGATAACTCCTCTTTTACGCAGCATCTTCTCTGCGCAGCGTCGCTTGAGGGGGTGGTTTTAATGCGTCAACTTCCGGATCGATTGATCAGGTCTTCGCTGACCGCTCAGTCGATCTGATGGCAGTGAATTTGCTGCCGTCAGAGAAGGCATACCCTCAACGTCCCCAGTGTGGATGTTCCTATCCAGGCCATCTCACATGAATAACCCTCAGCTTATGGAGTGGATACCGCTGACCAAATGTTGATATGCTGCTTGGAGTGTTGGCTTCTGTAGGGGGCCATGAAGTTTTTCTTCCCCTGTCCCAGCAGCTCTGCTTTCCCTTTGGTTTCACCGGTATAATTTCTTGGCTGTGCTGTGATCCTTTGACTAAACATATTTTACTTTTTAATCAGCTCTACCTGTCAAAGATCGCCATGCTCCCTGCTCACTTGTCTAGCTCAGGAATTAGTCCCTTGTGTGTGACATTCACAATGGGGACGGCAGCTTGGAGAAAGGACTTCGAATCACAACGATTCAGCAAGGGCAATAGCTGTGCACAGTGAAAACCTGGTAGCTCCACGGTAGACCTTACCATGGCCTTAATGGAAGGATATTCTATTTTTTATATAAAAAAAATAACTCATTGATTTAGACCCCAAGCCCATAGATTGAATGGGACTATGTTGCACGCAGGAACCATAACCGACATGTTTGCTAAAGCTACAGTCCTGTAGTCATTGCATTACCCCTGGGATTTACGAGATGATCCAGCTAGTTTTCCAGGCAGTGTATAGTTAGTGTACACAAACGCTGTTCCTTGAAGAATTGCCTGCCTTAATCAATTGTTGTTCAGTGGTCTGACGTCCTACTGGAAAGGGAATTCCAGGCGGTGAGGTCCACTTGCTGAGACGATGAAGTCCTGCCGTTGTAATATAGAGGGTTAAATGAAGGCTAGATTCTGGTCTCCTTATTCGCATTGAATAACTTCTTATCCCAATAGTATCTCTGTTGACTTACTGAGGCTGCTCGTGGAGAAAATTGCTGCTCAGTGAGGGTCAGAATCTGGCCCCTGGATACTTTTAGTTCCGGTGTGAGAAGCCATGCAAGACTTACATTAAATAGTAGGCCTAATAATACTAGGTTCCTCCCCATGTTCTGGGGGTCTGTCAGTAGCACAGACAGCTTCCATCTGTGTTACATTCCTCCTGTAACTAGGGATGTGATCTCTCTCTGGAGGTGTACAGTGCCCATCTGTGTCACAGCCCTGATGAGCTTTTTTAATAAGTGCTTGGTTGATGGTGTCTGCTGCCTTTAGACCCTGAGGCTTTTTTCTCTTTCTCTCTCGGTCCGTTTTGAAGCCATCACAATTTTCCACTCCCTATTGCTGTTTATCAGTTGAGGAAGAGGAAACCTACAGCGTGTAGGAAGCTCCTGGCAAATTCAGGCAGGAGAAGAAAAGGGAATGTTTTTATTGTAACTTATTCTTATTTGTATTACAGCAGTGCCCATTGAGATCAGGGTCCTGTTGTGCAAGGCGCTGCACATAGACCTAATGAGAGAGTCCCTGTCCCAAAGAGCTTACAATCCAAATAGGCAAAGTAGTAGTATCCCATTTTGCAGAAGGGGAACGGAGGCACAAAGATTAAACAACTTCCCCAAGGTCAGACAGGAAGTCGGTGGCAGAGCCAGGAGTTGAACCTAGCTCTCTGAAGTCCCAGTCTAGTGTCTTAACTACACAGCAGTCTGTCCTCTCTGGGATCTTTAAGGGAGGTCATATAGCAAGCCCGTTATTTTCCCTCCTCCCCCATCCAGAATGGCAGTGTGGGGCTAGCGAGTGCCCTTCCTCCTTCACACTGCAGCAGAGAGCCACACAAGTGAGCCGTTGCTGCTGTGGCCAGGCCGCTGCAACAGACAACGCCCCCCTCCTGTTCTTTGCAAGTCTGTATTAGGGAACCCTGGGACTCAGACCCCTGGAAATGGCACAGAGCAGAAGAGCACACACTACAGCGGTAGCCCCCCCTGCAAATAAATAAATAAAAGAGCCTGTGTGGCTTCTGTAGGGCCTTTGTGCTCAGCCAGGTGGGGAACCAGATGACCCCTTATACATGCACCAAGCAACTTCCAGCAATAGGAACAGCACCACAACGTTCTACCTCCCAATGTCCATCGACATGAGACGGTGTGAGGAGAATTACACCTGCCTTTGGCATTTTCCACTGTCAGGAAAGGATTTACAAGCCCCAGGGTCTGTTCAGGGAAGCTTCTGTCTGTCTCGCCAGGTTCTTATACCACTAAGTAGGCTAATTCTAAGTGCACTCGGTTCTGTGTTGAATATTTTGCACAGCGCTTGTCTGACACACTCATTCTATTGTGATCTGGGATCTTAAACAGTCTTCTCTTTATTTATTTTTCTTAAAGGCTTTGCAGTTCATCACTGGCAGAGCTTTGGAAGTCACGGGTTCCACAGATGGACCCTGTCCAACCCAATCATATGCGAAGAACACCCTCCGATCTAACGCTGCCGCCGCTAGGAGAGTTCTGCCCCTCCTGCGCCAGGCCGTGTATGCATGCCCCCAACGGACTATATTTGGGATAAACATTCCCGACTGTAACCACAACCTGACAGTTGGAATTTCTATTCCAATAGCATGTAAACATTTCTTCAGAATAAAAGATCCAGATTGCCAGCTAAACAAATACTGACTCCTCTCCACGTGATTAAACAGGAATCTATGTAGGAAAACCCACAAGAGATAAATGCCCTAAGGTCCCTGTCCCACCACCCACTGAGACACTTGTAGGGTCTTCTTCATCTTTAACCTTTTATGTCAAATAACAATATAGAAGGGGATCCGAAACTTTGTCCAGCTTGTGACTGCTTTAGAAGGGTTTCAGATTCCCAGAGGCCCTGCTTCCATTGTACAAAATGGAGTAGATGGAAGCTGCTGTCATCTTTGACGTAGAGGCATGTCCCATGGCGACTACAGCAATGCATCATCTTGGTCTGTTTGAGTGGATCAAGGTAGCACAGTGCACGCTGGGATCTGTCGTCTCCCTGGATCACGCCTCTGTGTCTAGACTCCAAGATGAGGGAGGGCACAGGTTGCATCGCTAAGCTTTTTCCTCTGCTGCCTCTCCATCACTAGGAGCTGTGGATAGCTACTTCATTGTATGGTAATATCCTGATTAGTCTAATGGCAGAAGGTGCTGGAAACCTTCAGATAATCGGGGCAACCCAGATGTAGCTGAGGAGAGCAGCCGTCTAACCAGGTGGTGTCCCCCAAGCAAGCTGCCTGGCCATGGGAAAAGAGCTATTTTAGGCATATACAACAAAGCAGATCACAGTCGTCCCTGGGACCTTCAGCACCAAAAAGTCCGGCCTCCTCCTCCTTCCACTAAAGGAGCATCTCCTTTAGATGTCTCTGTGTAGCAGGCTTTGTTCTTGTTAGAGCCAGCCACTAGAGGGAGACAGGATTGAATGGACTCAGCCCAGGGATTACCCTCAAGGGTTTCCGATCAGAAATGTATGTGGTTTCGTGTCGTTTCTCCCTCACTCTTGCTCCTTTCCCCTTCTTTTTGGCTAGCCTGCTTGGGCATCTCCTGTGTCTCTTCATCTTCTGCTTACCGCACAGCAGCCTTTGGGGGATATATCCCGCCTCTGCTCCACTGTTTCAGTTAACTGGGTTTTGACTTACGGCACTTTTACTGCCCATGGAAAAGTTCCGTGTGGCCAAGCCTGTGTTTTGTAGATCTGCCATCCACTCAGCCGGTCCCGAAGCTGTTTAGTTCCTTTAAAGCCATTCTGGAACGTCAGTGGTAAACCCTGCAAAGATCCCGCAATGCAGATATATTATGAGCCCTGTCAGAGAGAGATGTTTGTTATTAAGTGCCATGCTCGGGAACGGTTATGGTCAGATACCTCAAGAATGTGCCAGTTTCAAACAAAAGGCCATGAGGCTGCCAAGCTGTGATAAGAGAAACAAGTGAGATCTCAAAACATTCTGGATGCAAGGTTGTGTCTCGCTGAGACACTTCGCTGTTTCCCTTCTGGCTGGAAATTGAGGCTTAAAAACGTCCTTCAAATGAAGCCAAACCCAAACCCAAGATATCTTACTGCAAAGAGTCAGTGGTAACGTTAAAGTTGTATTAAATTGGTCCTTTTCTTTAACGTCTTTATGTCCACATTAGCCCTGAAATCACTGGTAGTGTCCACTAGAGGGACACAGAAATTCCTTTTGTTCAATACCAGATCTGAAACTTCCTGCTGCAGCTCCAGTCAGCCTGTCCTAGAAAGTAACAGCTTTCAAAATCTCTCCCAGTGCAGCTCAGATATTTAAAACTCTTCTAAAATGTGGCAGTCTGGGGGTTGGCTTGGTTGTCTCCCACACTCTCCTCCTAGGCAAATGGTTTATGTTCCAGCCAATGCTGATTTGGGCTAGGAATGAAAACGGCAATGACTTATTTACTCCAGTGTCTTTCTGAAAAATGCTAGGAAGGGAAACTGATTGTGTCTTTCTAAAAGTTTCTGTAAATCTCTCTTAATTTTGTAATCTGTCATATCAACACCCACTAATAATGCCATGCAACTTTATTCCGTGTCACATCTTTCACGCTAGCCATATCCTGCCAAAGCTACCAAGGGAAAACGTGCCATCATTTTGTTATGCAGGTACCAAAATGATATCAGTGCGCAAAGATTAGGTAAGAATCTAGGCCACGATTCAAGCAAATGCTCAGACGTGCCTAACCTTAAACATGTGAGTGTTCCCATTGGCTTCAGTGGGAACCAGTCAGGTGTTTTAAGTTGGGCACTTGCTTAGGTACTTTGCTGGCTCAAGCCCTAGGGAAGAAGGTTTAAAGAAGGCATATTTTAAAAGATCTTTTTCAGAGCTGTAACATCCAGGGAAAAATCGCTTCCAGGTTGCCAGTTGGGACTTTGAAACTGAAGAACTCAAACCCATAGAATCTATCCCAGGTTTCACATGAGACCCGTTGCGTAGAACAGGACCTCAGGCATTTTGGGGAGTTCTGCATGGATTCCTGGCTGCTACTGATGTGCTCAGTGAGATGGACAGGTTTTCCTTGATGGTGATTCTCCCATGAGAAACCCTTAGTCTAGTTTGAACAGTCTCTCCCCAGCCCTGGCGCATGGGTCATCGAGCCAGCCGGTCAGTTCAAGCAGAGACTGTAGCCAGGAGGGGAACTGCCGTCTTTAAGGAGACCAGACAGAGAAAGGCCTGCTTGTTATAACTCGGGCCAACCTGCTGTTCCTTCCTTCCTCGTTCCCTTGGTGCTCTGCCTTCCTTATCGCTGTGGGCAAAAATGATGTGCCTAGTCCGACTAGTGGGCCCTTCCCAGCTTGTGTTTTGAAAGGGCTGTTGGTTTCCTTAACTGACCTCCTTGCACCTGGTTCGAAAGACTCAGCATGCTGGTGATTCTCCTCAACTGCGTGACGCTGGGCATGTTCCAGCCCTGTGAAGACATGGCCTGTAATTCCCCTCGCTGCAAGATTCTTGAGGTACGGGCGTTTATTCACCTTTCTGACCTGAGTTCAATGGAGGAGCGGGGCAATGGCTCACAAAGCCTCCGGGTTATCAGTGCTCCCAAGCACCCATGGGACTCCAAAAGGAGAATCCCTGTTTCAGCCTACGAAAGCAGACGCAGAGAAAGCTGGCGTCATTACAGCTACATTTCTCTTTGCTCCCACCCGTCGGCAGAAACGCCTTGGGGAGCCTGAGGTCTTGCCTCCCCTGGGGATTTCAGCCATCCGTGGCCAGCCGCCGATTTAACTGCCCCAAGGCAAACTCTGTGTTGACAGGCCAAGCCCCTGTAAGCCAGGGTGACTTAGCCCAGCTTGAAACCTTTTGGGTGTTTTTGTTTTTTTTAAAAAACCAGTCAGTTTTGCAGTGCAGACAGAGACTTTAAATGCTCTCTGGTCCCCCCAGCCTCCTCCCCAAAAGTTGGTTCCTTCCCAGGAGGGTAGGGTGGAGCACGTTTTGGGGTGGGGGGGAACGCACTGCTGCTCTGAGCTTTATCTGCTTGGTGACATTAATCCTCAGTGCTGTTAACCAGGGCCTGATCCAAACCCCAGTGAGATCATTCACTTCAATGACCTGTGGATTAGGCCCTTCACGCCTTTCCCCCACACTAACATTAACATGATTTTTAAAGTACCAGTCGCATGTAGTTGCTGCAGAACAGGTATTGAACTATGTATGGGTAATGGTCCTCTCCAGCGAAATATCTCTCCTCCCTCGGTCTACAGTGCACTGCCTCTCATTCTGCTGCTTTGTTTTCTAGCGCTTTGATGACTTCATCTTTGCCTTCTTTGCTGTGGAGATGATAGTCAAAATGATTGCCCTAGGGATTTTCGGGAAGAAGTGCTACCTGGGAGATACGTGGAACCGCCTGGATTTTTTCATTGTCATCGCCGGGTAAGTCAGGAAATAATCAGGATATGGGAGGTTTGTTGTTCTAGGTGTACCTCCTCAATGATAGTCTGCAGCGCTGTTTTGCTAGCACAGCTCTGAGGAAAAGGCCACAGTGGTTAGTGAGAGGGCTCTGCTAACTCTAAATCATGTTCCAGCATGATTCTAGTAAACACACTTCTCTTCCCAGTGAGGCAAATATCCTAGTCTGTACGTAGAAGAGAAGACCACTGGCAAATTTATTTTCTGCAGTGGATAGTACAAGATGCTACATATTCCACCTGTATTCCCAACTGCCTGCTAGCCCCCTACACTTAATCCGCCTGCTAGGAACGATTGCAGCCTTCTCTGGCAGCGCTGAGTTTACAGACAACAGCAACAAAAAGAGAGAGTGGGGGAATGTTACAAAAATTGTTTTCCTTTGTTCTTCGCCAGCCCATATGCTTTCCATACTGTAAGATCTCTCGCTCGGCAGCTCCAGGCGGTCTCAGCTGGCACTCTGCTAAACTATTTTTCTGGCTCCAGAAATATTGGTAGTTTGTGTCATGCAGATTGCCCAAATGGATGAAGTTTCAGCAGCTCGTTTAAAGCGAGGAGCTGGTTCCAAGTGGAATATTTCAGTGAAATGTGCGTGATTGCCCTTTTTTTGTTGAGGGAAAGCAACCAAGTTTGCCTTTCATGAGTGTTTTCCTTTCAGAGGCACCTGGTTTAAATTAAAGGCTCTTCTAGCACCCGAGAATCTCCTGGCTGTGGCTGGAAATCCACAAGAAAAATTCCTGGCCTACAGCCAAAGAGTTGAGTTTCCTTGACACGTTAAGGGCTCGGAGGCCCTTGCTTCACCTCCCTCCTCATGCGGAGACCCCAAGGACCTGGTTATTTTTTTCTCTTGTGCATATATAGTTGGAATTTCCTGGAATAGATTGGTGGATCCTAGAAATAAACCACAACTGCGTCATTTCCCAGGTTAGGCAGTCAGCAGCACGTACGTGGGCAATCAAGAGGTGATTGGGTGTTTGTTCAGTTGGCGTACAGTGTATGGTCCATCTCTGCATGCTCGGCATGGTGACAGCACATGCCTAAACATGGAAAAGCGGGATGCTGGCAGCAACAAAGGGGACACTCAGTCAAATGAGAGGGTGGCAAACTCAAAACTGACAAAAGGAAAATGCTTTTTTGTGTAATTAGACTGTGGAACTCACTGCCACATGATGCTGTGGAAGCTAAAAGCTTTGCAGGATTCCAGAAGGGATTGGACACTGTTAGGAGAACAAAGAATATCCCATGTTACAATACTTAATGCAACCAAACATTATGGAAGAGAAATGCATTTAACCCACATGCATCAGGGCTTTAGCTAGTCTCTATCTGCAACAAGGGATTTGGAAATTTCTTGCATTTTCCTCTGAAGCATCCAATGCTGGCTACTCTGAGTGACCACAGAGACAGGATACTGGACCAGACTGACCATGGCTCTGATCCACTCTGGCAATTTCTATGGGTTTTTTTTTAAAGAGAAAGAGGGTGTGGTTGGATTATAACTGTGTCCCCAGCATACTTGTGTTTACAGTCTAGATAGGCCTTATGAGGCCTAGTGTGCATTCTCAGCACAAGGCTGTCCTGGGAATGTAATATGTTAGCCCCACCAGCAAAAGCTCTTGAGCTGGAGCCCTGCCCCATTATAAAGGGGAGGAGGCTGCTGGCAGAAAGTTCCCTGTAAGGTTTGCTTTCCTCTGGAACACTCTCTCCCACCCAGCCTCTGAAATGCTCGGATTTGTTGTCTGTCCAAGCAGGCTGCAAGGTCCCTCTGTCTGAGCAGTCACTGGCGGAGGACTGAGGTCACTGTGAGAGGGATTTCTTGCTGGTGGGAATGCACTGGAGGAGTTTTAGTCATCTGGCTAATGGTGGAACGCTGTGTGCTAGGTGGAATGAAGGAGAAAGGCTGTTATCTTGGACAGCTTTATGCTTTGTAACCCTCCTGTGACAGTGTTTTCAAATGTGTGTCTGGGTGCCCAGAGCTTTGAAGAGGGCATGCTTTGGTGAGGAGTGTTTTCGAGGCTGGAATCAAAATAAATAGATAAACTGAATAGTGGGCGAGATGGCTAGCGGTATGTTACTGCTGGAAAAGAGATGGTGCATAGCGTTCAGCTGGAGAGCTTCAGTGCATTCACACGCTGCCCTGGAGAGTCCAGGGATGGTGTAGTAACCATGAGAACAAAGCGAAAGGGCTTGGGAGGCCCTGTGGACCCTGAGGAAGCAGGAGAGTGTGGAGTATAGCCTGACTCTCGGGTTTCTGGGGCCTGAGTTTGTTTTGATTCATTTCAAGCCTTCTACAGGAAAAGCCTGCGCTTTGTCAAAATCATGGGCCAAATTGTGTCCTCCTTTACACCTGAAAAGGGTCCTATGCGTGTAAGTGAGGGTACAATCTGGTGCTTTATAGAAAAGCTCCACTGCCCCTCCTGCCTGTTTACTTTTTTTTGTAAGATACTGTTACTTAAAGAAACCATAGGAGAAACAAGTGATGGGATGACATTACACAGGGTACAATGGGACTGATGGACAGCTGTCCCCTCAGTTCTCCAACATGGGATGCCCTTTACACAGCTTCACTGTGAGAGCAGCTATTCCTGGGCTGCCCACACACAGCCTCCAGCATGTAAATCATTCCCAGCTACTCTGTATGGGTGCTTTAGCCAGCCACTCATGAATTACACTGCCGTCCAACACCAGCAAACTCCCAGTCCCAGACTGTCCCCCAAAATTGTGCATCTTGTACTGCCCAATGCCCTCCCAGACAATACAAAGCTCAGATAAAGTTTGCCATTTGATTAATGACATGCACAAATCTTATTAGCTCCAATGGGGTTTCCCAAGCACTTCAATCCACTGGTTTAGATTAAACAATAAAACAGAATGTAGGGGGAGGGTCCAGTACCCGCTGCCCATGGCAGCTGGGAGCTGCGGGGTCCCCCTGCTGCCCAAAAACTCTAGCCCCGCTAGAGCTACCCTGGGTCTGAAGTGGAAAATGTCATGGAGGTCTCTGAAAGTCATGGAATCTGATTTCTGTGACCACCATGACATAATCTTATCCTTTAGCAATGAGGCCTAAAAGTCAGACTTGGTTACAAAGAAATAAAAGGTGAAATGCAACTAATGCCTAATTTAAAAAGGCTAAGTGGATTCAAAGCAAAGGTCTCTCTCACGAGTTCCAACAGTCTTACTGGCTGAATCCTTCAGTCAGGATCTGCCCCCCGTCCACTGCTGCTTCCTTTCCTCTTCAAATTTTGTTGATGCCGGTGGTAGAGAAAAGGGGAGAGATGATTTGGGACATTTGCTCTCTCCGCTTATAGCCCTTTCTCTTGCACAAAAATCATCTTCAGGAGACAGAAAGTCTGTATGAACAGGCACCTTAAGTGGCTTCTTCGTCAAAATGTCAGGGTATATTTGCCTATGCGTTGGCTAGGCTTTTGTCTCTGGGGAACTAGTTTGTGACTGCTCTCCAGAGCACGTTGAAACATGTCTTAGCAATATTGTACAATAGAATCTTATAACTATATATATAATGTTGCCACACACATTTTGCTAGGACAATAATGATATGAGTTTTCAAATGATACCTCATCAGGCATACTTTGTACAAGATTTACCATAAGTCTCTACAAGCGGTGAACCTAGGGTACAGATTGTGGCAGATGAGAGTTTTGTCTGCAAATTGTGCACACAGTAGTCTGCACTAAAACATCATCTTATTTTGTTTTGGTTTTGTTTGTCCTGTCTTTAGTGTAGGTCCTACAAGATTCGAGCTTGATCTAAATCCCATTGAAGTCAATGGGAGTCTTGCCATTAACTTTGCACTTTTGTTCTGTAGTGGTTTTTTTTTTACAGGGGTTGTCTGGTGGGAGTGCTGTGGTTGGGGAAATAGAGTTTAGGGATAGTATGGTGAAGTTTCATATAAAATTGGAGATTCCCAACCAGATTATTATTGTAACGGTTACATTCTGAGATTACACCATTTGCCAGGGTTTCCTTTAAGGGTCTGGCTCAGTTGAACCCAACCGAGCAGGGAATTGAGGAAGATGAGGCAGCCTTTGTCTGCCACTCTACTCTTGGGGGTATTGCAACGATCTCAGAAGACTGTGACCTCCATGCTGTGCCACCCGGGCTGTAACAGCCAGGTAGGACTGACGCATCATGGATGAAATGGCTGCCATTTAACTCTCTTCGTCCTGTTCTGTATCTGACATTGGACTTTACATTTTTAATAAAATTCTGTATTCCTACTTTTAGTGACAGAAGAATACATTTAAAAAAAAAAGGGAAGTAAAGTGGCTAAAAAAAAGAAACATTGTGGCCTGGAAACCCAGTGTAACGAGGAGAGGTCCATTAAGGTTCTGCCATTGATGTGTGGTGGAAACAGTTTAGTAAAAATGTATTGGGCACAGTGCATTTTAGTGGGTAATGTACTGGACTAGGTGTCATGAGTCCTGGGTTCTAGTTCCAGCTTCACCAAGGCACTAAACCTTTCTCTGCCTCTGGTTTCCCTTCCATACTTTGTCTCTTTGGACTGTAAGCTCTTTGGGGGCAGGGACTGTCTCTTAGGTGCTTATATAGTACCTACCACAAAGAGACCCTTCTCTCATTAGAGACCCTCAGGCACTAAAGTAACCCTAATAATAATAAGGTAGTAGTTCCAATTTTTTCAACTGAGTACACAAATCATCTGCCCAACTCTTGTGTTCGAGCAATCACTCTCTGATTGCTTTGGGATATCTAAATACACCATTCCCTTGAGTGCAACAATAAGAAAAGCTTATTTCTTTCTCCTTCTTCTAGGCACACATAGATGCCCTATACACCTCTGCTTTGTAAAGTTCCCAGAATGTTATCTCTCCTCCCTCACACACACACACAGAGTCTGTTCCAAAGGATCTACAGCCTCGCAGTTGGACCAGCTGCCAGGCCTCCTGCCAGGTCAACTTTGCCTCTTGCTGAATGATTTCTCTTTTCTGTGTGTGCATAAACTGTTCCCATCTGGGCCCTGTCAAAACCAATTCAGCTGACAAAAGATCGAACTAACTTTAAATACAAAGCAGAATATCTTCTTCCCAAGAAGGCTGGACTTCTCCTCTGTTTATTATTCATGGTCATTCTCCCTCCACTTTTTTAGCACTTTTTTTCTAAAGGATCTTGTCCTACCACTCCTAAAAGTGTCTCTCCCGCCTCGATACAATATGATCCCCTTCTTACAATCCTCACTCACCTGTTCCCTGTCAAACACCTCACGGTATGGAAAACTGAAAGCAGTAGCGGGGTATGATACGAGCAGATGAAAATGAAGAGACTAGTATAAAATCTCTTTTGGCATGTAATTGGGTGAGGAATATATTATTAAATAAAGAAAATAAATTGCCTAAATTCAAAATGACTCCAGGTTCAATATCTCAATTAGACAGTCAGATTCCTGAACACAGCCAGGAACAGTTGCCTTTCCCACATGGGACAAATTAGTGAAATGAACACCCAGGCTGCAGAATATGAAACTGCAGAATATGGAAGTAATGAAAGAGCTAAGCTTAAAGTTAAAGATATCTTTCTGTTTCGGCTTCCCTTGTGTCTGCTGACAGAGCGGCTGCTTTAGATGAACTCTTAACTTGAACCAATGTCCAGCACTACCATGGATGTTATGTGGAGAATTTCAAGAGAACAATGTCCTGAAAGCACATCATGGGGTGCTGACAACCAGGAAGTGCTTATAAGAGCTCGAGTTGGACCTGAGCTGCAAAATTCCAGTCTAGGACTGGTACGCTCCCATTGGCGCTCAGCAGGAGTTGAGCTCTAACTCCTCTAAGCCCCTTTGAAAACGTAGCCATAGTCCCCTCACTGGCAGCTGTAGCACAATCGTTTACCTCCAATGTGCACTCTCCGCTGGAGGAGGCAAAGGCCCACACCTAACGTAAATTACATGAAGATCTGAAACTTTGTTTCCTCCACCATTTTGGCTGGCAAGTGGGTAGGTGACCCCTGACATCCCTTGTGCCATCCCTCTGAAGTGCGGCCCAGCTTATGAAGATTCGGTTTGTTGGCAGCGTCCTTGCTGGGTTTGCTGTTCTTCCTTCGGGAGCTGGGAAAAGGTGGGTAAAAGGCAGTGACGATGGCTGAAAATGTTGTACGTGGCCTTTTCCCTTAGAAGGAGCACGTTGTGAGAGAAATAGCTGATGCTGGGAATCGGAGATGGGGAGAGTTGAGCTGTGATGGTCTCCCCACAGGCCATGTGTGTTTGTGTTGATATGATGATCCACACCAAATTCTATATCCTAATCAAGTGATGCATAAAAGAATTTGACTCTGTCTGGATTTTGGTTGAAAGACTTTGACCTGATCCTCTACCCCACCTGCTTGCTGATGACAGTGTGTGTGTATACTGCTGGGTACATAACAACGTCCATCCCCTACAAATCCTTGTTGCAGAAATAGCTTCTGCATCAAGACCCACATTCTTTGTGAGCTACAGGGAATTTAATGGCTCTAAAGGCCAGTTTTTCATCCTGTCTTTCCTCCCTCCCCCTCCTCCCTTCTGCCACCGGGTGCACACACCCCTCATGGTTGTCCTGGTGTACAATTGTTCGTTTTTCATGGTTTTGAATTAACTCTCATCTCTCAAATCAGAATCTTTGTTGCAATCCAGTCATACTCAGTCCTGGTCCAGAGGTAACTCATTTCATGGTGAGAGGGCAATTCAGTTTCCAGGCTCTGCCTCTCTACTGAGATTGCCAGCTCTGAGGGAGCATGGATGCCAGAATAGTAACTGTTTGGGGTTTTCCCCTTGCCCTTCCCCCCCCTCCTTGTTTAGGGCAAGGGAACATTTTCATTTTAAGAAGGGGAAGGGAGGGCTGTTTAGTTAAAAAATAGTTTTGAGTGACAAATTCTGACCAGCTCTATTCATTATCAAATCCAGAGGTCCACCTGGTCCACATACGATAGGAATCTCTGGATCAAATTCTTCCTGACATCACTGGTTACAGCCAAGTGGCACCTGATTGTGACACAGTTGTGGCTGGACCAGTGTCTCTCATTTAGGTATCTACAACTTAACCACAACCTGCCATGTGAAGTGAGAAGTACAATCAGATCCATGGTGTTAGTGCACTTATTTTTACTGCTGAACTGTTCAGAAGAGCCCGTGGTCTCCAAAACGTAGAGCTTTTACACCGTGGTAGCTAGCACTTCTAAAGGGAGCAGCTTTAACCATGAAAAGTCCCATACAAAGCTCTGCATTCACACGCCAACCCGATGACAATTGAGTGTCCCACATTCAGCAGTCATCAGACATCCCTTGTTCTTATGGGCATGTTCCTGATATGCTTCATCAGATTCGGAAGATCTCAGACCAGTGTCATTTTCTGCTCTGCCGTCTTCTGCATTCCCTCCAAATTCCAGGCCTGCCACTGCACAGAAAGTATCTTAATGGGGGAGTGGAATCAAACTTTTTCAATACCCATTTGTCTTGTTAATTTTGGAATCATCACTTTTTTCTCCAAATCTTTGTTTTCTTGGCAGCCTCGGGAGATTGAAAGCCTGCACGTACCTAGCTTTGACTCCTCTTTGGAAGAGTGTAATTCTGCTCTCACCTAGCTTCCAGCTGATCTGTTTTCTCTCCCCATAACTTGTTCTTTCGGGATGACTGTCCTCTCTGACTCTTCTCTCTCTTTCACCTCCATGCACCCCACAGCTCTCTGCCGCTCTGTTCCATTTCCAGATGTGTTCTGGCCTGAGTCTGCAAATGAGGAGTAGCACCATTAGTTAATGGCGTTTGGATTTCGGTCTGCGTACGTGCTGACACATAGGCAGAATTTCAGAGCTGTAAATCTAACTGCCTGTTTTTTGCTGCTCTTCCACCAGCAATGCATCTCTGCACTGCAGGAAGTGTTGTGCCCAGGGTTGGGTTTTTTTTTGGAGGGGACGGGGGGGGAAGGTTTGGCAGGAGAAACCAGCAAATGGTACTTGGGAACACGTGGTACGTTTGTCGGCCAGCATTCAGGGCTCGGAAAAGCCTCTATCTTGGGACAGGGCAATAGGGTATGCTCAGTTACAGGCTTCATGCTCGTGTGTTTCTTCTGCAGTCAAACATCTCCTAGAAACAAAGTGAACTAAATGATCGGAAGTAGTCCGGAAAACTTGCCCAAATGAGACCCCCTTTTACTGTTAGTTTCTCAGGGGTTTGCTTGATTTAGTGTAGCCATTCCAAAGAAGTCTCTTTCTTGTGCTGTTTACTCAGGAATTTGCCGCCACCTCCTCGCCATCCAGAATATTATTGTACCAAGCTGTCACCAGGTTATCTATGAAAATCCTAGTGTATAGCTGGCCTTAGTGCTGCTTGCTGGTTTCACATTGTTCAGGGCGCCCTATGACATTGTCCATTTCTGTGGCAGGCCATTAAGTACTTGCCTGCTGTATTAAACTGTCCAGACCAATCTCACGAGTTTATGAAGAAGAAATGATTTATTTTTGACAACGTAATGCAATTAGTGCTAATTGTAGAGAGTGTAATGTCTGCAACACATCTCTGTAATTACAGTAAAGCTCACTGGAGATGAGTGCTGCCCTATTATCAGATCTCCGCCTTTTGAAACATGGCTTAAGCTGTCGGTTATGAAGTTACATGGAGAAAACGAGAGGTTTCGATGAATCACATAATTATGGTCCATTCCTTTAAAGGGGAGGATTCTGGGAGATGGTCGCTTAAAGAGTGCTTGAAGGTTAACAGGAGTTGCAAGGCAGATCTTGTTTACCGTTGGAAGATGGCTTGATGTGACTTGAGAGTGCATGATCTTCAAGCATCGAGGATGAATATTTATTTCCCCCCAGAAATATGCAGCATTGTTTATAGTTTAGTGCTGTCTGAGAAGAGCTTGTAAATCACAGCCGCAGGAGGAAGATGCATTCTGGTTTGCTGGCTCTTTGTTGACTCTGGCTGACTTGGTGTCTTCTAAGCAGCAGCTTTCCTCATGCCCTCCTTTCTCCTTGGGCATCTCATTCTCAACACACCCCGCTCCAGGGCTGTTCTTGGATTGTGCCTCTTGCAAAGGAGACGGAGCTGCTCTCCAGACTGATCATCAATTAAAAATGAAACACGAGAGTCACAAACTGATAACTAGCAGCATCATTCTGAGGGCCAGTTCCTCCAGTGGGGCCATTCACCAGGCCTCCCTTGACATCAATGGAGCCACACTGATTTACGCCAGCCCTGGAGCTGACCTTTCGCAGCTATAATGTAGTCTTGTACGGTGTGTCTACACTGCAGTTGGGAGGTGTGTGACTGCAGCAGGTGGTGGCATAGCCGAGCTCGCAGCGCTCCCACCTTCCGAAAGCAGCAGGGATGTACCAAGGCATTGAGCAAACTAGCTCTGAGGCCTGTTTGGCTTTGGTCAGCCAAGAGTTTTCCTGAACTCCTTTCTTCCTGTAAGTTGAAGTAGGCCCTGGACCAGATCCTTAGCTGTTGTGAATCAGTGTAGCTCCATTGACTTCAGTGAAGTAATGCTGATTTAATGTGGTCCCATGTGCATAGAACATAAGGACGCTCCCTGCTCCCCTTTGCCTCTTCTAGAGTGAAGCTGGAGAGGGACTGCTGTATGGCTGGCTAGCATGGCCCGCTGCTCTACTCCTGTGTCTAGTAGATCTGTGACTAAAATGTGCAGGCCCGTCCAGGGTCTGAGACCAGGAAGGTGTTTGGCCAAATATCCAGAGCTCTGTTCTTATGTAGCTTATCTCTGCTTTCACCTTCTGTGGTGAATGTCAGGGGTGGAAGCCAATAGTGAAGGTGGGGTTTGAAGATACAGTATCTTCTGAGATTACTGGGGTGGAAAGCACTTCTTGCATCACCTCAATTATCTTCATTCCCACTGAGAACTTCCGGGGGGGGAGACGTACCAGTTTCTAAAAACTCTAAAATAAGGTGGTGTTATGAGAACCCCACCAAATCAGTTTGCATTTCTGTGCCATAGTCATATTGAGTCAGGGGCCAAATCCAGGTTCACACACTCTTCGTGAGCTACAGAGAATATAATAGCTTTGTATGCCAGTTTTATTTCATTGTGCTGCTCCAGGCCCCTCCTAGGAGAGGAAGGAAGAGATAGTCTTGTTGTTAAGGCTCTGGATTGGGACTCCTGTGAGCTGAGCTCAGTTCCCATCTCTACCATAGACTTTTGGGGTGATGCTGGGGATGTCACTTAATCTCTCAGTTCCTCTGTCTCTTAAAAATGGGGCCAGCAGACTTCCTTTCTTCCCAAGCGTGTATGGTTGGCAGACCCTTCATGCTGTAATATCTTGATCTAATTTTGGTTGTTGGACTTAGCGTGCCGGTGCTGGATGGTGTTGGTGGCCTGTGATATGCAGGACATCTGACTAGAGGACGTGGTGCTCCCTTCTGGCTTTAAACTCTAAGGCTTTTGGGGGCAGGGTCCGTCTCTTGCTACATGTAGGTGCAGTGTCTAGCCCAATGGAGCCTCAATCTCAGCTGGGGCCTCTGGCTGCCACCCTAATATGAATCACAGCAAAGAATAGTTTTTTAAAACCATTAGGTGGGCAGTTGCGTCCCTAATCGGTATGTGCAGTCGCTGCGATTGGGTAATTGGCTGTGTAAATAGCCCCTCGGGTCGTTTGCACATGCAATTGCCCACGATGCAATCACAAAGTCGCAGCCACTGTGTGAATAAATTGGATGTGTGCAGCTGGGGGAGCCTGACTCCCTGCGATTCTGCCCCTCGGCCTTTTCAGCCACAGCTCATGTTGAAAGCGCCCCAGCAACATAGAGCAGCTGGGCTGGAGGGGACAAGGACACTTAAGGAGGGAAAGTGGCCATTGGAAACTCCCTCCCCTTACTCCCACAAGTCCCAGTGACTTTTCAGCAGCAGTTCATGCCCTTCTAGGCATTTCTGCTGCTCACTTTCCATTCTGAAGCGCACCGACAGCTGGGGTGGGTCCCTGTAACATGTTGAATGAAGTTCCTGCTGAAGCCAGGTGCTGGATTACCAACCCAGGAACCTGAAACCTTCTGCTTCTGCAGATGGTGGGGCTCCAGCGCTGCAGCTTTTTCTACCCCCACCACTTCCCCCACGAATGGGCCAGCGAGGACCCTGCTGAGTGGAAAGAGGATAGTTCAGTTTAAGGCCTATTCAGCTCTTGGCCTCACTGCTGAGATCCCATCTGGGGCAGTGGCTTCTATGCTATGAATGCAAATGCTGTCAGAAGTGCACCAAACACATCCTGTCCATTCCTAGCAGCCTGTAATGGCTCTCCGGCACTTTGACGCTGTATTTGAGCGTGTGTCCTAGAGGCAAAGGGCTCCTTTCCCTACTCCCCTACTGTTTCAAGGGGCAATCAATGGGATAGTCACAGAATACAGTGCTTCTCTTTCAGAATAATGATGGCAGAAGCACCTCCTTAGAGAAGAGGCTGAATCAATACCCGCAGATCAGACCCCAGATTTTGAAACCCTGGAGGCGTCTGAACTTTGCAGCTTGAGCCAGTCTCTAAACTGAAGTGCTTTAAGGGCTGAAGAGCAAAAGAGATGGTCGGATCCCGAAGCTTTCTCAACTAGCGCGCTCTCTTTCAGCATCAGCTTTGTCACCGGTACTCTGATGCCTTTGAAACAGCAGCAGTTCAGGCTAAAGTCATCCTCAGCTCAGAGAAACCTGTTGTTTTTAAAATAGACCCGTTTGTGGTTTCCCTTGTGGCATGTGCTGACTCAACCCTCCCCTGTGAATAGAATACAAAAAGTTATAGGGTTTTATTTTTTCCCCTTGAAAAATCACCCCTTCCGCTCAGCCCTTCGGCATCAGCGTAAGTTGTTGCTGCTTTAACAGCTTCGTTCATGAGGTGTCCCAGCTCAGACACGCGCTGCTATTGAATGTCTTTCTTGGCTCCAGCGGACAGCTGAGGTTCTGGGATCTTTGCGCCTCTGGTGCAATCATTTCTTCTTCCGTTTAGCTTCATTAAAATGAGTATCTATTTAAATAAATAACACCCACGAGTGGAGCGAGCCTTGTGATGCTGAAAGACTAGTGTCTGAGTGATAGTAACCCACCACAAAACCTCCAAGGAGCAGGAGCACGTTTCATTCTACTTTTCCAAGATGTGCCACTGTCTAAATAATCTTCCCTTGTCTTTTCCATCCCTGAGTGTTTAATATTAACCACTGACTGCCACAGTTTGTAGATAAAGAGATCCCAGCTTTGTATGCCTCTTATTTGATGAGGCTGGTGTGTCTCTTATGAACAGTAGCTGTATATCTTCATGGGCGTAGCTGAAAGGACCCGGACTTGTGATCAAAGCAGGTGTCAAGGACTCAGGGAGCTGGCTTCAGTTCCCAGCTCTGCCACAAACTCCCCATGTGACCTTGGGCATGTCACCCGTCTCTGTGCCTGAATTCCTCATCTGCAAAAGAGGTTAATCGTCCTTCCCTATCTTCCAAAGGGGCTGTGAGTGGTTGCAAGGTGCTCGGATAATATGGTGATTGGGGTTATGAGTACCTAGCCCGGCAGAAGGCAGAGATGGGGCCTAATCAAACCCCCAGATCTGAGAAACCAACTGATTGTGGGGAAGTTCCTGTCTCTGTAGTGGGGTGAATCAAACTGAGAGGGCCTGTAGCCCAAGTGCCTCTCTCAACAGTCTCTCCAATAACCGTGTCCCAGACCACTTACGGTTTTATAGGGTAAAACAAACACTTGGAACACCGCACAGAAATGTAATGCAGAGTGCAGAACACGGGCGTGATGTGCTCTTTGGAGAACGTGCAACTTGGTAAGCTAGCAGCTGCATCGCCCACTTCAGTTTCCAGGTGGTCTCAACATACCATGGAGAGTGATGGATCATCTTAAATGGCAGGCGTTCAGTAAAGGAAAATGCTACAACTAGGGGCACCAACAGGCTTCCCCACAACTCAAGTTCCAGCTCTTTTTGCCCTTGTCTACCGGAGGCCACGTCCTAGCTGGAGCTCTGTACAGCACGCAGACCTCTGGTGACTGAGTGGCGTGCTGCAGGTAAACCTATCATCATACACCTGTGGCCTCATGTACAGCATTCTGCCGTAAGTGCATCTCAAGGTGAGAAAGGCATGGTTAATGATGGCAAAATTTCCACCCCACTGGAAAGGTCATATTCCCCTTGAGTACAGATGTTTTGAGCAGCACTGCAGCTGCGTTCCATAAGCCCGGGGGCGACAATAATTCTCCTAATAGAGGGACACAAAACTCTCCCTGTCACCCCAAGCCCCCTACTTATTTGCCTGAACCCACAACCCCTGTTTTCAGGGACAAGGCCTTGGGGCCATGGTGCAGATATAGGTCTTTCGTCTGCAGAACCCACTGCCAGGGACATCCGCAGCAGCACTCTGTGACTTCGGTAGCTACTTCATCAATAATTTGGGCATCTGACCCTCCTCCTCCTCCAATTCTTTTCATCTGTCTCCTGGAGCAGTAATGCATATGCACAAATTGCTCTCCAGTCAGCACAAATCCAACTGCTCTGATGTGCCTTTATGCACAATTTTAATATTTTAAAACTGTCTGACTTGTTTGGTCTCTTCCTGGTTTTATGTTTGCTCTTTTGAAGTCATTTTGCTAGGTTTCTTCTTGCAAGCAGCAGAGATGCTGGGTATAGGAAGGATAGGGTGAGGAATGAAAGCTTATGAAGGTCTAAGAAGAACGATGAGAAATGCTTATGTCATACATTTATTGGCACATCAGCCCATTGCTGGGTGGGAATAGATCACTTGGCCCAACAAATGCCTTTCCAGAGCTGATACCTCCTCATTCAAATCCCTTAGAAGCATTCTGCTTGCTGTCAGTTCTGTTACATGACTATTGTGATAAAGTCAGGCCAGACGGCTTTAAAAGGGTGGGCCGGGGCTGGTATGTGGGCCCAAAAGGGTTAAAAACCCTCTGCCCTGCAGGCAGAGAAGAAAGCAGGACAATTAAAGACACCTGGGCCCAATGAAGGGTGAGGCCAGGGGTATTTAAACCCTGCCTTCCCTAAAGGGGGGAGGACAAATGCAGGAGAAGTTGCTAAAAGGTGTAGAGCAGCTTGAGGAGAAGTTTCCCTCCCAGGTCAGGAGACAGAGCTCTTCTACAGCCAAGGGAGATGAAGTAGCTGAAGAGACCCTGACCACAAACAGAAGGTAAAAGCACAAGATCCACCAGGGAAGCGGGCAGTTTACCACACTATATTGCATTTGTTGTTACTCCTATTGTTTAAAATAAAAGGACCCATCTTATTAAATGTGAATATTTTGTAAACTGCTTTTCCTTTCCAGTTTCATTAGCAACACCACAGTTATTAAAATCTGATCTATTCATCAGTCTTGATGAGGCTGGACCAAAATCCCAAATCCATAAATATCTCAACAGCAGTGATGTGATGAGCGAGCCTCTGTTCTGAATTTTGCAGGTAGCCCCTGTGTCAATACTACATCAGCAAAATCTGTATGTTTAGAATCTGGATATATGAGTAAATGCTCTGATCCTCCAAAAACATATGCAGGTGGTTGGGGAGTTTTACCATTGACTTCAGTGGAGCCAGGATTTCACCCAATGTGAGTGATCTGCTAAAACCAATGGATAAAGTTTGTTTGCAGGATTGGGGTCTCGTTGCCACCCAGCCCATCCTTCCTTTCACCATGTCTGCTGTGTTTTTCCTATGAGCATTCCTCTGAAGTTGGATGGTGAAAATAAACTCGTCAGTGTCACTTTCTGGCTCGCCTGCTCTAGTGCCCTGTTACTGTCTTTGGGATGCAAACAATGAGCTTACAGCAAAACAAAAATCTGACTTAAACGACAACAGAAAGGTCCAACCGTATCTTGATCTTGGGGTTTGTTTAAAAAAAAAAGAAGAAAAAATTCAGAACATTAAACCTGAACTTACCAACTGACCAATGTCCCTTTACCAAAAAACACTTTGCTTCCAGACTTCTGCTTTTTTCTTCACCAGAAAAGACAGAGCTGTTAGTGACATTATAATTATTCCCACAACAATCAGCGATAAGAAGTGAGGCACAGAGATGAGTCAGAACCCACCAAGATCCAGTACCACCTCTGCCACCCCAGTCTGGGGAAGTCACTTTTTGTGCCTCAGTGTTTCCAGCTGTAGAATGGGTATAATATTTTATTCTGTACATCATAGGAGTATTGTGAGGTAAATGAGGCAAAGTCTGCATGGTCCTTTCAACTGGTTAGTTATATATAATAGTGTTAAATATTTGTATTTGATCCTGTGTCTGCCTGTCCACATGTGTTTGTTTCACTGTCCTCTGTGGGATAGAATTGGAATTGCTCAGCTCTCTCCTATAGAACAGTAGAGGGGCTAGGGAGTTTACACTGTTGCAGCCAGACTGTCTGAGTTCTATCCCGGCTGTTCTGGGTTGCTCGTGTGTGCAGTCCAGTGAAATCCTAAGTGGCCATGGATTTCTTACAACATTTGCATTATGATGTTACAAATAAACCTCTCTTTGAAAATTCCCCTCCTGAATAATAGAATAATCCTCAGGAAGCTACCCTCCTGGAACGTATACAAGAACAGTAACCAAAACAAAGGAGGGAGTGTGTGCAATGTTCTCTCTCATTGACTTTATTCCGTTATGCAAATAAGCATAATTAATTCCTCCTGAAATCCTTCCTGGTAGGGAAGACAGAGTAGAAAGTGTCTCTGTGGGCACTCTGCATATAATGTTTGCTAATCTAACATTTCTCTTGCCGATCTTTCATGTGCTCCCTTGTTTGTGTTTCCTGCAGCATGCTGGAATACTCCCTGAACTTGCAGAATGTCAGTTTCTCAGCTGTTCGGACTGTTCGGGTACTTCGGCCACTCAGAGCCATTAACAGAGTTCCCAGTAAGTTGGTTCCCTATTGTCGTCTCTTTTTCAGTTCATTCCAGCTCATTATTCCAGACACTCCAGAGCTGAAGGAGTAAATGGGAGGCTTTGGATCTTTTCTTCTAGTTACATTTAAAACGTTTACATGTGTGTCTTGAGTGTGCTGGCTCCTACAGCTTCTATTGTGTTCCCTGATCCTTATGTAGTTCCTAACAACATGCTGCGTTTAGTGACTAGTCCATCCATCTTGCCATCTTTGGAAACAGGAGCGAATTGGTAATCAAAAAGACGGTCAAAAACCAGCCACTCTGTTCCATTTGTTTATCTGGTACGCTGCCTCCTCCCAGGTAGGAGGTGGAGCAGTTAGCAAGTAAATGAAAAGGTTGTTTGAGGGGAGCACTGTTGTGTGATGTGAAAGGCATTGAGGAGTGTGACTGATGGGGTGTGTGTTTGTTTGGAGAAGGGGGTATAGATCATGAGTGGTGAACACTTGCCATGCTTGTATTGTTGCAATAGCTCAAGAACACGCTGTGGACCACGTCTTCAACTATGCTGCAACTGCTTTGCATTCTCTCTTCCTCTGCTCCTTAGGGCTTCTTTACACAGGGAAATCTGAAGGCAGAACTATGAGTGTAACTATATTGCTATAGTTACACCCCTTTAGCTTCCCATGTAGACACTCTTATTCTGGAATAAGAGAGCCTTCTTTCCATTTAGGTTAAACCGCTTTCAAAGCATTTACCAGCATAGTTGTGTGCTGCTGACTCCCCATGAAGACAGACTCTTAGTCACTGTGTAGGTTCAGGGCTAGGTTTACGTAAATCAGCAATTCTCAATCTTTTCCTCACTGGCATCGCCCTCCTATTTAGCAACGTAGGAAGGGCAGCGTGGATGTCACCTGCTCATTGAGAATTCATGGTTTGCCTTTCAGGGAGATAAATGATGCTATGGCCCTCATGGTGTTAATTATCATCTTTAAGAAACCACGTACAACCTTCCTTCCACCAGAGGTGATGTTCACAGTAGGAGCAGCCCCTTCTATTGCCAAATCCCAGCAAAAAATATCTACCCCAAGTAGAGTTTTGGCCCCAAAAAGGGAGATGTGTCATTGCCAGAGACTCCATGGGGTCCACAGGGATTTTGCTTTTGCTACTGATTTTAAGGGGCGGGCACTCAGATGATACACGGATGGGCAGCCGTATGAAACCAGTAGGTTAATAATAAGCTCAGTCCCACTCAGAAATTCTGAGGATCATGCGTGCTAAATATGTACCAGCCATACTGGGTCAGACCAATGGTCCATCTAGCCCAGTATCCTGTCTTCCGACAGTGACCGATGCCAGGTGCTTCAGAATAGAATAGAATAGAATAGAATGAATGAATAGAACAGGTAATCATCAAGTGATCTATCCCATTGGCCATTCCCAGCCTCTGGCAACCAACAGTCACTGCCTATTTTGACTAATAGCCCTTGATGAACCTATCCTCCATGAATTTATCTAGTTCTTTTTTGAGCCCTGTTATAGTCTTGGCCATCACAACATCCTCTGGCAAGGAGTTCCCCAGGATGACTGTGCCTTGTGTGAAGAAATACTTCTTTGTTTGTTTTAAACCTGCTGCCTATTAATTTCATTTGGTGACTCCTGGTTTTTGTGTTATGAGAAGCAGTGAATAACATTTCCATATTTACTTTCTCCACACCAGTCATGAATTTATAGACCTCTATCATATTCCAATTTAGTCGTCTCTTTCCCAAGCGGAAAAGTCCTAGTCTTATTAATTTCTCCTCATATGCAGGCTTTACTATACCCCTAATTATTTTAGTTGCCCTTTTCTGCACCTTTTCCAATTCCAATATATCTTTTTTGAGGTGGATGACCAGATCTGCATGCAGTATTCAAGATGTGGACGTACCATGGTTTATAAAGAAGCAATACCATATCTTCTGTCTCATTATCTATGCCTTTCCTAATGTTTCCCAATATTCTGTTAGCTTTTTTTGACTACCGCTGCACATTGAGTAGATGTTTTCAGAGAGCTATCCACAATGACTCCAAGATCTTTCTTGAATGGTAACAGCTAATTTAGATCCCATCATTTTATATGTATAGTTGGGGGGTTTATGTTTTACAATGTACATTACTTTGCATTTATCGGTATTGAATTTCATCTACCATTTTGTTGCCCAGTCACCCAGTTTTGTGAGATTGCTTTGTTTCTCTTCGCAGTCTCCTATGGACTTAACTGTCTTGAGTAGTTTTGCATCTTTTGAAAATTTTGCCACCTCACTGTTTACCCCTTTTTCCAGATAATTTATGAATATGTGGAACAGCACTGGTCCCAGTACAAAACCTGGGGAACACAACTATTTTCCTCTCTCCATTTTGAAAATTGGCCACTTATTCCTACCGTTTGTTTCCTTTCTTTTAACCAGTGACTGATCCAGGAGAGGACCTTCCCTCTTACTCCATGACCGCTTACTTTGCTTAAGAGTTTTTGGTGAGGGACTTTGTCAAAGGTTTTCTGAAAATCTAAGTACACTATGTCCACTGTATCACCCTTATCCACATGCTTGTTGACCCCCTCAAAGAATTCTAGTAGATTGACGAGGCCTAATTTCCTTTTACAAAAGCCATGTTGACTCTTCAACAACAAATCACATTCATCTATGTGTCTGATCATTCTGTTCTTTACTATAGTTTCAACCAATTTGCTTGGTACTGAAGTTAGGTTTACCAGCCTGTAAATCCCGGAATTGCCTCTGGAGCCTTTTTAAAAAATTGGTGTCACATTAGCTGTCCTTCAGTCATCTGGTACAGCAGCTGATTTAAATGATAGGTTACATACCACAATGAGTAGTTCTGCAATTTCACATTTGAGTTCCTTCAGAACTCTTGGGCAGATACCATCTGGTCCCGGTGACTTATTACTGTTTAATTTATCAATTTGTTCAAAAACCACCTCTCATGAGACCTCAATCTGGTACAGTTGCTCAGATTTGTCACCTCAAAAGAACAGCTCAGATTTGGGAATCTCTCTCACAATCTCAACCGTGAAGACTGATGCAAAGAATTCATTAGTTTCTCCACAGTGGCCTTATCTTCCTTGAGTGCTCCTTTAGCATCATCATCCAGTGGCCCCACTGGTGGTTTAGCAGGTTTCCTGCAGGTGCAACAGCACTGGAAAAGGTACTTTTTATGTGTTTGGAATCCAGTGTACCTAATTCACCACTGTTATCAGCCAAATTAAATCTAAGTGAGAAGACCAACACAGCTGGATGAGCAAGCCCCTGTCTTTTCAATGAGTGCTACTCGGCCCCCACTCTGTCCATCGATGTTGGAAATTCCTAGGCTCTAATTATTTTTCTGATCCTGTCTATTAAACTTAATCTGGTTGGCTGCTTGCTGTTGTTTTTATCGTTATAATAGCTTGACAATCCTATTTGTAATGTTTCCCCCCTGCAGAACTGATGGCTGGCTGAATTTATCTGCCACTGTCTAACTGTGGCTGTAATTCACTTAATGTATTTGCAAATCCTGGGTGATTTATCCTTGCTCTTATGCAGTGGAGTTAGAGCAGGATAGAAACATAAGGTGGGAAGGGAAGAAAGAGAGTTCTGACACATGATAAATGCATAGAACTAGAGCAGGTTATTTATGAGTTTTGTTTATCCAGTCACAGAAAAGATAGCGTGGACTGGGGGTGACAGCATCAGGTAACAATGAAAAAGGCTTCTTGAAGTACCCAAGTAGAAAAGACAACAGTGAAGGTTTCCTTAAATAAAGATCAATATAAGCAAGAGAACGAATGCCAGAGACACACACAGAGATAGAGAGAGAGATGAGCAGAATATTACATAGATGTCAGATGAAATCAATTTTTTTGTGTAAATGTCTAGTTGAAGTCACCATCAATTTGTCTTTGGTACAGAACTAAATGTTCCTGAACTTGTATGAAGTAACTGCCATTGGAAGTCCCGTATTTTAAGGAGGAGAAGGCATTTAAAGGAGATGAGAGGAATTAGGAAGGGAGGGATTTTAATATCTGTATCTACAGGTACTGTGAATAGGAGGAGCTTACAGGCAAATAGAAGAGTTCAGTCTAGGTTAAGAAGGAAGAGAGTTAAGCAGAAAAGTTAGGGAAGGAGAAATCTGAGAGGAAGGGGAGGAGTTCAGGGGCAAAGAAGAATGGGAAAATAAGAGGTGTACGAAAAGATTGTGGTTTAGGTGCCATGGTGATAGTAAAGAACTGGGGCTGACGGGGGCAGGTAGGGAGAGAGTCCCATGGTCCTGTCAGGAATTAAGAGGTAAGTGGGAGAGCTGTAGGTGCGTGGAAGACATCTGAGGGTGAAAAGGACGTTGGATGGAAAGATAGGGGGGAGGTTAATGAAGGGAATTGAGCGGTGACTGGGTGGAAGGGTGGTTTGGAAAGGACAGGGTGGGGAAAGCTTAGCCTGAATGTGAGGAATGAGGAAGTTTAATGGCCATTCCCCTATTGCTTCAGGTATGCGCATCCTGGTCACGCTGCTCTTGGACACGCTGCCCATGCTGGGGAACGTCCTCCTCCTCTGTTTCTTTGTCTTCTTTATCTTTGGCATCGTGGGAGTCCAGCTGTGGGCAGGGCTGCTGCGGAACCGCTGTTTCCTACCTGAGAACTTCAGTCTGTAAGTCTGAATAAAGGCCCCTCCCCTCCCCCCAGCCTGGGAATCGAGGCCAATAGAAACCTGGGTAAGGGTCCGTTCCTGGTTCCATCGAGCCCTGTTCAGCAGCTCTGGTTGTGTCTTGTATTGCGGTAGCGGTAGCACCTGAAAACCCCAACCAGATCACTGAATTGCCCAGACGCAGCATTACGGTGCAGGCTGCGCAGTCACACCGTACGACTGAGTCCCTCCCCCAAAGAGCTATTCCGGCTCAGCAATTTTAAGGCCAGAAGAGAGCATTCAGATCAAACTTCATTTACTAACTTCCAATTTCTAAGTTATTCTTGGCCAGACCGCTTGCCTAGAGTATAAACACGTTCAGTACTTTACTGGTATTTTAAATATCCCCTAGTGCTGTGGTTCTCAGCTTTTTTCAGCCTGGGGCTCCTCCAACTCCTCCAACTCTCCCTAGTCTGGTTCTAGCCTAGAGCTTCTTCCTACTTAATAATATGGGAGGGCAAGGTTGTTGTGATCCCTTGACACCTATTCACTAAGTCCCAGGTTGAGAACCAGGACCCTCTCAAACCACCAGTGCCCAAAGCATCAAAACAGACACAACAGAACTACAGCAAATATAACTATGCCCTCTGTACTAGAGGTGTTAGGTTCAGATGCAAAACATAGGATCTGAAACTTTGTAGGTAGCCCAGGGATCATTTTGCCTGTAAAGTTATAGGCATTGATCAAATTGTCACATCCATGCTGACAACCTCAGTCCTCTCCCTTTCAGCTCTGAACATTTTGTCACACCTCTGGTAGGTTTCACTCTCTGGAGTTTCATTACCATGGAAAGAGCCTTTAGGTAAATGAGTAATAGAGCAAACGAACTGATTGCTGCTGGGTAAATCCAGTGTCACTACTGGTTTGGGTGCTATTTAACTGAACCAGAATTCCAGGGGGTTGGCTAAGCTTGCAATGGTATTAAAGGCAATTCTGCAGGAATTAACTGGGCTGAACTAGGCTTAAAAATATCTTTGCAAGCTTTAGTGGGAGTCCAGGTGGCATTAAGCAAATAGGCATTTATTGAGCAAGAATAATCTAGTTTCCAGCTGGCCATGTGGCTATTTTGTCTCCCCTGGGGCATGTGGTTTGGGCTTCCTTGTTATTCCGGGACCACCTTTGGATGGGATTTCCAGCTTGCCTGACATGGAGCAATGAGCAAGAGGCCTCTGGTGTTGTAGGGAACCTGGGGTGGTGCTGGCTTTATAAAAGAGTCTATCCAAACCCGCATTCTCCTGCTGCACAGACATTCTCGGCAACCCTGGGAGGGCAGAAGATAAATTGGCCTTAATTATTTCCATCTTACTTCAGTGAAAACACTTCATAAAGGATGTAAAATGAGTGGGCCGGATGCTGCTCTCTCTTCCACCAGCGTAAACCAGCAGTACATCTGGGTGGAGTTACTCTTCTTCAGTAACAGTAACAGAGTTGCTCGCTAGATTTTTATACCATGTAGCTCACATTAGAATTTGGCCCATTTTGTCCAAGCTCCCTCTTCTGCTTCCTCCCTCCCTTTCCTCATTTTCTGCTTTTCTCTTTCCTCCCTTGTCTTTCAATACGTGAAGGGAGGCTGTGTGCACTAGTGGTTGTAACAGAAGAATAAGTCATGATCCCTCAGTTCTATTCCTGGCTCTGCCACTGTTTCCGAGTGACCTTGGGCAAGTCCCTTCACCTCTCTTTGCCCCAAGCCATGTCTACACTATGGATGCTACAGAGACATAGTTACACCAGTGCAGCCATGCTGCAGGATTGCCATAGTGTAGACGCTTCCTACAGCAATGGAAGGGGATTTTTCATCACTGTTGCTAATCCATCTCTCTGGGCTGCGGTAGCTAGATTAAGGGAAGACTTCTTCCATTGACCTAGCCGCATTTACACGGGGAGTTAAGTTGGCTTAACAACGGTGTTCAGGGGTATGAACTTTTCATGTCCCAGAGCAGTGTAGCTCGGTCAATCTAATGTTAAGTAGTAGACCAGGCCTTAGTTTCCCCAGATGGGGACAATGATATGAAGTCACTTCAGAGGACTGCTGCCAGGTGAGTTAAATCATTTTGTAAAATGTTTTGAGATCCTAGACAAAAATCGTTAAATACCTGCAGTATTGTTGTATCTTGACCTTTTGTCTCTGTGCAAAACCCAATCTTCTCTGGTCTCTTTAAGGCCCTACGCAGTGGAGTTGGAAAGATATTATCAGACCGAGAACGAGGATGAAAATCCCTTCATCTGCTCCCAGCCGCGGGAGAACGGCATGCGCTACTGCCGCAGCATCCCAACGCGAAGGGAGGAAGGCCTGGAGTGCACCCTGGACGTCTACTCCTATAACGACACCACCAACACCTCCTGCATCAATTGGAACCAGTATTACACCAACTGCTCTGCTGGGGACCACAACCCCTTCAAAGGAGCAATCAACTTCGACAACATTGGATATGCCTGGATCGCGATATTTCAGGTGAGCAGGGTGAGCGGGCTCCCGTTCTCACCCCTGCAAACAGGGAGTAGTGGGAGGCCAGGTCAAATCTGCCGTGATCAGTTCGCAACTCTGTGTGGCCAAACCTGCTTTCCTGTGGCTATTCCATACACAGAAAGCACTTGGGCAGTGATTCAAGAGCACACAGACTGCCAAGAAGGCAACTTGATGTCCAGTCTGAAGAAGCCTTCCTTACTGTGGGTGAAATTCACTCCTGTGTAGAAAGTCTACGCACCATTTAAGTTGAATTTAAGGGCTTAACCGGGATTGAAAAGCCATACAGACTTTCTGCAGGTTCTGCGCAGAGGGGTGAATTTCACTCAAGAGTTTCCTTCCAGCTCAGTTTGTGCATCACTTTTCTTTGCATCGTCAGCTCATGGGACCCTTCTTTGAGTGGCACCAAATAAGCATTTTACTGAGTGGTGTCTGAAGCCTTTGTAAGCACAATGAGTCCATCCCACTGGGGGTATTTTGTACTATGTTCATCCCATGCTGAAATGTACCAGTGTATTTGAGACAGAGAGAAAGTTGCCACTTCAAGCAAGTATATGGTCCAAGGGATGGAAGGAAAAGGCTGTTTCCAGCTGTGGTGAGAGTGGACTGTGTTACATCTGGCTAATGTCTTTCTCCCCAGCATGACTCTCTTTTAGAGCTACAAAACTTGGGTGACCAAATCCTGCTCCATTGAGGTTAATTGGAAATTTTGCCATTGATTTTAACCTAGTAGGATTTTGCCTTCTCACCTGGCCTTGGTGGGGTGCAGATTGCCGCTGACCGGCTCAAAGGGCATGACAGCTGTTGCTCCTGGGCTCCATATTAAAGCTAGGCCTACAGAGGTGTTGACTGATGAGCTGATTGTCCTTCTTTCTCCTGCCTATGTCAGGTCATCACGCTGGAGGGCTGGGTGGACATCATGTACTTCGTCATGGATGCTCACTCCTTCTACAACTTCATCTACTTCATCCTTCTGATCATCGTGAGTGATCTCTCAGCCCACCCCATGGCCTTTTGCTCAGGCATACAGGGAAGGATGTAGTGGTGTGAATGGGAAGAAGGTGGGCAGGAGGGGTGTTTGGATGCAGCACGTAGTCCAGGCTGGGAGAGGTGGAAACCAACTCATGGGAGGACATGCAGATGAGTTTTACATACATTGAAACCATCCCATTTCTTCTTGTTAGTGGGGAGAAATATGTTGAGGGGGGTGAATTTCTGCTGTAGTTATACATCTAGCTGTATTTTGCTGGAGATGGGAGTAGAGGTAAGTATATATTCTCCTGTTCTACACTAGGTCGCCCTCCTCCTCCTTCCTGCTTTGCAATAGGCTCCTCCTCTTTGCCTTTTTTGGTTAAAAAATGTAAACAGGAAGTGAATTCCCTGCTGGTGAAAGTGTCAGCCTGCTTGAACTCTTTGGATAGGTGGAGCCTGTCAAAGGCTCCACCCACAAGAGAACATCATCACCCCTACTTTGATGAAAAGTGTCAGACTGATGGTCCTGGAGGCTGGAGCCCTCTTTGTGGTAGTTGAACCTCAATCACAACCTGCTGAGGTGACCTTCAGAAAGGTGAGGGCAGCTCATCCATCATGGTTTATGTCTTTGGAGACTGCTGAGGTGTGGACACCTGTCCTGTTAGGCATGGATTTAGATGACCAAAATCAGTGCACGGTGGTCACCAAACACCACAGTGCTGATTCATGGTCCCTACCAACCCAGTCCTGGATTTGAACCAGTGACCTGGAGGTTAAAGGCTGTTCGTCTATCACTAGCTCTCTGAGTCATCAGAGGGGTGCTTTTCCTAGTCAGTGACAGTTCCTCCTGCTCTACAACAAATCCTTGTGCTCTGTGCATCCCAAAAGCAATGCAGGGTAAGGAGAAACAGCTGGGGGCATTGCTAGCCTGTGCTTAAATGCTGTTGTGGATTCCGAGGGGCGGGAGAGAATGCTAGGTTGAGAAGTCATTGGTCGCTCTTTTTAATCCGGGTGGAATAGTGCCCACGATCTACAGACCACGGAATCTAGTGAACCCCAGGTTTGGAATAAAATATCAAATCCTTGGCTATGGACAGCTGATGATCATGAGTAACCATCTCCCCATAAATCCAGTAAACAAAGAAGGGGGTCTGTTCACAAGCCACCCACACGCTGCCAGAAGAAAAAGCTCCCCATCCAAAAGGCTCGGTGCTTTCATTCTATTGCAGCTAATTGTGATAATTACAAGCCGTGTCGGCTGAGATGTAAAACGGGACAACAAAATACAAAAAACAAGACCAAAAAAAGACCTCAGGGTGTTTTTTAAAAAAGCAAAGTCTCTTTGTCAAAATACATCTTCCCTCCTCTTTGATCTATGACGTCATCTGTGGGGACCTGGCGTGGGAGGCCCCACAGTGGGGTTTCTGAGAGGCTGTCTCACACATGCCCCTGCAGGGCAGAAAGGATGGGGGGTGCCCACCCTGTGGATGAGTCAGTGTGTGATGTCTACTGTTGGCTGAAATATTAGCCCTTCCCTATGGTGTGACAGTTTCAGATGTGTCCAGCCGCCACTGCTCTTACATGTTCACACAAGCCCATATCCGTGGCCAGCTCACCCCACCTTTTGTGTCCGTCCTCTGGCTGCCGCCTCCTCCTCACCTGTGCACAAGCTGCTTCTATCTCGATCTTTAAGCTTTTCCTCTGTATGGCCCTGCCTTACCTTTCAAATGTAATTTCTTTTTGCATATCCACCTCACCATTTGCTCTGTCAATGACACCAACCTCCATTGCGTGCTTTTCCCACAAGTGCCTTCACACTGCCTCCTATCCCCTCCCTTAAGCTGGGTGGAAAAACTCCCTATCAGATTTCACAAAGACCCCTCCTTATCATCTTTCAAATCCCTGCTTAAAACCTATCTCTGCTGTGAAACCAGCAAACCACTATCTGTCTTTGGCTAAACTGGTGACAGTGTGCGATTCCTGAGACCGGCCTTACAACTAATTCAAGCACGTGCGTGCACACACAGACACAGGTTTTGTCTCTTTATTCACCTGTCCACAATATCCCTATCTTAGATTTTCAGCTTCCTGGGGCAGGGACTACCTGTGGTGTTTGTTTATTTGAGCTGTGTGAACAACTGATTGTTCGGTTCAGTGGCCAAACCAAAAAATCAGAGGAAAAAACATTATTCTGAGTTTTGACTCAAAATGAAATTTTTCAGTTTTTTTGGCGAAATAAAAACATCAAAAAAATTCATTTGGGGTCAAGTAAAACCCATTTGGTTCAACTCAAAATGAAATCATTTGTCAAGAAGTTTTTAACACTTTTTTCCAAAATAAAATTGAAGCAAATCTGAAATGCAAAGTCATTTTGAATTGAAAAATCGAAGGGTTTTGTTTCAACTTTTTTTTTCCCCAGCCAAAACCATTCAGCAAATTCGACACAATTTTGCAAAATGTTACGGTCAACCCAAATATGCATTTGTTTTTTTATTTTTTTATTTTTTTTGGCAGCGGAGGGGGGAACCTTTTGTCTGAAAAATGTTGCCCAACGCTTGTGCTTGGAACGAGATCTGATCCCTGTTTTGAGACCTTAGGTGCTTCCACAATGGAAACAATCTATAGTCCTCTCACACATTGTCTCACATATACCCCGCCACCCTCTCTCTTGGATTGATGACATCTTCTGTTCTCCTTTAGGTGGGCTCCTTCTTCATGATCAACCTCTGCTTAGTGGTCATAGCTACCCAGTTCTCTGAGACTAAGCAGCGAGAGAGCCAGCTGATGAAGGAGCAGCGGGTCCGCTACCTGTCCAATGCCAGCACGCTGGCTAGTTTTTCAGAGCCGGGTAGCTGCTACGATGAACTTCTCAAATATCTGGTTTACATTGCCCGTAAGGCCAGCAAACAGCTGGTCAAAGCCTATAGAGAGGCAGGGTTGAAAATGGGTCTCCTCTCCAGCCCTGGGAATAAGAGTGGGGTTGACAGGCAGCCGTGCAAACGTCGGCCAAGGAAAAGGTCAGCAGTACACCATCTGATTCACCACCACCACCACCACCACCACCACTACCACCTGGGCAATGGGAACCTGCGGGCACCACGTGCCAGCCCGGAGATCAGCGATGTGGAAATCAGCTCCCTCCACAATGGCACCAACAGGCTCATGCTCCCTCCTGCAGCCTCGAATCCTCACGCTTCCCCCAACGCTGCTTCCAGCAACACAGAGTCCGTGCACAGCATCTACCATGCAGATTGCCACTTTGAGCCCATCCGCTGCAGATCATCCCTTCCTCAGACTGGCTTGAGTTTGCCAAGCCCAGAGGGGCTCCCCAAGAATGTGGTTGGCAGCAAGGTCTATCCCACTGTACACCCAAGCACCTCCTATGAGATGCTGAAAGAGAAAAACTTAGCAGATTCCACAGCGAACCCTGGGGCCAGCATGTTAACCAACCTTAATATCCCTCCTGGGCCGTACAGCACCATGCACAAGCTCCTGGAGACCCAGAGTACTGGTGAGTGCTGGAGCCGGGGATCAGCCATTGGTTGCATTCCAGAAACAAGACGTAAAGTCCTAATTTTTTTTCTTTCCACTGAATCTTTCCAGGATTCTTTTCAGTCCACAGCACAGATACAGGATGTGGCTTTCCAGGTAAGGCCAAGTGAGTCCTCCCACCTGCAAAATGCATCCCTAGTTCAGAACCCAAGTGGAAGACTCTGCTTCACAGCTGTGCACCAGCAAAGACTGAGGGGAAGTGGATAATCAGGACCCCCAGGGCTTTTCGTAAGAGTCTGTCTTGCCCTGCTCTGCTCCCCAGTCCCACTGACCACCTCAAATCACAGCATCTGCTAATTAAAATAGAGTTGGGCCCAAGCCGAGCCCAACGAGCAGATCTGGGTCTCCAATTGCCCGAAGCGCAGGAGCGTTCTGGCCCATCTCTAGGCAGACCACTGCCATTAGTGCTGGCTGCACTGTCCACTGCTTAGTGTCTGGTTTGGATTTGGATAGCTCTCTCTAGGTGCTTCTTATATGGCTCCCCTTAGACTCATAGACTTTAAGATCAGAAAGGACCACTGTGAGCATTAGTCTGACGTCCTGTATAATTCCGGCCACAGAACTTCGCCCGCCCACTCCTGTAATAGACCCTAACCTATGACTGAGTTACTGTAGTCCTCAAATCATGGTTTAAAGACTTCGAGGTACAGAGAATCCACCAGCAAGTGACTCATGTCCCATGCTGCAGAGGAAGGCAAAAGACCGCCAGGGTCTCTGCCAATCTGGCTCATAGATTGGAATGACTTTATCCTCATAACACATCCTTGAGTATTGCTATCCCCGTTTTACAGAGAGCCGGAGCTCAAGAGCTTAAGGGCCTGATTTTCAGAGGTTCTGCTCTCCGATAACTCTAATTCAAGGCAACGATCACTGCTGAGGCCCAGGTGTTTTGAAAATCAGGTCCTACGTGATTTTCTCAGAATCTCACAGAAAGTCTGTGGTGGACCCAGAAAGGGAACTAATACTTTCACTGTACGACATTCCTTCCACCTTTACGTCTTGGGGTTTGGGAGCATATCCAAATCTGGTTCAAACTCTCTCAACCTCTGGGGTCTGGGAGTCCTTCTAGGTGAAGCTTTCTGGCATGTCCACTTTATGGCCCAGTAAAAAACACCCAATGGCCTTTTGCTCTGTTTTAAACTTTCTAGTTCGCCCTCCCGACTGCAACGTTGTGCGTGAAATGGACCTGATTTTCCAGTCATTCTAGAACCGCACAAACGATTTGAGTTGGGCTCTAAACACGGGCAGAGGTTTGGGGGTGGAGGGAAGAGCTGGATTTTTATTTCACATAGACTAAATGGTGATACTCTGAATGCATCAGGTATGTACGTGCAGACATGCCCTGCCCTTTCCCCTGGCAGCCAGCTATGATAGGAGAATATCCTGCCTGTACTGTCAAGCAAAGGAACCATCTGTCAGCTGGGAGCTGCCATTGTGAGGAACGATTTGAGACTCGTCTGTTTGGGGGAAGCTGGTAATTCTGAAGTATCAGCAAACAGCAGGAGTAGGAAAGTAGCTCACTGGCTGCTATACTGTCTCTAATTACAACGCTTAACGCTCCAGGTTCTGCGGGAGCTGATTACTTTCTGTTAGCCCTAATAGCCAAAGGTATAATGAGGTGGCAAGGATCCCTTAGCTGGTGAAAATGTCTCACTGTGGGCAACAGAAAACCATTTAGTGGATAAAGGGAAGATACTTGGAATATAATGTTTCTGCATGACCCTCTCTAACTTGAGCAGTTTGGGAAATGCAGTGTAAGGGTGAGGGATCTAAATAACTGGGTGTATAAGAGAATAATTCCTGAAGTTGGGAGATCCTCAGAACAGGTATCAGGTCTTGTTTGTTTGTTTATTTGCTGTAAGGCCCACTGTGCGCTTTCGAAACACTTCAAAAGGACAGTTCCTGATCCGTGGATCCTGCCCCACAGTCCAAGGGCAGAAAAGGAGACAGAGCAACATGGGTAGAGCTGGGTGAATAACAGATTTTTTTGGTTCACTGGCAATGCTGAAAAAGCCATCAGAAATTTCATTGCGGGTCAAATAAAAACCAAAATATTTCAACAGTTTTGGCAAATCAAAAAGTAAAATAAAAAAAAAGTTTTGTTTTGGAGCAAACTAAATGTTTATCTCTCCAAAAGGAAATATTGCATTTCAATTCCATGCACATCTTAACAAAGAAAAATTTCAAAATGAAAAGTCCAAGTGTTTCAAACTTTTTTGGAATTTTTGTTGTTGTTTTTTGACACAAGCAATTTGGTGAAACTGACATGAATCTGTGAAAGGTTTTGGTGTCACTGATTCTGCGTTTGGCTGAAAAATGTGGTCTAGCTCTAATTGTGGGTGTTACTGGGAATAAATAATATTGTTAGTGAGGAAGCAGAGCGCCACTGGGATCTTGAAGAGGAGAGTGAGGAATCTGAGCAGTCCCAAGATCTATCGGAGAAGCTCTGAGACATACAGCTTTTATGGAAGTGTAGGGTGCTGGCTTGTCCCCATTGCCACACCCAGAATCTTTTTTCCAGGCAGTTTTATTTCTCAAATCTAGGCAGAATACCCACAAACAGCTCCTCAGCCCACCCTGGGAGATAGCTCCCAGGGCATTTTCCCCTTTGCTTCTCTCCATTCCTCCTGCTCCAGGGCCTATTGCAGGATTCTCCCATGCTCTGTTAACTGAGCACTGCTTCCCACGGCTCTCTCCCTGGAGACCCTTTTCCCCCAGCAGGTTCCCAATGCCTCCCAGGGGACTGTGGCAGCCACTCCCAGGGAGCTTCCTGCTGCTCCTGTGCCCACTACCCAGACCTCCTGTCTCTCTAGTGTCAGAGCATGTGGTGATAGCCCCACATAAGACCATAAGGGACCATAAGATCTCCTGTCAGCCTGTACAATAAGGAGCTAGACAGGGTGAGTCACATGGTAATAAAATGAATGAGTCATTCCCTTCATTTGAAACCTTGGCTTCCCTGAACCAGCATCCAGGGAACAGACACGTCTTAACCCGGCTTCTTTGTGTTTTAGGTGCCTGTCAAAGTTCTTGCAAGATTTCTAGCCAGTGCGGGAAACTGGACAGCGGTTCCTGCAACCCAGACAGCTGCCCCTACTGCATCAAGACTCTGACTCGTGACCTGGAGCTCACGGACAATGAGACGGCGGACTCGGACAGCGAAGGGGTGTATGAATTCACCCAGGATGCCCACTACAGCGACCGGAGGGACCCTCAGCGAGGGAAAAGCAGGGGCAGGAAAACCAGCAAATTCCTGGCTTTCTGGAAGGTGGTGTGCGAGACGTTCAGGAAGATCGTGGACAGCAAGTACTTTGGCCGGGGAATCATGATTGCCATTCTGATCAACACCCTCAGCATGGGGATTGAGTACCACGAGCAGGTGAGCAGCGCCCCTTCCGTGTTGTGCAGAGGCTAGCTAGATGCTCCCTGAAGGAGAGGGCTCAGCATGGAGGCTTCAGTAGCAATCTTCTTTTGCCCTCATAGCCTCGTTGGAGGTATTTTCTTACCCTGAGTGATGTGATTAGAGTTGACCCCTGTGTGGTTTCTTGCCAAGCCTGGCTATGTTTTTATCAAGAGCTGTTCAGTGGAGCTACGGTGGACTCCTGGAGGAGTGTTTCCTTTCTGTGTTCGCTGGCATTGGAGCCCTGGGGTGGTGAGGGGGTTACAGAGACTTTCGCCGCTGTGTTGCTGGTTTTGAATTCAGCCCAGGCTGATGGGCATGAAAGTTGACCCAATGTGATGGGTGTTTGGGGGCCTGGGTGAAATGAATTAGCTGGGAATCAGGCCAGGTCCCAGTGAGCAGATGTCCTCATCGTAAAAACACAGATCACTACCCAAATGGGCACACGATAATGCTCTTGTTGGCTGTCTCAGTAAGAGGCCGTGTATTTCATAGGCCATGGAGGCTGAACTTCCTCCTCCTTTAGTGGTGGCTTCTCCAGGTCAGACCCATTGGCAAGTATGAGAAATTTCAGTCTACAGCTGCTGTAACTGGACTGTGTGTGCAAAGAGAAGACCTGGGCCTGTCGATCTGGCACCATTCGCAGGTGCTTAGCACATTAGGTATGGTATACACCCATACATACGCTCTCCTGGTCTCATGCTAACTCCTAACCCTCTGCACTGGTTAGAGCTCTGTGCAGTGGGCAAAGGCAGTCCTGGTAGTGCTCCATTCCTATCTTAACCTCTCCTTGGCCAGTAACTTTGCCACAGGTATTGTAGCCTGGCGAATCAGTGGCAGCTTCTCATGCAGGAAACATCTCTAGGACATTCTGAACCGTTCAAATGGAGAGGGCAAGGCTTGATTCCTGATGTAAAGGAGCCTTTACTGAAAGCGAGCAGCGGACCCTTTGGACTTTAGGATTTTAGTTCTCTTGCAGCATAGACTCTAAGGTCGGAAGGGACCATTATGATCATCTAGTCTGACCTCCTGCACAAGGCAGGCCCCAGAACTTCACCCAGCCACTCCTGTAATAGACCCCAACCTGAGACTGAGTTACTGAAGTCCTCAAATAATTTTCAAGCTTCAGAGAATCCATGATCCAGTTTCTCTCCTTAAATCATGAGTTCAGCTCTTCCCCAGACCAGTGATGACAGGGTCCCTAGTACAATATCTCACAGCAGCTGGGTGGCCTCAACCAAGTTTCCTGGTGGATACGTCTCAAAAACCGCAGGAATGAGTCCAAGCCATACAATTCCAGTGCAGACTTCCCCAAAAGTCTGGAGTGCTTGGATTTGGGGTTTTGGATCCTGCCCATGTCAACTGGTACCCCGTGCTGGCAGTCTCAGCAAAGCAAAGGCTGAGCTCGCTGGAGGTGCTCCCATTGGCAGGGTTGCTTGCATTGCTCATGCTGTTCCTGTTCAGGGAACTAGCAGAGAGCTTCAGTTTTCCACCTGTCAATCTTCACACCTTCAGCAAGTGCTGAGTTCACCTAAGAGAACAGAGCAAACTAGAATCACTCCCTCCTGACCCCGGACAGCAGCTCTAGCTGTAATTTCATTTCAAAGGTTGTCATGTTACCACATGTCACACTCGCTTTAAATAGTTTCCTCCTTTGGCTGGGATTCCAGGAAGTAAAGACAGTAAGGAAACACAAGAGAGAGGCAGCCTCCTCCATTCGCACAATGCACCATGAACACAACATCTGCTGTTAATCGCGTGACGGCACTGGAGCAAACTGCAATGGTTCGTCTCAAGGCAGGCTAAAAGTTGGGGTTTGGCCCTTCTGATTTGTGTCAAATTGTAACTTCTCTTGACACTAACATCCTCATATGTATCCACAGCATGAGCAGTGGCAGTGTGAACTTTCGCCATCCCATCTTCACCGGTGTGTCTCAACCCCACCCCAAAGAAACCACCACTAAGGCTGAGCAAGTCATTGATTTCTTGGTTTCTCTGCTGATGCAGCCAAATTGAGGGACCAACTGAGGTTTTAGTCTGTAATTCGTTTTAGTCCAGCATGGCAATCCCTGCAATGTCGCCCCGGGCCAACAGACTGTGGGGTTCATACAGCAAGGGTCAGCACCATTACAGGCATGAAAGGGGGTTTATTCCCACTCCCCTGGAGAATGTGGCTCATAATGAATGCTCCTGCCTCCCCAGTGGATGCTGTGTCAACTAACCTGTGAATCCAAAGTAAACTGATTTTGGAGCAAGAAGCTCCCTGTCCCTGTTCATGATACACATATTTTACGGACCTTTTCTCCATAGCTAGTCTTTAAAAGGAGAAGATGCTACCAGGTTCTTCTCCTTTGGTACCCTGAAGTCCCAGCTTTCAGAGGGACCTCCACTCAGTCTCTGGTTTTTCACCCCAAGAGATGCAGCTGCAAACAATTTAATGCCTGCTGTTGTGGGTGCATTGTATGACCTGTAGACATCTAAGCACCCAATTGTACCTCTTTGTGAAAATTGGGCCTGATTGTTGGGTTCTTGTGGGTGAGCTCTGTGTTGATTTTTGGTAGAAGAGCTTAGCTGGCTCTGTGCTTACACATGGCAAAACCCTTATTACTACAGAGATCTCATTAGACAAGTCGCTGGAGGAAGGTACGGTAGCCAGCAACCCTCGATTGATATAGGACTGGGAGACATGTTCTGATAGCGAGGTCCTTTCCATTTATTACTCTAAACAGTGATGCACAGGAAGTTTCTAGGACATCAGAGCTGAGTAGAACAATTCTTTTCCTATTGCCAGTGGTTTCTGGGAACTCCCTGCTGTTTGAGCCTGTATTAGTTACTTTTCTCTTTTTCAGGCACGTTTCTTATTTGTATAGTCATCTGCGGTTGGATGCAAAGACATTTCTTCCACTGTTTATAGCTCCCAGTGCCGGTACGGTAGTTGCGAGCTGAGCTGTGCAGACATAATTCCAGATTCCAATGTCCTCCTGTGGTATTAACGCATCAGTGACTAAACATTAGGAAGAGTCAGACCCACTCGAGTGTGCTAAATGTGTCCCTTCAAACCAGCACGTTCTTTCTGAAGTCTTAACACAATATGGCTGGTTAACCTTTGCTTTCAGTATGTATTAAATAGAGATGCACTGTGTAGTCCTACAGGTAGGATCCATCAGATGCTGTTTCACCTTCAGTTGGTGACCTTACTGGAACATTTTTGTACCACTGGGAGAGAGAGTGTCTGATAGCATTTGAGACTCGTCAGTCTTTCATTAATGTCTGGGGATTGTTACTTAATGACCTGGGGAGGAGAGGCAAAAATAAAGATGATGATGCAAAATTCATATTTCTCATTTTGATAGATCAAAGGTAAAGATGGAAATGTCATCTATAAATCTATTATTTCGGTCTTATCTCATTGGAAACATCTAAGGGCAGATTCACCAAGGACAGTGCTTATGGGAAGGTGCAGCTTTAAGATTTGCCCACTCAAGTCCAATTTTTAGGTGTGCAATAGATGTCTGCACAAATTTTGCACCCTCCTCTGGAACATTTCTCTCTCTAAAGCTTGTACCTTGAATAGGCAGTTTTATTTTTAGTATTGCTGGAGGTGCTGCTTACTCCAAACAATAGTTCCCTGGTCCTGAGGAAATGAAAATCCTAAGAAAGCTACTTCTGCTAGAGCAGCACATGAAAAGTTCCTGTAGACTCATCCTCAGTGAAACTGTTGGACCAAAAGCAGCATGGAAATGCCATATGCTTTGAGACTGTACTCAAGCGAGACCGCCACCGCGCTTACAGGTGTTTAAGAGGAAGTGCAAGAATTATCTGGGGAGTGTTACCAGTTTGTTCTTTTCATATCTACCCCACAGGGTGTTCCAGCCATTCACCCCTCCTTCCCTTTGCCTTCAAAATTGATATTGGCAGCCCAAGTGCTATCACTCTGAGGAGATACCACTGTCAGCAGACACCAAAGGAGAGCTTGAACATCTCTAGGATGGGCTCTGAGAACATTTTGAAAACACCATAGGCTGGTGGTGGAGCTGAAAGAATGATGAGGGGAAAAGGTTGTGAGAAATGGGTTATGGGTAATGAGATGAAGTTGGTAGGTAGGGGAGGCACCCCAGGGGCTGTGGGTGGAAGATTCTTTAGATGGCTTTTCAAAACTACTGCTGTTCCCATTTCCTTTCTTCCACTCACTTGGAATAAAGAATGAATCATGTTTTTATTAGTTCATCCGATTTAAAGTGGTGGCAGAGAGCAAAGAGGTGTTTTTTTGTAAACTCAGGAGGCTTAGAGACTGCAGTTTTGTAAGCTGACAGTTATGAGTTCGGGAATTAGGACAGAGAAATGCTGGCCCAGGTCTTTCTGCAGAGATTATAAACAGTGAAACATGTGATTTTTCTTTTACAAGTAAGATTTACAGCCTTTGCCTGAAAGTGCAAGTGATCAACCTCACCAAATTTATCTTCACTGGCTGATTGTTTGAAAAGAAATGAGGGGGCTTTAAGAATACTTGACTTTATGAGTTTCTATATTAAGCTCGCTTGCTTATTTAATGAATATTTATGGCAGGGCTTTTCACACCATCCAGTCCTGGGTGAGCCAGGCTATATTAGGCTAAATATTTTCATGGCACTTAGAGGAGGGAGGATAGGGGACACTAACTACTAGGGTTAAAAGAGAGAATAGATCGCCCAGTGGTCGGGGTCTGATTTGGGACTTGGAAAACCCTGCTCTACCTGAGAAATCCCAAGCGACCTTCAGCAAAGGATGCATTTACATTTGAGCGGGGATGTGTGATTCCCAGCCTGTGTAGACATGCCCGTGCTAGCTGCGCTCAAGCCATAGGAGTGTTCCAGCAGAAGCAGAGTCCATGGCTTGGGCTAGCCGCCCTGAGTACAATCTCTCCCGATACACTGGGTACATACTCGCGTGGCTAACTCAAACCACCGCCCGGGTTGCTGCAGACGTGTGGCTATTTGTAGGCTCTAGCTCAGGAGATCTGGCGTGGATATGTCTATGCCATCTAGCAATCACACCTCAAATGTAGATGTACCCTTAGTCTCTCAGTGCGTCACCTCCCCATCAGTAAAATGGGGATGTTACATTATTTAACAGGTTTAAAAATCTGTTCAGCTGAATCCTTTCTAAAACATATTTCCCCAGTGTAGATAGGCTCTTAGACTCACAATCACTCACCAGCTTGCATTTCCCCCGTACACATTACCTCTCAGTTTGCACCCCCACCTCTGTGAGTGAATAAGAATCGAAGCTGGTGTCATTCACAGGCCAAGAGACCAGAAAAGAGGAGAATTGCAAGGAAACCAATGTGAGGATGTCATTTAAAGGGGTGTGCACCCTACTTTAACTCATTCCATCCTACAGCTCCACAGCTTGTTAATAAGACTCCCTTATACTCCAGATGGTAGGTGGTGTAAGGAGCGATAGGGAGTCCAGCTGAGGCAAAGGGAATCCAGTCTCTGTGACTTGCACGCGTCATGCATGGAATTGGATTTGTTCCTAGGATTGGTTCCTAGGCTTTCCCCTTTGCTGTTGAGCTGTGCATGTACTAGTATATGGATGGGTGTGTTGTACTTAGATAACAGTAGATACCTGCTGGGTATGTGACCGTGTGTGTTCAGCCATCAGTAAGTGTGTGGATGGGTGTGGTGGATATAGGAACCCTGTAGTGTGTGTAAGTGTTCAGCTAGCAATTTGTGTTTAGCATTCTGTGGATGTGTCTATTCAGCTTGCAGCATGTGTATGTTATGTGTGGGTGTGAGGAAGTGTGTCTGTGTATACATGTAATGTGTACCACTCTCCATTTCCCCATCTCTGTGACATAAGTGGATGCCAAGATGCTGTGTGACAGGAGAAAAGGGAAGGTTTTTTTTTTCCAGGGAGGATCCTGACAAATGACTAGTGTTAAGATGGGTCCTAGTTGAAGCTGCTTGTGCTCTTCCATTTGTTAACCTTGTTAGTGTTCCTGCCAGCATTAAAATCAGGGATCTCAGCAGGAAGCTCACTTGCTCCTTCGAAGGAAAGGGCAGCCAGTGGCCAGCGGGCACAGCATCGCGTTGGATTCACAGCCTTGTACAGAGGCACGGAAGTGCTGGTTGCTCCTAGGGATGAATGGGACGTGTAGCCCCTTCCAGGACTTGTTGAGAGTTCCTCGTGGGGAAACTGGACCAGCTCGCTAAGGAGCTGAATAACCCCCACCTCTGGAGACTAATGCTAACAGTTCAGTGCGCACAGGCAAGTGGAAGTGCTGAATGCCAAGGCCCACACAGTGAAGATTTACAGTGCATCAGCCCTGTGTATCAATCTAGTTCAAGAGACTCTGCACGTCTGCAATCGCAGTGAGGCTCTCCGCCAGTATCAAGTCAGATACCTTTAGAGGTTTTTAAGCTGAGGCTTGACAAAACCCTCGCCGGGATGATTTAGTTGAGGATAGTCCTGCTTTGAGCAGGGGGTTGGACTAGATGACCTCCTGAGGTCCCTTCCAACTCTAATATTCTATGATTCTAAGTAATGTATGCATCTTCTGCCTCCCTGCGGGATAAGACCCCGGCAGCTGCTTTGAAAAGAGGACCCCTGATATGCTGGGAATAAATCATTCTGAAGACTCAGTGGTTACAGACTGAGCTAAGAGAAACATTGGGAGTCCCCGTAGGGGCCCAGTGACATATCCTGGTTGTCTTGTTGGATGTGTGAGTTAAAGACTCTTACTGCAAACCATGTGGCTGTGGAAAGATACTGTATAAAGACAGCCAAATGCCCGCTGAGCCAGGCTTGAGCCCAAATGACAAAGCAGAGATCAGAAGGCCTATAAATGGTTACACAATGCCCAACCTGCGTTAGAAAGTGGAAGGAGCAGCCTACAACCTGTCAGGTGACTGGTGATAATAGTGGTGAGACTTCACTGGAGTGCTTTATGGGCTCAATCCAAAGCTATTTGAAGTCAACGGAAGTCTTCCTATTAACTTCATTGGGCTTTGGAGCAGGCCCTGGAGAGCAGATTTTTTTTAAAAGTCTCCAGATTTTTACTGACCATTTTTAGAGGCTCCAAACAAAGGAGAAGTAAAAAGAAGAGGCCAAACAAAATGCAGGGGGAAATTGTTTGCTTTCGATAGAGAGAATGGCAACAGTGATTGAAAGGCAGATTCTGAGGCACTTTGAACATGTGCTGAAATGGAGCTATTCACTGTTGAGCCAGTTGAATCATTTGCCTTTTGGAAGGACTGATTCTTCAGTGATCCAGGTTCACGTGGCCAGTGTTGTTGATCTGCTTTGCAAAAACATGTCCTGTTATAGAGAATGCTTCGAACACACTGTTAGAGCAAAGTATTTATTTGGGGCTTTTCCCCCCCAGTTCTCACCATAAGCCAAATCATGTTCTATGATTGTTTCTCTTTTAAAGACTTCCCTTAGGATGAAATTCCCAAACTTAGTATAAAGAATGATGCTGAACTACTCCTAAACAGAGGATGGAATTCAGCAAGGGCTTCCTTAAGGAAGGTGGAGTTTTCTATAATTTAGGTTGCACTGAACTGCCTGAATGTTCTGGTTTTCCTTGTCTGAGCTCACATCATATGAACTATCCTCTACATGTTCATTTGTTTAAATAGTTCTTGAATTCCAGCTGCCATCTTCTCCTGTACTTTACTGTTGTTAATATAGCAAACAGGAGGTAGGTTTGGATTTAAAAGTTCCAATCTGAATTTTTCATAATTCCGGTTTGCTCAGATCTGGGGTTTTGGTCTGGCTTGTTATATACACAGAGGCCTGTTGCACAGCCAGGCTATGAATAGAAGTTCAGGTGTGTCCTGATTAGACAAATTGGTTCAGATCCATCAATCATCTTTGTTAATTTCTTAAAGACAAATCAGACAAATTATAAGGGTAGGTGAGACTTTTGGACAGGGCCCAAGGATAGCAATATATAGTATACAGTAGGTGATTGTTCAAGAGCTGAGAAAGGGAGCTGTAATTTAAACAGGAAAATTCCAAATGCAGCATTATCAGCTGTAGCAATATGTTATATGAATCCACAAAATAACAGCATCCCAAAACACAAGTGATGTGCAAATTCACTCTGTAGAAGGCAAAACGTAATTTTTTTCAGGAGCTGTGTAAGCTCATTTTAGCGTCTAGAGCTTAATTCTTAGTGCATCAAGCTGCAGGGGCCTTGAGTAGGTAACTATTCAAATGATGTAAAGCTGTCACTAGTAATGTTACACTCTAATAACCACTGCAGCATGAAAGTATCAGCCATCTGTACCAAGGTGTTTTAGGAAAACTAGCTGGCAAAAATGGATTAAAGGGTCGGTTTATGTAAACAATCAAGATTAGGAGAAAATTCTGTGTGAAACTGAAACATCCCTAATCAACGTTATGGAGTGTAACATCTTCAGAGGTCTGTGCTGATTGTAATCTGGGGATTAAGGGTCTCAACCACTGTAGTAATCTGAGAGGAGATAGTGACTTTGGAGGAACCATTGCAATGATTGAATTAGAGATTCAGGCCCGTGTACCAGTGACCCAAATACAGCCTTTTACATGATATTTAGGAAATTCTGCTCCTGTCTGAATTCAGGGTAGAAGTAAGGGAGTCAGCTGAAGGAGGGAAATATTATTTATTGAACCTCCAGATATTGCCAGGATTTGCCGAGCCTTGGGGACAAGTTCAATTAATTGGACTTATAAAGTGCCTTCCACAGAGTGAGCTGGCCCTTAAGGGAGATAGTCGTAGTCTTCCTTGTGACTAATGAGCTTCCTCACAGGTGATGGGGATGATATTTTTGTATTGATACTCTCACAACCATTGCAGCACAGGGGCATGGGTAAACACCTAGAGCAGTGGTTCCCAAACATTTTCCCTGCATGACCCCATTTTCAGATGTGGTGTTTCCCACTACCTCAGACAGCATGGAAGTTGCCAAAATGGCATCCCTCTGGACTGCATAATCTCACTCACATACTGTGCGTGCAAGGTCATGCTCCATGGAAAGCGCCATTTTGTGGTGCAAAATAACAGCCTCCGTGCGACATGACCTCTTGCATACAGTGCATGTGAGGTCATGCTGTGCAGAAGAGGCTGTCTTGTAAAATGGTGTCCTCTGCACATTCAGGATCGCCGTGACCTCACTTGGGGTCACGACCCTCAGTTTGGGAATTGCTGATCTAGAGGATAATAGGGTTATAAGGAATAGCCAGCATGGATTTGTCAAAAACAAATCATGCCAAACCAACCTAATTTCATTCATCAGGGATACTGGCCTAGTGGATGGGGGAAAGGAGTAGATGTGATATATGTTGATTTTAGTAAGGCTTTTGACACCATCCCACATGACATTGTCATAAGCAAACTAGGGAAATGTGGTCTAGATGAAATTGCTATAAGGTGCATGCACAACTGGTTGAAAGACCATACTCATAGTAGTTATCAGTGGTTTGCTGTTGAACTGTGAGGGTGTATTTAGTGAGGAGCCGGTCCTGGATCCAGTACTATTCAATATCTTGAATGATTTGGACAATGGAGTGGAGAGTGGGCTCTTAACATTTGTGCATGACTCAAAGCTGGGAGGGGTTGCAAACACTTTGGAGGACAGGCTTAGAATTCAAAACAACCTTGACAAATTGGAGAATTGGTCTGAAATCCACAAGACACAATTTAGTAAATACAGGTGCAAAATACTTTAGATGCACAACTATAAAATGAGGAATAAATGGCTAGTTGGTAATACTGTAGAAAAAGATCTGGGGTTATAGTGGATCACAAATTGAATGAGTCAACAATTTGATGCAGTTGCAAAAAAAAAAAAAGCTAATATTCTGGGATGTATTAGGAGTGTCATATGTAAGACACAGGAGATGATTGCCTGCTTTACTCAGCACTGATGAGGTGTCAGCTGGAGTACTGTGTCCAATTCTGGATGCCATGCTTTAGGAAAGATGTGGATAAACTGGAGACAGTCCGGAGGAGAACAACAAAAAAGATTTAAGGTTTAGAAAACCTGACCTATGAGGAAAGGTTAAAAAATCTGGGCATGTTTAGGCTTGAGAAAAGAAGACTGAGTGGGGACCTGATAACTGTCTTCAAATATGTTAAGGGCTGTTATAAAGAGGCCTGTGATCAATTGTTTTCTTGTCTTGCCTTCAGTGGACATGGAGGTAGTCGGTTTAATCTGCAGCAAGGGAGATTTAGGTTAGATATTAGGAAAAGCTTTTTAATTCTAAGGGTAGTTAAGCTCTGGAACAGGCTTCCAAGGGAGGCTGTGGAATCCCCATCACAGGCGGCTTTTAAGGACAGGCTGGACAAACACCTGTCAGGGATGGTCTAGGTTTACTTGGTCCTGCATCAATGCAGGAGGCTGGACTTGATGACTTCTTGAGGTCCCTTCCAGCCCTACCTTTCTATGGTTCTATGAACACAAGGCTCCCTACAGCTGGACAGGAAAGGACGAAATCCCTGCCCAGACATTTACAGACTTTCTGAAATGCAAAGAGAACTGTAGCCAATAACATAGTTCACATAGCTGCTGCCAGTGCTATATCTGCGTTGTCATATCACCGCTTGGGCTGGCCCTTTAAAGGAGGTGGGCTTATCCCCACTTGTGACTAATGAACTGCCTCCCAGGTGATGGGTCTGAGAAATACGCTCAGCCTCGAAGAAGGGGACTTGAAATTCGGCTGCTGGTCGGAGCTTGATTTGATGCTCTGGTTGGTGAGCTGGCCACACCGGTTCATAGTGCCCTTTGCAAGGACATTCATGTTGGGCCATAGCTCTGCCTGGGGCTTTCAAGAGACCCCCCACGCCAATGAGATGATGGGGTAAAAGCCATTCCTAGGCCATGCAGGTAACAGGGAGGGGAAGAGAGCAGAGGTGTGAGGGTTAAAGGTCTGTTCTTTTTATACAGAGTGTAGGGTAGGGCAGAGGGGAAGAGTAGGTAGTGATGTCAGGGGTACATGGGTGATGAGGGGAAAGGAAACACATCTAAAAGCCGAGGGAACATTCCCCTTCCCCTCTTGGATTGGGGGAAGCAACAAACCCACAGTGCCACCTCCTCGGCTTTGGTGATGTGTTGAGAGCTTGCCCTGCTGGTTCGACCTACTTTCACTACCCAAGCCAGGAGCAGGGAAGGAGTGAGTTTTACGGAGGGTTTGGGAGGAGGCTGGCAAGGGCGCTGGTTGCAAAGGAAGAGGGGTGTAATTCCAAGCACAGATGGTGAAAATGGGCGTGAAGGTGAGAGTGAGAGGAGGAGACAGGCAGCACTAAGGTGAAAAAAACAAGGAGGGGGGAGTAGAAATCCAGGCAGGATCCATCCAGGCATTTTGAACTCCATGTGGAAAGAGATAGGAAAGATCAGAGTGGGTGGGGAGGAGGGGGGGCTGGAAGAACACTGAGAGCCGCTGCTGATTGGACAGGCTGAGGCATCCGTGATTCAAGATATTTAAAAGATGCTGTGAACTTATTTAAACTGATCTCCGAGCTCAGACAGGCAAAGTGTAAAAGCAGGGGAACTCAGCTGTGTCAGTGAGTGTCTGCAGCAGTCAGGGATTCCAACAACAGGCCCACCCTGCAAGGTGTTTTCAGGGTAAGCCCTAGGGGGCTTTGCCATTCCTGCAATCCTTAGCTCCCACCCTTTTAAAGGCAAATCAAGTAATCTCTTGTTTTAGAACAGAGCGAATGGCTGGGGGTCAGAGGAAATTGGTTGGGGATAGTGGGGCTGCTCCTTTCAGCTAACACTGAACTTAACAGAGCATCAGCACAAGGATCTCAAGATCACAGTATTGTGTTGCAACCTTTGCCTGCCCGCTGTGTTCTGGAAGAGCCACACCCTTGATATAATATTAGGCACCCCTTGTTTTAGCCAAATTGGTTTGCCCATGTCTTGGAATAATTGCATGGTAAACTGCATTAACGGCGTTATATTCTCTCCTGCTGACTGTGGTAGTGGCTTGTGTCGGAGCATGGAGCATCATGCTCTCTCTGACCCTCTGCCATACCAAATGGGATGTAAGGAAGCCTGAATTCTGGATTCTCTTGCATTGGTGGATTTGTGTCAGGCCTTCGGGTCAGTAGATTTTGGGGTGTATAAATACAGTAAGTGACATTTTTTATATCTATTTTACACCTCTGGATTCTGTCCAGTCATTACAGCTGTGTCCAAGAATTCTCCCTGACACCAACTACTAGCTCTGCGCTTCATGCAACTCTTTTAGCAGGTGGATTTCCCTTTAAGTTTATCTCATGCACATCACAGTGCAGGATCATCTGCATGGAACAGGCCAGATCCCCAGTTGGTGTAAATTGGCACTGAATGCCATTGAAATCAGTGGGGACCGTGCTGTTTCACACCAACTGAGAATACAGCTCATAGCATCTTTGTCTCCCCTTTCCGTTTGTCTCAACCTGGTTCTAATTCCGCATCTTCCTCTCGAGAGCTCTGGGAATTGAGTCCGTTAGGCTCTGATTGAAGAAAGCATCCCTATGAGGAAAGCACTTCAGTGGGATTTAAGCACACGCTTATGTCAATGGGTCACCCTTATGTGCTTTTCTGTGTTGGGGTCTTAGTCAGCAAGGATCTTCCCTGGTGATTCTCTCAGGAGATCACTATGAACCACATCCATTAGTCTGTAAATTCCTATCTGTATACATAGTCCTTAATTGATAGTGAGATCACTATTTCTGCCTCGGTGTATATCCCATCTCTATTTAACTTCCTCACGCATCTCTACTGCCCCACACCAACTATTCTTAGCCAAATGATCAAAACTTTGGCAGCATTTTGAGGCTTTTCCTCCCTCACAGCCTGTCATCTTTTCCCAACACAGGGATTGTATCTGTAATATTAGGTTAATCTTACAGCTGCACAGGCTATGCAGATTGTGGGGAAATTATGTGCCCTATAGATTTGCATGTGCTCCTTTTAATTAGCTTGTGTTTAACCAGAATTTACTCTTATTAAAAGTTTGCTGTTGGAGACTAAGGGAATCCAATCAGTGCTAATGGAAAGTGTCAGAACTGTTAATCTCAATGATGGCTGACTTTCAAAACCCATTCCCTCTTGTTACTGAAAGTAATTGTTTTCATGGACATGGACCTAATGATTATGCAACTGTTCAATACATAAAAGGGATCAATAGCCTTTCGGAGGAACTAGTGTCTCTTTTTATTGACTCAATTCCCAAAGTTCTTCCAGAATAAAGCACGAAAATACAATGTTGCTTGGGAGAACAAGTACATGGAAAACAGGGAAACATGGCTCAACCAGAAGACTTTTCCCAAGCTCTGGAAGTTAGTTGGAGTTGAAAGCTACAGGAGATTTCATGCATCAGGGACAGGGTTGGAATTTTTGACAAGAAGATCCAGTTGCCCGAATATCTGGGAGATAGGACAAGTGAGCCATATAGACTTCTCTTTTCTGCTAAAGTCTTTTTCAATTCATTGTCTGGAAGTTGAAAGTATCAATCCTATCCTGTTAATTTTGTTCAGACACTGTAGGCTTCATCAGATTGTCATTTACCATGGTTCATTTGAAGTGCCAATAATAAATATCCACATGTCCCCTCTGCTCAGACAATGTTAAGCTGAGAATTGGACTCCGTGAAATGGGGAGATGGTGTACACGCACAAACCTTGCTGTGTCATCCTGGTGTGGATGAAAAGTCAGTACCTCTGTATAGTCAGGGGCTTCTCCTTGTTTCTTCATGACTTATATTTGCCACTTTGACCCACATCCTAGCTGATGTAAATCAATGTATCTGAGGCCAATGTAGCTCTATCAGTTCACACCAGCTGATATTCTTGTCTGTAAGTGTTGCCTAATTACTATTTATTGTGTGATTTATCTGTATTTAATCCTTTTTTTAATCCTCCTAGTCTCACTCCAGAGCTTTGTCCCAGCACCTTTGCTGCCCCATCTTACATCATTTTACCTCTGCTCAAACATGGCGTCCCACTGGCATCCTATTTAACTCCCTAAAGTGGAGGAGGATGGGATCCAAGTTTCAAAAGCCTCTGTCTCCATTCTCCTAAACGTGCCTCTTGGAGCCTGTTTGTTTATTACCATTGTTTCTTGCTGATGTCAGGAAACAATAGACATATTCTCAGCGGATGTCAATCAAAATTAGGAATAATGTTACCTGTATAGGAAACCCAGCTTCAGCAAAGATCCATGAGAGCTGTTACAAAGACAGAGTGAGTCTGTTTTCCCCGTTGTATATTCTCAAGTGCTAATGGGGAGATAAATTTGAATTTCGTTTAGATTAACTGGAAAGAGAGAGCATTAAAGTGCTTACAAGATGTGACCAAGTGGCTTTTGTTCGGCTTAAGCTCCTTCAAAACATGGGCAGAGGGATGAGCCAGTTCATGTTTTTCGTGCATTTCCCAGGATAATAATCTTCCTGAAATCTCCAGCTCAGAGAGAGACTCTCTATGTCTCCTGAAAGGTGCAGGAGAGAAGCCACAGCTCCAGGTGGTGGGTGGCAAAGGCAGTTTGAAGACAACCTTTGAGTGCTGTGAGCCACTGCCACTAGGGCTTGCAACAGAGCTAAAACAGAGCAGACCCCAGTCCACGCCCTCCCCTGCACCAGAACCGGGTCCGGGCAGCAGAGCGGAGCAGCTCAGAATCCCCATAGTGCTCGGCGTTTCAGGCATGTCCCCTTGTGCGCCTGGCTCACATCCCCACACCAGCATTTGTGAGGGAGGACAATACAGCACCCTTTACATCAGCCCAGTGCTGCTCCTACCCCGGGGGTATTTTCCTTATGGCCCTGCACCCAGTTGGAGGGAACCCTTTTTCTGAACCTTCTTGGGGAAATAGCCCAAGTTTGGAGGGGTAGGGTTTGCTGTTAGCCCCTACCCTTGATGCTCTCCATGGTCTTTTAAATCCATTCACTGCTCCTCCCTCTCCCTCCCTCCCCTCTCTCTCGAATTGGCCCTGTTAGACATCCCCCTCCTATCACCGATGACGGGAAGAGCTGACTGCCAATAATGCAGCTGCAAAGGGCAAACACCACAGCGAAACAAGTTTAAAAAAAAAAACAATCAACAGAAAGTTTGGAATGGGAAGTGAAAGCATCTGTCTATACTTATAGGGCCCTGCCACTGTCTGTGCTGAGCAATTTACAATCCATGTTAACATGAACTAGGAACCTGTTAGTCTGTGCGGGGGAGTGTGGGGTCAGAAGGGGAAAGATGGCAAGTGTAAGGGAGAGGGCTAGAGTGACAGTAGTAGGAAGTGAGAGGAGGATGGAAGAAACTGGAGAACATGACAGAAAGAAAGGAGAGTTCCTCTTGTTGGAATAGTTCAGTACAGTCCCTGGAGGGAAAACCATCTTCTGAATGGCTCTTGTAGTGTATTGATTATGGCATCGGATGTTCAGCTCTGGCAGGTTTCATAGACTATCCGTTTAGTCAATGGCAAAATCTTCTGTGTGTCTATTTTGATGAGATGAAGCTGAGCCTCGTTCAGCTGTTGACCATCGATTCCCCTTTGTAAATGGCTACTAATCCCAACTCCACGGACTTCACCGCTTCTCCCCACACACTGCCCCCTGAGTGGAGAAACTTGAATGATGCTGCCCCTTCTGCACGTGGCCATGCTGGCATGTCCAGGTGGAGTTGGCGGGGAGAGATGCAGAGCTGAGTGAAGTCTGGACACAGTCTAGGCTTCCCTGAAAGTACACGCTGCCAGTTTATGAGGTGATATTCTTAGTCTTGTATCAGGGAGATGGTTGAAAATGAAGGAGCAGAAGCCACTTCAAAAAAAAAAGTCCTTGCAATCCAACTTCTCTCTGACTAATCTGCCGTGGAGAGATCTCTTTCTTTTGAACTGATTCTGCAAAAGGTCAGTAACAAAGGATGCGAATGTATCAGGGTCTGATTAAGCATAACTCAGGTTAAAGCTGTCAACAGACACATGACAACAGCTAAAGCCATTTCCTTTTATGGACCCTCAAACACAATGGATGTCATTGCCAAAAATATGCGTGGCTTGAGTTTCTATTTATAAAATAGCAAGACAGTCCGTAGCTAAGAGGATCTATATTTACTGAAGGGAACAGAAGCACTTCTGAGGATGGCCAGAGCTCTGTAGAGCTTCTGAAGTCCGCCTAAACTGTTCTGGGGGTGGGGCAGAAGCTCTGTGGAAGCCCTGAAAGCCGCCGAAACCCTTTTGAAGCTGTTTCCAGAGCTCTACAGAGACACAGAGGCCTGGTGGAAGTAATGGAGCACATGGGTTTTGACGAGATGAGAGGAAAGGGTGTTTAGAAGACTTGTGGTTTGTTGGTGGAGATCAACATAGTCAAACATAAAGCTTGGCAGCTTCTAGCATATGATACTAAAGTCCTCCTTGCTAGTCAAAGTGTGGTCCCAGCTCCAGCTAGGAGCTTGGGCAGGGGGCAGTTACTCTTGAACACAGCAGGGAGACCCTGCAGACTGAGGCAGATGCTCAAAGGTTGCGAATGATGTTCCTCTGCTTTCGACAGCTGTCCCACAGGAACCGAGCCTGTAGCCAGTTTCAACCGAATGCATGTCTGGCCTGAAACGTGAGGAGATGGGGAATTGCATTTCCTTCCTTCGATGATGGGAAGTCTTTTCATCCTGAGCAGACTGAGCAAGTGAGCGACTGACTCAATACCAGTGGCAGGACAAGGTGCAATGTCACCAAGGAATGAGCTCTGGGAGAGCTCTGGGTGGCATCAGTCTCTGCCATGTTAGTTAGATGTGATGAGAAGAGGCCAGAGGATCATGGCCCTTCCTCCTCACACCCTCCGTAGCATTGCATGGGGCGGGGAGCCTTCAGTGAGTTTAATGCTGTTGAACTATGCCAGATCGGCAGCTGTGAAGACCTGTGTCCCCTTTAACCACAGAGCTGGTGCAGCATGGGTAGCTGCGGTGGAAGCTTTCGCCGTGTTGATCTGCCAAACTGCTCTTGGGCTGAAAAAGAGAGTTCATTTTCCAGGGCCCAGCCATGTCTTGCTCTGTAAGCTGAGACATCATCAAGGAGAAGTAAAGTTGGTGTCTTTTTAGTGACTTGGACACCTGTCCCCTGAGACAGTGGTTTTCAACCTGTGCTCCACAGACCCCTGGGGACCTGTAGACTGGCTAAGATTTCCACAGGGGTCTGCACCTCCATTCAACATTTTTAGGGGTCCACAAATGAAAAAAGGTTGAAAACTACTGTCCTAGGAACTCAACCCATCCCCCTCCCCTCCATGTATATTGGGCCGAAGCCAGGCGTTCAGTTATTGCTCAAACTGGCTGCAAGCAAAGAATCTGGGAGGTGACTTGCTCTCAGAATAGACATGGGAGAGACAAAAAGAGCTCCCTGAATTTGTTCATTGGCAGCTGTTCCCAATCAATTGAAAGTTTTTGTTTTACTCTGTGGCTCTTTATCCTGTATGCTATTGCAAATCTGACTCTGATCCATATATTTCATCTGTCTACACAAATATCAGAGAGATCTTTAATGTAGTGGAGTCAAACCCAGTAGCAGGAGGAGAAATCTTGCATTTGTGTCTTAAAATTGTTGCTGTACGAGGTGGGGGTTTATAAAAGAAAAATCAAATCACTGCAAACGATGAGTCAGTAAAACGTTGTTGGTGTTTCCTGGGAAATAGCTGAGGTTGTTCTTTTAGCTCTTTCTGTTGTATTTTTCCTTTGGAATCCTGAGTTGCTATGGTAATGATTTCAGAGAGATTTTGTTCTGCAGTGTTTCTAGTGGGTGAGCATTTTGCATCATCTTCCAGACCGACAATAGGCAGAATCATTTCAATCAGAAGGGACCTTCTGGAAGATCATCCCTGGCTATCCCTTGCACCGTGGCAGGACTGATTTTGTTCTTGTTAGTGGGAAAAGGATAAAATTCTCTTTGGAGCTTTCTGTCCTTTGTGCAAATGTCCATGGAGGAAGGGAAGAGGCAGAGACTGATGAGAAATATAGCTTAGACGTCACGATTCCTCACTCTCATCTCAATGTCAACTGTAAGCAGGACATTAAAAGTGGTGATCTCAGGAGAATTTCACTAATCCCCAGCTGTACCCACTGTATAGTCACTTGGCATTTACTAGCGCAGCTTTCAAGTCGGCAAACAAATGCACTCCAACAAATAAGCGCATACGTACTAAAGTGAAGAATGTTACAGAAACCCCCCAGGGTATGTCTGCACAGCTCAGTTAACCCATGCTCTTACCCAGGTTTTAGCCCCCACTCCTCTTCCGTCCATATAGAAAAACCTCTGGCCTATTGTTTGAAGGGGCTTTAAGCTAAGCTGCTTTATCCTGTGAGACGTGTAGGTGAGAAAGCAGGTGCTGCTTTAATTCTGGCTGGCACCTGCCCACTTTGAAGTGAGGGTGTAGGGTACTAAACCACTAGAGGGCTGATTGTCCTTGACAGAAGCATGGAGACTGACAACTTCTCCCACAATTGACTGGGAAAGACCTCCACTAGTCTTTCCTAGAGTAGAGAGAGCGAGGTATCATGGAATCAAGAGGTTGGAGTAGTGCTGATAGAAGAGCATATTCCTTTAGGCACAGCCTGTATGGGAGGAATCAACTCTCAAATAAACAGGATTGTGGCACCTCTTTCCCTTCATTCCAGTAACTCCGGAGTTTTCAAAGCCTCCTGTGAAAGAGGCGCAATCCTCTTTTTGCTATAGGGTCTCTATGGGCCAAGCTTTAGATGGGCGAACCTTATCTCCCTGCTGAATGTGTAACAACTTTACTGAGAGCTGTGTTTCTTGGAACCAGATCTGTTTGTTTCCATCTCTTCATGCTCCTATTTTACCCTTATCCAAACCTTTGAATTCTCTCTCTAAATGCAGCAAAGCACTTTTCCGATCAAAACCCACCGGCTGCTCTAGTTCACTGGCTGATTTAAAAAAAGGAAGAAGAAGAAAAAGAAAATGCGTTAATAGAACTGGCCCATTTGTGACTATCATACTTTGAAAAGCCAAATTGCCATTTTGGCTGCTGATGGACCCTTGATGCACATTTGGTAACAGCAGAAAAAATGTGCTCCCCTTTTGTGATCTTGGTTGTCTCTGGTCAGCAGCTGTGCCCTGAAAAACATTTCTGGCTAAGTCCTAGCCCCCAAGTTTGGTTCTCTGGGTCAACCTCCATATGGCTGGTGAGCCCGACTGTGTTTAAGCATACCTAGAGTTTTCTCCAGAGACAGCTGTGTTCTTTTATCAACCTTACAGCTCAGCAGAGAGAGAACTTGCTGTCACAAAAAGATGAGTGCTGGCAGTTTGGAGTCTGACCAAAAAAAAAAAAAAGAAAAGAAAAAGCCAGGCAGTCTTATCATGTTCCAAAAAAGATACCACGTTGGCTTAGGTCACACGTGTTGAATGATTACAGACTGTGTCTCCTGGAAACCAGGAGTTCATCAGTTCAATGTGAAGAGCTACCCGCAGTACCCGTGAAGTGTCTGTGGAGGGAAGGGGATGGAGAATAGAATGGAGATTGGAAAGTTTTGCAATAGCCCTTTTTTATGAAGGAACATACATGAGATATCTGGTTTTTAAAACACAGCAAAGAAGTTCAGGTGGCATCTTCCCAGCCTTGGGCTCTTACAGTTCAGCGTGAGGTTCTTCTGGCTCTCTGGGGTCCTGTCTGAAAAGTCCATAAAACATCTTGTTATATTTATTCGCGCCTACAGGCCTCAGCTGAGATTGGGACCCTATTGCAGTTGGCACTGTATGGACACATAGCAAGAGCCACTCCCTGCCCTGGAAACCTTACATCTAATGTAAATGAGCAAGACAGGCAATGGGTGGAGAAAAGGAAGTATGATTCTTCCCATTTTACAGACAGACGAACAAGAGAGATGAAATGACTTGCCCAAGATCACCCAGGAAGTCCTTGGCAGTGCTGGGAGATTTTTCTGAACTCCAGTTCACTGCCTTAACCACAAACCCATCTTTCAGACAGCTCACTCCCATCACATACACATACGGCCACTCTCACTCTCTCTAGCCACTCTCGCTCTCATACATTCAGTGGTGTACCGACAGAGGAGTGGGGGGAACCAGGCCCCCAGGCGCCAGCTTGTGGGGGAGGGGAGGGACACCGGGGCAGCCCTTCACCATGCGCAGGAGGCGGGGAATGCAGGAGGCTCTGAGGGGCGCCCCTCAGCACTCCCTGTGCGTGGTGAAGGGCTGGCCCGGTGCCCCCACCCCTGTCAGGCCAGTGCTGAGGGGTAGAGGCCACCCTGTCCGAGCTGGCGCTTGGCTGTGGGGTTGGAGCAGAGGGTGAGTAGTGGGCCGGCCCTTCATGACAAGTGGGGGTGCACGAGGCTCTGAGGGGCACCCCTCAGCACCTCCCACCGTGTGTCATGAATGGCTGGCCCAGCCCCCCTCCCCAGGCCGGGGGGTGAGGCCGCCCCCATTCAAGCCGGCACTAGGCTACGGGGCTGGAGCGGGAGAAGTGGGCTCTGCATGGTGGGGTGGGGGGAGAGCCAAGCCTGTATTTGCGCTCCCCCCCACCCAAAGCCTCACACCCCCTGCAGGCACAGACTCCCTCTCCCCGGGACAGCACTGGGACCCCTCCTGTCCTGCATGGGGGCGGTGTGAGGTCTTGGGGGGCACAAACATAGGCTTGGCCCCTGGGCGCCGGAGACCCGCAGTACGCCACTGCATACATGTACGTTGCCGCCTATATGTTGCAAGAAGAGCGCACGGCCCTTGTGATGCTTCCCGGAGCTACTCAGGGTTGTGAGACACTTCGTTGCCACCTGCCCTTAGCATCAGGCTGTCTTGTCTGTGCTTGTGTAGCTCACTTCCCTGACTCCACCAGCCTCTGGCAACATAAGCATCGCCTCCCGGGCCCCCGCAGGCCTCGCTCTCCCTGTGCAGGTTAGAGATAGGCACGCCAACACCCTGACTCCTTGGAGCACCCCTCTGGAGTGCTAGTCGCTTCTCCGTTGAACGCTCACAGAGCTCTCAGATCCTCCACTCTCAAAGGAATAGCACACACCGGCATGAAACATGCCATTCCGGATCCCCACGACATCAACACGCTGCACTGCGATAGTGAAGAGAGGAGTACGTTTAGTATCAAAGAACAGAGATTCAAGGGAAGGTAAGTAAGACTATTGCAAACAAATGGTTATGCCTAAAACAAAATCACAGGCTCCAGAAAGCATGCTATCTCCTACAAGGTAGCTTGTCCTTTTCCCAGTCCTCTTGTCCTGCGAGTCCTTTTCCCATGTTTTCAGCCAGGATGACTGAAATCCCCCCTTTCACAAGATCGAGCCCCCTGGCAGCTTGTCTTTGCAGCCTGGAGGATTCCAGAGCATCTCTCTGTGCCCCCAAATACACCAGAAAAGATCTTTGATCTTCACTTGAAAACAAACCACCCCCTGTTCTTCCTCCGGCTATTTACCTCTTCCTATTTATTTTCTTCTGTAGTCTCCACAAGCTCTTCATTAGCATTTAGCTCAGTATGCTAATAGACTTCTGTTGTAAGACACACAATGGACCACCAATGAGATAAATATTTCCCACCTCCTGTCTGGAGACATTTGTCTGGGTGCATGCTATCTTTGAGTGACTTGCCTTTGGCCTAGAGAACAGCATATTCAGCATGAATTCATAATTCCTTACAGCCTTTCTGTACGCATCTCTTGCAGTAATGACCAGTGTGACACACGCCTTCATTAGACACCTTATGTGACATTCTTTTGGTGAATAATCCAGGGGATCCCTTAACCCTGTGTTAATCCTCTGCTCGCTGCCAGTTGGCATCAAGCAATCGTTGGGTCACAGCCAGTGGTGTACCGAGGGTCTCCAGTGCCCGGGGGCCAACCTTACATTTGCGCACCCCCCGAGGCCTCGCGCACCCCCTGTGCAGGGCAGGAGGGGTCCCGGCGCTGCCTCCCAGCTGCCCCGGGGAAGGGAGGGTCTATACCTGCGGGGGGAGGGGAATAAGGGGGGGGGGGGGGGGGGCGCAAATACAGGCATGGCTCTGTCGCCCACCCCCTCCCTGCATTGACCCGCTGCATGGCACCCATCTCTCCTGCTCCAGCCCCTCAGCCCAGCGCCAGCTTGGACAGGAGAAGCCTCACCCCCTGGCCTGGGGATGGGGGCTGGACCGGCTCTTCATGACACATGGGGGGGAGGCACTGAGGGGTGCCCCTAGAGCTTCTTGTGCCCCCCGCCCATTGTGATGGGCCGACCTGGTGATTACCTAATGCTCCAACCCCACAGCCTGGGATGAGCTCGGACGGGACGGCCTCTACCCTTCCAACCTGGGGGGGGGTGCACCTGGCCGGCCCATCACGACGCATGGAGGTGCTGAGGGGCGCCCCTCAGAACCTCCTGCATCCCCCACCTCCTGCGTGTGAAGGGTCGGCCTGGCCCCCCGCTTCCCACAGCCTCCCTCAGTACACCACTGGTCACAGCCCTCTCTTCAGCAGGCTCCAACTCAGACGCAATAACTGAGCCAGCCCAGCGAGAGCATCCTGCCAAGAGGAGATGTCTTTGAACCACAAGGCGTGTTTGACTGCTGCTTCTCCCTAGACTCTTCAGTCTAGGCTTGGGAGAGCCTGGCTTTGGATGTTGGACAGCAACAGCTCAAGCTTCATTTGTTCCTCTCCAGTTGCCCATATTACTTGGCTCTGCCGTGATTCCCACCCACTTGCATGGTTTGGAATCAGTAGGGCTCAATAAGCTTCTCCACTGAGAGCAGCAAGAGAAGTTTATCCCATCTGAATAACTCTGCTTATTGGGGGAAAAAAGAAATGACTTCACCTCTGTACGTTCCAGGCACAATAGGCCCTGCAGAGATCCGCCCCCACCGCAGGCTTGGAGCTCTGAGTTGATACGTTCGCACTCTCCTAGAACAGGAGCCAGAGCAGCACAAATCATTTCCTTACAGCCAAAGTGGATGCCCTGAATGGCTCAATCAACCACAGTAGGATCTTATTGGTGCTCTCAGCTATTGTCCTCTGTAGGAAGCTTGAAAACCTACATTTGACTATCCACATGGTGTTTACAAGAGACGCTGTGCTGTCTTTTCACATCATACATGCAGACAGAGCATGTCAATGTACTGCATGATACATCAATGGATGCTGGCATACATTATACATAGTGCATACACAAACCCACCATTACTAGCATTGGATATATGCAGGACAATCTCCTGGACACTACAGCTATATAGCCTGCGAGACTGGCTGCCTTGGGAACTGAATTTAGTATTCATCAAAGCCTCTGCTAAAATCTGCTGTAGAGCATTTGATATTTCATCTGAATCACACTTAGGTCTCACTCTTTCAAGGTGCTTGTGGTTTAATCATAGGGGAGCTTTCCTTTTAATTAGTCACTGCTACCTCCGATGAAAGAATTAGCAAAATCTTCTATGAATGAAGAATCTTGATCTATGATAGATGCACTTTGATCTAGTTGGTGGGCAGGTGGTATCAGGCTGCAAGCAAGGCTTATGTTTTCCATTGAGAATTATATTAAACCAAATAAATATTGTATTCTCCAAAATCAGCAGTTCCCCCCAAAATTCAGGGTCCTTTCTGAGTATTTGAAACAAACTCTCTTGTTTATGGCAGTGTGTGGCAGAAGAACTTGATCTTGGATGTGTAATGTCATTTCCTACTTGGCAGCATATTCGAGGAACTGGTTCTTTGTCAGGCATCTTTGGCTATCCCAGGTATATTATGACAGGATCTCTAAAGAGAGGACTTGACATGTTCACCATCTCTTAAGGTATGTCTGCATGGCAATTGGAGGTTTGGATTGCAGCACATGCAGAGATATCTATGCTAGCTTTGATCTAACTCGTGTGACTACCAGTAGCAGTGACGCTACAGCACCAAAGACTTCAGCGCAAGCTAGCTACCCAAGGAATTATTCCGGGTCCCAGGTGAGCCTGTACAGCCCACGCTGAAGTTCCTGTTGATGCAGCTCACCCTACTCGTTGGAATGACCACGGTGTAGGCAGCTAGGCCACTTGTGTCCACTAGGCCAGGATCGAAGGCAGGAGGCAGAACCAGTTACCAAGCAAAATCAGGAGATGGAGACCAAGGTCACGATGGGCTAGGGTCGAAGGCAGGAGTCTGCAGCAAGATGGGGCAAAAGAGGGGTTCTGCAGTGGTAGCAAGGCAGAGTCTGAATCGTTGCCTAGATGGCTCCCTGGCGCAACTTCCTGGTTTGGGCCACATCAATATTTAATCCGGCAGCCACCGAGTTCTGTCGCTCTGGCCTCTTCAGCTGGTACTTCCTGCAGTGCCTAACCCTCCAGTAATTGTTGGATGCTGCTCTGCTTGGCTCTCTGGGGGTGACATGGAGGCATCCTCCACCTAGAACCCTACAACCCTGGCTTCTAGTTCTGCAGATCCTTACGTTGGTATTTGCATGAAGTAGATGAAAGCTAGCTCAGGTAGGTCTGTGTGTGCTGCAGCCACACCGCCGAGTGCACTGTGTATATGCCCTATGACAGGAGAAGCTGCTGAAAGTCATATTTTTTTTTTATGTCTCTCTTCTTGGAAACATGACAGCTGAGACTGTTAAAAACTGCCTATGGGGATTTGGACCCTGAACTGGGAATCATCGGTCCATGTCCCCACAGGCAGCTTTGATCATCTCAGACCACATAAACAAAGTAATATGGTGATGAAAGGGCGGCCGAATGGAAAGCACGACAGACTGAACATGGGCGGTTGTTCCTTAGGAGTGACCTGGAGTCAGTTCATGTCAGCCATGGGACAGCCATGAGGGGATTCACAGGAAGGGGGAAAGGGTGGATTTGATTTTTCCTCAGGTGGTGTTTGATGTGATCGAGGGATAAAACCCCTCAGCCATAGCACAGATGCTGGTATGATGGGTACGGAGCTCCCAACATCTGCACTGCCCATCCACCCACAATCCCCCCTTCTCCTCCACCTCCCAATGCCAAAAGTGCTTGGAGCTAGAGGATCCATGGAGCCCTCTAAGGAGCAGGGCAGGCTACAGAAGGACATCTTTGCTCTTTGTAATGCAGAAAGCAGGTTATTTTCAAGTTTTCTCCCACGAAATGGCTTTCCTGCCAGATAAACAACATAAGCTGCCTGTATTCCCCACTTCAGCTCCCAGATCTTCTTTCTGGCCCCAGAGCGATATTTCCAACAGCTTGAACTCCAGCCAGAGTAGTGACACCAATTACCGATTTTGGTTACCTCAGGATGTTGCTTTCTGAGGTGATTTATAACAGCATCTGTCAGGTGAAGCCCTTCTGAGCAGTGGATGATTATTAACAATGCTTTCCGGCCCTTCTGGCACCGAGTGGGGAGACTGGCTGATTCCCACTGAGAGGTCCTTGTACTCGTCTCTCCACTTAACCAGAGTTAAAGCTGTGCAGGGCACTCGTCAACAAAGAGCCAGTGTCCAGGATGTGTTGGGATTAGACACCACCTGGAGCAGGTGTGTTTAATTACTTGCTTTCTGCACGTCTCTAATGTGGAGAGTTCAGCCTCCCCTTCCTGCCTCTGTTTATATAGCTATTGCTTTTAGGAGAGGGATGGGCCTGGATGGGGGAGTCAAAGTACCAAAGGAGTTAGGTACCCAACTCCCATTGCATTTCAGTGGGAATTTGAAGCCTAGGTCCTTAAACTCTTTTGGAAATATCAGCCATAAATTCTGAGACCAGGTCTGTCTTTGACTCCTGGTGTGACCTGGGGTAATCACTTCACTTCTGTGTCTCAGTTTCTCCCTCTGTAAAGTGGAGGTGGTACCTAGCCGTCTTAATTAAAAGGTTTCTAAAATGCACTGACATCTTCAGATGAAAGGCGCAAGCTAAGCGCAAAGTGTTATTCTTTTGTAATTAACCTTAGATCATCTCCTAGCCTGGCTGCATTTTTATGTACCTTCTTTGCATCCTATCAGCAGAGTTATTGAGTTCTCACTGCATTCTCTCAGTTATACCATGGGCAACCCTATAAACACACTGTAACATTTCATGTTACGGCAAAAGGATTGCACGGGGTGATGGCAGAATGTGGCCTATAGGCTCCAAATTACTGGTGATGATGCAGGAGGAGGAAAGAGTCCAAGAGGACATTTCTTTGCGTGGTGGAATAGCTGCCATAATGAAAATAACAGCACTGCCTCTGCTTTTGGAGTTATGAATGAGTTGGCAATTTTCATGACAAGTGCAGACTTTTGACCGTTTGAAATTGTCCAGGGTGGAACCTGGCATACACATTCTCAGCTGATTTATGATTTTGTGCCTGTGTTTCAGTACATATATCGTTTTAAACCAACAATGTGTTTAATCGCGTGAGTTAAGGCAGTTTTATTTTAGCTCGAGATCAGAAAGAAAAGTAATTTGGAGTGGTATGTCAGACTCTAGCCCCAAGATTTAGTTACTGATGAAAATGACAGGCCTAAATACTGACGCATCAAGATGAGAATCGATAACCCTTTGTTTTCTTTCCCTCTGGTTTCTCTTCAGAACATTTCAATCTTTTGTCATCCACCCCCTTTTATTCTTGAAAAAATAAATATTTTCTGAGATCCAGCCTCTTTCGTGGACTGAGCACTGTTGATGTCATGAAGGGAATCAAAAGTAGTTTGAAATGGCTGAAGGATTATAAGTGCCCAAACAATATCTGCTAAGCACACCCGATCGTTCCCTTCCATAACATTTCTTTTCCGACAAAGCCATTTCCCCAATCACTTGCTTGGGATTTAGCTTTGTCATAACAAACTCCTGCCAATGTCAGTGCAAGTCCGTTAGGACAACATTCCGATGTCAAAATGATTTTGGTCCAAGTTTACAGAGTAAATATTGTGCCAGGAGGGAGGAAGGCAAAGTGAAATATAAGATTCAGTGTACATCTGTGGAGAGTTAGACATTAAGAAACAAAGAAAGAGAATTAAATGCAAAAAATGGCTTTGTCTGTCCAATCTGTGTATTTATAAAACACTCATTCACTAGATTATCTTGGTGCAGTGAGACACAAATGATTGCAAGTGACAACATTCTGTAGACAAGCTATGGTGACATCCTTGATTCACCCTGGTTGTGCCTAGATGTTGAAACACATCTGGTCCTGTCTTGCTTGGTTTCCAAAAAGTGGGAACTCGTGTTTATAGCCCTGCAGTACACGCTACAGTGGCACCAGGTTATAGATTAAATTGCCAACTCATTTTAGGATTTTCCTGTTCTTATTTTGTCAGCTGTAAAGTTACTTAAATTTAACATGCTTGAATACTTTGCTGATTGGGGCCAAAATCAGGAGAATGAAGCCAGAGCTCCCGGGTTCTATTTCTAGCTCGGCTATTGAATCATTATATGACCTTAGATAATTCATTCTGCCTCTTTGTGCCTCAGTTTACTCTTCTGTAATGTGTTTATTGGTGCCTGGCTCACATGAGTATCAAGATGCTTAATTAATGTTTGTAAAGTGCTTTGAGATCCCTGGGTGAAAGGCTCAAAGTATTATATGCAGGTCTGGTAGCACTGCCTATTATTAAGGTTGCCTGACACTTCCCATTATAAGACCCCATTTCCAGTTGCTTATATCTTTGCCTAATTCTATATAGAATTAGGTGTAGAGTAAGATTTTCAAAGGTGTCTAGGGATTTTGGGATACCTCCATTTTTAGGTTCCCAACTTAGACATCTTAAAGGCATCTGATTTTCATTGTGAGGGTACTCAGCACTTTCTGGAAGTCAGGTTCCTCTCAGGCAACTAAAATTAGTCACCTACAATCAGTAATCACTTCTGAAAATCTTAGCATTAGTCTCTATGTAAAATTAAGATACCAAGTAAATTAAAGAATAGACCCATAATTGATGGGTGTGATTTCCCCCTCTCTATAGGAAAATCTGTGCGTGAGTTACCGATAATGCTCAGTCTCTCTATTGGACAGTGTTACAAACGTCCCCTCCTGTTACAGTAGCAATCAATCAAATGCACATGGTCTACTAAGGACTGTTGTGCCAGCCAAAATGACCATGATTGAAGCCTACCAGGCTTCAAAGCGGTGATGCTGTAGTTAATGTGGATTTAATGGGTGGATTTATCTCTATAATCTATAATAGGTGCTTTATTATACACTGTCCTGTTGGAATTTTTCCATCGGATACCTTGCTCTTTGACAGACTTGGGTGTAAATTACACTCTTACTGATGTGCACTTTACATCACTATTTATATCCTCCTGTAATTGGTCCTGGTCTATTTTCTGGTCTAAATCTGAGCACATCTAGAGAGTAGATTCATATCATGTAGCTCCTTCTTTTCCTCCCCCCCTCTTGTTCTTAATCCCAGCCTGAGGAACTCACCAACGCCCTGGAGATCAGCAATATTGTCTTCACAAGCCTCTTTGCCCTGGAGATGCTGCTGAAAGTCCTTGTGTATGGTCCGTTTGGCTACATCAAAAATCCATACAACATCTTTGACGGGATCATTGTAGTGATCAGGTACCACTGTGGCGTTCTGTTTACAAGAGTTTCTCTCTCCTGGGCTGTTAAATTAAAACATAGGCTAACGGATAGAATGGCTTTTCTGGCCACTTCCACCTTTTTGTGCCTGTTAGTTTTTTGTACCCTACAATTCTCTACTCTTATGAAAACGCTCTGTAGCAACCCACCTTTTCCCTGTCTTTGATGGTTTGTTATGTAGACAGCTAGCCTTAGTATAATGACTCTTTGCCTAAGTTTTCCATTTGCCCAGCAATGCCTTTTTGTGATATCTCATTCAGAACTTTATTTAATAGCATGCATCCTTTCTGTTCACTCATATCTATGCCTACCTCTGAGGAGTTCTTTCACATTCCTCCCCCCACACTGCAAAGCATACAAACTCTGTCTCTCTCACTTCTATGCGTCATTAATACCATGAATTTGAATCCTTAGATCATTATTGCACCCTTCCGTAAGAATTCTAATGGACCATCCCTGGTTCCCTATGCAGTATTAATTAACTTGCTATGATACATTTTATACTGTCTACTGTAGAATATCAAACATGCCTGCAGAAAATTGACCACACACGCCACTACATGCCATGTCTTTTTTGTGGGTTTTTAGTTGCTTCTTTTTACTTTTGTTTGGGGCTCTCCCTAAAAAACAAACCATCCACAAATCCTGGATCCAAACACCACCAGATTTTGGGAAAGTTTAGATCTGAGCTCGTCAGCTGACAAATGTCTCGTTATGTGCCTAGCTAGGTCTTCGTGCCCACTTCCCCATTGGCCACATGCAGACACCATAATTGTGCATGCAGATGCACTTGGTGATTTGCAGGCGTGTTTTGGGCACGCTCCAGCGGGATTCCACTCTTTGCAAATCTGACTCTAATTCAGGTATCAGAAGGCATTGTTAGTACAGACCTCCAAGACAGGCTCTGTACTTCACATCCTAATTTTCTTTGAGCTCCACCAGCTGCTAGAGTGGATCTTTCCTTTCGCTTCTCTCTCCCCTTCTGTCATTGCTGCCTATGCGCATTTATGATCAGTGCTTCCTTTTCAAAACCGAGTCCTATACTGTACATCTCTTTTCTTCCTCAGCGTCTGGGAGATAGTGGGACAGCAAGGTGGGGGCTTGTCAGTTCTGCGGACCTTCCGTCTTATGCGAGTCCTGAAGCTGGTCCGCTTCATGCCTGCCCTCCAGCGCCAGCTAGTGGTCCTTATGAAGACCATGGACAACGTGGCCACCTTCTGCATGTTACTGATGCTTTTCATCTTCATCTTTAGGTGAGTACGTGGCAAGGATTCTGATTTCCTTTCATGCCCTGTTCTTGCTCTGTGCTTTAAGGTCTGGTCCAGTGTCTAGACAAGAATGTGAAGAGGACCCATAGGGTTCCATAATTGCTCTTCAAGATAAATAACTCTAACTGTGCTGTCTTGAACTGAACTGCTGAATGAGAAGCACAGTAGCCTCCGTTGAACTGAAAGGTAATAGATATGGGCATTGCAGACCAGCACCTGGCACTGGGCTCCCTGCCTCAGCTAGAATCTTGCAGTGCTTGCCAAATGTCATGTCTGTGTTTGTGTGGGCGTTCTCGAGGGAAATCCCTTCTGCTGGGTGATCCCTCTACGGGCATCACCCCAAGGCAGCCGGTGAATGAAATCACATTCCTGATGTGATTCACAGGACAAGCGGGAACCATTGACCAAAGCACTGTCTTTGAAAGGGCAGAGAAGCGAATGTTCCTAGAATAAACCTGACTGAATCAGTCTCATTCACATAGAATTCTTTTATCCCCTTTGCATCATTTCTTCAGCCTTCACCTGGCCTCTTCTCACTGTGCGAAAGGCTTGGGGTTGGATTCACTAAAGATTCAAGCAGCCCTGAACTTTGGGAGTGCTGGAAATCCAAACAGATATTGAAAATGACCCTATCTTTCTAACAAAGCAAACCTGCTTGAAATCCAACCCTAGATGAGTCTCTATCTAAGATACAGGGGTTAGGGTTGCCCTTACCCAAGATATGCTGATGTTGGGAGAGTTGACAGAAAGCAAATTAAAGCTTTCTTTCTTCCATGAAGGAAAGTGCAATAACTGTTTGTTAGGCAGACAGTATCCTGAGACATAGAGGGCCACCACTTCACGCGGCTTCTTTGGTTGAAGATGATGTTAATGTTGGCTTCTTCTTGTACTCAGTATCCTGGGGATGCATCTCTTCGGCTGTAAGTTTGCTTCTGAGCGAGACGGAGACACCTTGCCTGACAGAAAGAACTTTGACTCCTTGCTGTGGGCCATCGTCACAGTTTTCCAGGTACAGCAGCAAGAACTCCTTCCCAAGAACTCACCCGTGGGGCTGCAAGGAGGCGGGAGAGTTTGGGTTTGTTTTCCAAAATGCTTTACAGTGCTCAATAAAACTAATAGCTGAGGGGGGAAAGAAACCAAACAATTTCAACCAGGGGGAGGAGATGTTTTCTGATTATACTAGACAATAAATGGAGATCTGATGAAAGAGGAACTACAGGAGACATCCAAAGCTGCAGAGGAGAAAGTTCTTACAGGAGTAAAGGTGAGACTATGAGGAAAGACAGAGGGGTGGGTAGTGTGCTAGATGAGTGGGAATATGATTAGTGGAAGTAAGGGATGGATCTGTGAGCAAGGCTAACACAAGTCCACTGAGGACTTCAAAGCAAGGCAAACATCTTGGAGTCATGTTTCCCTAGTGAGAAGTCTTTGGTGGACCTTTATCTGTTTTTGCAGACAGAAGGAAAGGTAAGTCATTTAAGGCTCTGTATGGGCCTTGATATCAATTGGAGTACCAAGCCCAGAGTTAGGGCAAATTGTGACCCTGGGGGTCAGTGCGGGGTAGTGGGGAAGGAGGGAATGGGGCATCAGATGCTAACCCTGTCTTTGCTCTGATTCAGTGAGTGACCTGAGCCAAGTAACAATCCTTCTATGCCCATGTGGAACGTGAGTGCACCTCTCTCCCTAACAGGGCTGATGAGAAGCAGAATAGTGCTATACAAATGTACAGCATTAGTATGACATATTACCAGTGTTCTGGGTTCCCCAAGAGTAGGGTGTCAGCCTGTTTAATGCTGAAAACATACAGCTCTGCCCACCTGGAGCATAAGTAAGAGCATGTAAAAACTACGAGGGTCCCTAGAATGATGCGCTAATAGAGAATGTTGCGCTGTTCTGCTGTCCCGTAGTGCTCACGGTGCCCTCTCTCTATAGATCCTGACTCAGGAAGACTGGAACAAGGTCCTCTACAACGGCATGGCGTCTACCTCCTCCTGGGCTGCTCTCTATTTCATCGCCCTCATGACATTTGGGAATTATGTTCTCTTTAATCTATTGGTGGCCATTCTGGTGGAAGGTTTCCAGACTGAGGTAAAACCCTACAGAATACCCCTCTTTGTTTCCAGAGCGTGGGAGGTTCCAGAACCAAATTCTATCTGGAATTTAGATTGACAGAAGGGAAACCGATGATTTTAAGGGGGGGAGAGGATTAACTCTTTTTTTTCTTAGCTAGGACCATGTGTAACAAACCAGGCCGTTTAACTGAGCTTAAATGAAAAGCTTTATTAGCATTAATATAACTGCAAGGATTCAGCTGTGAGTCAGTCAGTGCTGATGGAATAAAATGCTATAAGAATGTCTTTGAAAGGGACTTGGTTGTGTTCAGAAGCCAGATTAAAAGCTATCCCTGGAAAGTTATGCCGGCTGGTGAGAGATTAGTGGCATTATTATCTTTTTTGATGATCTGTGTTCGTGGATCTCTTCCTGCTTGCAATTCAGTGACACTTTTGCACATTTTTAACTTCGTTATTCCTAGTCTGTCGATTGATTCTCAGGGCTGGGAGCCTCTGTTAAATATCCTCTGCCTTCTGTGGGAAGTTAGTGAAGAGGTCTTAGATCTGAACTGAATTTGACCCTTGTGTCTGTCTAACTATGTGGTTCATAGTGAATGAATGTACAACAGGCTCCTTGAAACCAACAGGCAATCAGGGCTGCCTATGACCCAGGTCTTCACAGGCTAACAGATACAAAAAACAATAAAATGTCAGTGAGGAAGGAAAAGGGAACTTTACGCTTTGCAGAAGGGCTTAGATGGGGAAGTACAAGCAAGCACTATTAATCAGAATCTAGTAGTACAGGTTGGAATTTAAAGTGATGTCTCAGCTGATGAATGTGTGTGTTGAGGGAATAATAAACATTAAAATTTGTCACCTCCCTGTTCCATAATAATCCATCACACCATAAATACCTATTTATACAACATGATTGGTTTTATATTTTTCAAGTGCAATTTAAGGGGATCACTTGTTGAATAGTACTGGGATGAGGCCATAGGCCTGGATGTCATTTCGTCCTGGGTTAGTGTGTTGTTTTTAATTGCCTATATTCATCTCTCTCTGTAAGATGTCGCTTCTGTCATGGAAAATGAAGTTAAGGTCATTGTCAGATTCCTCTGAACAATGAAAGATTTCCTTTCAGGAGGTGGCATATGCTTTGCCTTAGTGAATGTAAGCCAGGTTAAAAAAACCCAACTTGTCCTTCTGTGGAGAGATGTCTGCCTTGAAACTGAACCTCTCCGGTCAGACTAGTTCGTTGATTCTAGAATGGCCACCTGATTGAAATATCACTTGCTGGAGCTACCCGTTAAAGAAAAGGACCTAACTTTTTCTTTTCTTTTTTTTTAAACTCTTTTCACTTGCTGCATAACAGCATTTCCCTGAGAGTGCAAATCCAATTATTTTTGGAGGAAATCCGTTTGCCTCCAGACATCAGAATAGTCAGATTAGATTCTAATCTTAGACCCTCTACTGTAAACCCAGAGTAACTGCATTCAAGACAAGTGCAGTGACACCTGCTTTAGGCCCCCATTCAGGAAAGCACTAACACATACGCTTAACTTGAAGTGAATGGTACGTATGCCCAAACTCAAAGTTAAACATCTGCTTTAGTGCATCCCTGAACCAGTCTTACACTGGTGTAACTGAGGCCAATATCTGGCCAAGGGTCTTGGTTCCAAATTCTGATTTCTCCACTGATACTGACGAAGTTACTTCAGTGTCACTAGGACTGGAATTTGGCAGGCAGGTAGATAGGGTGGATGTTTGCCAGATATTGTGACCAGATCGTCAGCTGGTGTAAACTGGCATTACTCTATTGCCTTCAGGAGAGCTGAATCTCTTTACGTCAGGTGGGGATCTGCTCCTGCCTCTTTATATTATTCGGCTTCACAACCAAAAATGTTTCCATTTCTTGCTAACACACACCCCAGGGGTCATCTCCTAAGTGAAATTAGATGAGGTCCTCTGCCACGGTAAATAACACCAGACTTTTATCTCAGGTGATCATTCCTGGGTCCTTGACCTCATATTCCTGGTGAATTTGGTTTTTTATTTCAATGTCCTTCAGATTTCTTCACTGAGAGTGTTGATGCTGCCTATATCTCTCTGATCCTTGAGTGCCTTTCCTCAAGCTGCATACACCTTGTTAATTTTAGTGCATGCCTTCGCAGGCCTTTTGGTTGCTAAGCAGCAGATGTACATATGCGGTTAAGAAACAAAAAGAATCTTGTTCCAAACTTTCAACAGAGATCACTGTATTTTGTTGTAACCTGGCTATTGCCCGCAAAGGGCGCGCACAGGATTTTATGCAGCCTGGGGAGGGGTTTAATGTTCATGCTGTGAATTACCTGGATTCAGAATTTGTGCCTGAATCCACAAAAGCTTTAAGTTGTGGAAGATGAGCTGTGTGACTCCATTTGATAGAGCTGCTAGTAAGATACTGTTGGAGTGAACTATCAGGTCTCTGCCCTGGGGATGTATCTCTGAAACAAACAATGACTCCTGGTAAGAGAGCTTTCTGTCAGACATAAAGCTCTTCTCCTGAGGGACTTCATGATAATATTATCTCTGAAGCATATTCTTCCATTGGTAATCCTCTCAATTTCATGTTCCCCTTGGTTTCTCTTCTTGTCTCTGGCAGCCCTCAGTTGCTAGTTTGTCTCGTCTCCCTTGTTTGTGCCTGTTGTTCTTTAATTCCCTTCCCATCGCAAGGTGCCCAGGGTGCGGTGATGGCAGGGTTGTGTATGCATTTGTAGAGCACTTGCATGCTTTTTGCATTAACAAAGATTCAAAACTCTGAGTCTGTGGTGTAGCCTCAGACCATGGCTAAACAGTCTGAGACAACAGAACCTTGACTTCTCCTGGGACGCAAACAGCGGAAAAGGATCAACTTTCACTCATCAGTGATTTAGATTTTGTAATATATTTTTGTCGCATCCTTTCCTTTTTACACTCCAATCGCTTTCATTGGGATTATCCTTATGAATAAGGCCCTACTTAATTTGCGGCATTGCGGAAATTGCAGATCCCACAATATTAGGCTTTCTAGGCAATTTTGTCAGCCAGGCGGCTGACAGCAGAAGTCCTGGCTGTCAGCCCTGCGCACAACTGACGGCAGGAGCAGGTTTTCCAAATCACCGCAAATAATATGGTCCGTTATTACTTTTCCACAATTTTCCATGTCCTGTCCACAACTCAGCTGCAATTATTTGACAATCATCCCACAATCCAAGTAGGGCCTTACTTAAGAGGATAATTGTGTATGCAGGTAATTGTGTACCTAACTGTGTAAGAATGATAATTGTGTAATCTTTTGCTGGGTTATTCACTTGTGTTTTTATTAGAATCAAATTTGGTAGTACTTTAAATTAAGTGTATAATATATGCTTGGAAAGACATTGCTATCCTGTTTGTATCCAAATTTTGACTTACTGGACTTAGAGGGATGCAAATTTTGACTTACTGGACTTAGAGGGATGCAAAATCCGGCACCTCATTGACAACAGGGCTAATAATTGGCATAGCTGGAGATGTGCAAATAATGGATTTTTCAATTCATTGGCGATTTCAGAAAATCAAGGGGAAAACTGTTTTGGGTTCAACAGAAAAAACATTTTTTGAAATTTTTGGTGAATCAAAAAGGAAAAAATGTTTTGAGTCAAATAAAACTTGCTTAGATTGAGTTTACTTTCACTTTTAAAAATTAAAGGTAATTTTGAAACAAATAGTCATTTCATATGGAAAAATCAATATGCTTTAGTTAGAAAATGTTGAAACAAAACATTTTGCCTTTTTAAAATATATTTTGTTAGTCTGGTTGGTTGTTTTTTATTGAAACAGTTCACCAAAATCAACACCAATATACAAAACGTTTTGGTTGACCCAAATATGCATTTTTCACTGAAAATTTTTGGTTTAAAAGTTTTACCCAGTTCATAACCTGCACCAAGATATTACTGTGATAGGTGAAAGATACCCCAAAAATAATATGCAAACTCCTTCTACCGCCTCTGTGGTGTGCAGCTGAATTTAAAAATGCCATTCCCAAAGCTTGTACGTATTCCTCCAAACATGCTGAGAAGCAAACACAAGTCTGTTGAATCAGCTTTTGCTATGGAAGGGGAAATGCAAAGGGAAGTAAAGATTAGTGTTTTCCAAGTGGAAAAGGATAAAGTAGGTATGAAAATGTTGTTTTCAAGGTTTTTTGGGCCCAATCTTGGAGTCATTGCTCAGACAAAACCCCCAGGGCCTGATCCAAAACCCACTGAAGTCAATAGACTCCCATTGACTTCAATGGGCTTTGGATCAAGTTCCCCTCTGATTTCAATGAGAGTTTTAACTGAGGAAGACAGGACTGGGGCCAGGCAGAGTAACAACATTATCTAAACTATAAAAGTTTCTGAGGGCTTCCCTTCAACTAGCTATTTCATTGGCTTTAACAGGCTCGATATCGTGTGTTAATCAAATACAAATTAAAAGCATGCATTGCTGTCTAATGACAGCATAATGAATACCGATCTCATTACGCAGCCTCAAAAAACCCGCACATACGTGGTTTTAATAATCAGATGGTATTTCATTAACGCAAACAGCTATCATGTCGGAGCTCAACCAAGTGCTCCTTTTGAAACGCTTCTTTTAAGGGTAAGGATGATCTCTTCTAAGGGCTGCGCTACCTTTCATCCTTCCCTTGCACTGAACAAAGTCGACGGCATCTGACAAGTCCAGTGCATTGTGACCTGTTCTGCTTTTTAATATTGATATGAAATGGCCGCAGATGAGTATGCGTTACCCTTTTCTACCCTTTTTTCTTTTTACTTTGCTTCCTTTTCTCTCTCTTTCTCTCTCTTTCATTTTGTTTTTTGATCGACTCTCAATTTTGATGCTGAAATTGTGTAAAAATCAACCCCCCTTCCCCTCCTTCCTTTCCCCTCCCCTTCCCCCATTTTTACTTCAGGAAATCACCAAGCGAGAAGACGCGAGTGGGCAGTTAAGCTGTATTCAGCTGCCTGTCGACTCGTCGGTGGTACGTAAGAACTCAGCATGAACCCACCCAAACGCCCGTCTGGTAGTTGTCTCTCTCTGTGGTGATTGGTCACACACCATGACGCTGTCCTCATTGTAGTAGCTGTCATTCTTTTTGTCGTCATTGTCGAGCAAGCCTTGATTTTAAGTCCCTTTCTTCTTTGTGGAGTCAGACAGGTCAACGCAGACTCCCCAGTATCATCTGAAATTGTTCTGGCTTCCGGCGTCTTTTCTGTACAGGCCTCCACTCTTCCCATTCAAGAGAGCTCACAAATGCCTCTTTAAACAGCCCTTTGTAAATCGAGCCTTTGGATTCCAACTGGTTCCCAAGTGAGGTGTGGCTCAGCTGGTTTCCCAGACATACTTGTCAAACACCTCCCTGATCACGCACGCTGCTCCCTACTTTTGGACAAAACCTTGCCCTCATGCATGTCAGCCCCAGCCCCTCTAACTGCATGTGCCAGAGAGAAGAGAGAACTGCCAAAGACCGAATGGACTTAGAATCAAGGCTGTCTGTGGACACTCGTGTGTGAGAGCACTGTGCTCTGGAGAAGTCAATATTTGCAGTGAGGCAGCTGCGGTAGTCACTGATGGAAGAAATGCTCTAGCTTTCGCCAAGCGTTATGGGCTGGATACTGGAATCACTGGGTGACATTCTCTGGCCGGCGTTATGGAAGAGGTTAGGCTAGATGATCATAATGGTCCCTTCTAGCCTTAAAATATCTGAAGCTGTGAATCTATGAAATCTAGCCCCAACCAAACCCTGCCTTTCCCTTCCCTTTTTCCCCCCCCTTCCCTTCTCATATGTCTTTCCTTTTTCACTTCCGCCCCTTTTCTGTTCTTTCCCAGAAGCTCTGGCTTTTACTTTAGCACAAAGGCACTTTCTATTCAGTCCCCTTTGGCACATGCTGGTTTAGCCGCTCTACCATATGGTCTAGCTCGATATACTCTAATATTTCAGAAGGATTTTAACTGCATGTTCTCTCGTAATCCCTTTTCCATCCAGAAAGGCAGACCAGGAGCACAAGAACAGGTAATGACCACGAGGCCCCGCAGTGAGAGGCTCGCCTGCAGTCACACTTCATATGTCACATGCTGTATTAAAGGGGGATGACAGTATGGTCTCTCACAGCTACAGTGGGATGCTTCAAAGAGATGGAGTTTGGTGCTGTGGGGACAGAAGGTAGCAATCCCTATGTGGTCCTGCTCCCCGTTATAAATGAGCATCTCTTACAGCACCCTAGAGGGATTCTCTTCTCAGGGACAGAACGTTTTAGGAACACAGATAAATGAAAACTATTTGCGTTACTCATTTGTTTTTAATTACTCATTAAGGAGAAGTGAGTAATTACTGGCAGGCTTTCTGGGAGAAAATACTTGAAATCCATGTTCTATTAAAGAGACAAAGAATTTAAAAATCCAACTAAATTCAAGCCAATCTTAATTTAATATTCCTTCTTGAAAGATGCAGTACTGGCCCTTTACGATTCTGCCAGCTCTGCAGGGTGAGTTTCCTCAAATAACGTGGTGATCCTGCAGGGCAGGAAGAAATTTAAAAGGCCAGGGCTGCATTTCACTCTCTCTTTTCAAGGAGAGACTTCTGTAAGAGTCCACAGTTTGACTGAAGAAAACGTAACCATTTGGCTGAACCAAAGAAGGGGGGGGTGTTTGCCTCTGAGAATACGGGCCCAACCCTGGACTCTTTAGTCAAGCAAAACTCCCACTGCCTAAATCCGGACTGCGGGTCTGGATCTCCTTCAGTCTGTCGCTGTAGCTCAGTTGTTCTCAACCCGAGGGCCTCTTGCAGCCCAATCAGCACATAGCTTGGGCCCATGTGACATCCTCAGAGCCGCATAGTAGTATATATATTGTGTGGATGCAGCCCACAGAACACATGGAGAGTCGCTTATGTGGCCCCCGATGGTAAATAGATTGAGAACCTCTGCTCTAGCACTTTCCTCCTAACTGGGGCTTGTTTTGGCTTTTAAAATAAATATGTACCCAAGCACCAAACTTCATTAGGGTGGGCCAGGGTACCTAGTGCTGTAGTTTCATCTTCCCTGTAGGTGTCGGGTTCTCTTGTGCACCTAGATTCTACTAGAGCTAAAGTGAAATTCTGCTTGGCTTCTTTCTTGTCACTGCATTGCCCTCCCTCCCCAATATACAGGGTACTAATGGAAGGGACCCTTTTGCCAGAATTATGGTTCCAGCAGCAAATCACCCCCCTGCAGGTGGGAAAAATTCTGTCAAACTCCATTTCTGGCTGATGTATTGCGACTATACCACACCCTAAGTATCTTTCCTCAGTGCCAATGGACAGAATCAAAAAGGGCTGAGCCAGGAAGGCCTCGATTGGGTCTATGTCATACGTCAGCAATGCCAGAGCTAGGCACTGGCAGAACGTAATGAGCAATGGAGGTGATGAGCAATGGTACATTATTTAACACAGCATTGAAGAGGGACTCGAGTTGGTTTCTTGGATAGGTTTCTGAGGACAGACCAAGACCAAAAGGGAAAACCCCTCATAAACTACTGGCTTTCTGAATTGTACAACAGGCCCTAAGTAAACCCCCAAAATAAAAAGGACAGTTGTACCACTTAGTATTGGGTGAAGAGGCCACCTTGGGGAAGCCTACTTAGCTGTTGTTGGGTTGTCCACTTTTGGGATCTCCTCTATCACATACCAAGTGCTTTTATGGCACTTCATGTAACTTTCTGCCACTGGTTCTCTGCTACAACCTACAGTCAAGAGTTTATGCCATTTTCTGAAGTTTGGATTATTTCATTTAAAACGGAAAAGTGGAAATGAAGTGGAAATAGCTATGGCCAATGCTTGTGTGTAAACAGCTTTAACCCCCCCATGTCCAAGGAAGGACCAGAAGGGTCAGTTTTTCATCCAATGAATGTTCATGGGGTTTATGCCCTTTCTGCAGTATCTGCCCGCTGCACAGCTCCCGCAGAGGAGGTAAAGGGGTTGTCTTCTGACCCTGTCCCCTGGCTGCTTTTTGTGTCCGCAGCAGTAGCTCTTTGAGAGTATGGTGAGCAGTATGTGGTGTAAACCTGTGCATGCCTCATTGTGTGGAAGGGGTCGTCCCATTGTGGTACAAGTTACAGTGGGCCAATAGGTGTGTTTTTGGTGATGGTTCAGAAGGCATTTCCATGCTACATGTAGCCAATTGTCCTGGTTGCTAAGCTGCTCTGTTCTGCTCTAGGGAGACGCTTCTAAGTCTGATTCTGAGGGGGATCTTTTCCCTCATAGCCTGGAAGAAGAAGGTGGACTCAAGAAAAACTTGTCAAACCCAGCCTGTAAGTAACAAGACTGCAAGTCCATCCTTCTAGGGCAACTTCACTTGATAGGAGAAACAATGCATCCAAAAGCCCTTCTTGGGGGAGTGTTTAAGCCATCACCCAGCCCATGACAATCTCTATCAAGGTATAACAGATTTTAAACATGAGTCATGGATCGTGACCTGAAGGCAAAGTTATGTAATGGTGTTACAGTCCATGATCTATCTCCCAGTAAAACCCAGGAACTGGCCCATGTACTGGAGAGTTGGGGTTTATAACTGGGGAGGGAACCAGCAGGGAGCACTGCCTGTGGTTACTGTATTGACAGCTGTAGTGCACCAATGCTTGGTGAGCAGGCACAGGGCATGGTCCGAGTGAGCTTTGCAGGGGGACAGGTTTATTGTTCACAAGGTAAAAGATTCGGGAAGGTAGAAGGAGGGTAAACTGGGGTTAATGAAGTTCAGGGGGAAAGGGCGAATATTGGGTCAGAGAGCATGCTCAGGCCTGTAGTAGGACTTCAGGTGCAAGCGCATGGAGGAAGGAGTACAGAAGGGGAAGAGAGCTGGGGAAGAAGAGAAAGAGCTTTCAGGAGGAGAGGGGGGAGAGCAAAGCTTTGGAGGAGATGAGGAGATTTCTGGAAGGGGGAGTTTGGGGGTGTCCTGATGGCAGGTTGGTGGTGCTCCTGGAGCAGCAGATGGCAAACCAACGTCTGTTCTTGGCTGGTAATCTTTTAAACAGTTTTATTTGAGCCCCCATGCATCAAGCTCTGATTTTAAAACAAAACCCCAACCTCCCTTGCACTCCTTTGTCCCATTCATTGGCGAGTTCTCTCCTTTTTGTGAAATGACGTTACTGGCCCCTATCCTCCATGTTCTATCTAGAGCCGGCTTCTCTAGAGCCAGTGCCTAATTCGTCTCCCTGGTTTTGGGTACACCCGGACAAGAGATGGAGAGAGACAGTTTATTGCATGTTCCTAGAGCTGCGGGATCTAAAAACCCCTTGTTTCTTCCAGTGATGGCACTGAGCGACCACCCGGAGCTGAAGAAGAGTCTGACACCTCCCCTTATCATCCACACAGCTGCCACCCCAATGTCAATGCCCAAAAGTGCCATGTGCGGAGACGCAGCTCGGGGCTGTGAATCTCGCAGGGCCAGCAGTGTCTCCATGGATCCCTACGCCTATGAACTCAAGTCGCCGGTATGCAACTCCACTTCTCCACCACCCTCTGTGGGCTGCTTCATTTCTGTCCAGTTTGTGTGGCCGCTTCCAGCCATGTGAGCTGTCTGTCTGTCTGTCCAGGTGTTTATACTGCACTCACTGCCTTGGTATCTCTAGGCCTGCCCCTTGGGAACAAGCATGAGATGGAGGCAATGAGGCTGGGTTGATTCTCTCCATGTTCTTATCCCTTCCTCAGGCCAGCATACAGAGCTTCCCTCACAGCCCTTGGAGTGCAGCCAGCAGTTGGAATAGTCGCAGGTCAAGCTGGAACAGCATGGGGCGAGCTTCCAGCCTGAAACGCCGGAGCCAGAGTGGGGAGCGCAAGTCCCTCTTGTCTGGGAATGGGAAAGAGAGTTCTGAGGAAGGGGAAAGCTCAGACGAGGAGAGGTCCAGTCGGGCTGGCAGCATCAATGGCTCTTTACCTCGCCGCATGGCATCACTGGAAGCTAAAGGCTCATTCGATCTCCAAGATACCTTACAGGTGCCTGCCCTTTACCGGACCAGCAGCACGCACAGCAGCCGGACCTCTGCGTCAGAGCATCAAGACTGCAATGGGAAAACCTCCCCAGGAGCCTTGTTACATCAACTCCGTTTGGATGATCCCAGACAAGACTGCGATGACGGTGACGATGAAGGCAACATGGTAAGACAAAGCAACAAGGGGTGGCTGCTGCAGCTTCTTGGCTTTCCTGTGTTTAACTGACACCAATTCCCTTAGCAGAACAATGCTGCCGAGCACCGAGCAATAGTCTACTGTGGTTGTGTTTGTCTCTCCTGCTCTCCAAAAGCAGACTTAAGAACATCCTGTAAATCATGCATAAAAGCCCGAGGGGGATCCTGGGTTATGAAAGCCCACCTTGTATGGAACAGGTTAAATGCTACCATGATGTTTCATGCGGCACTGCCAAGTGATGAAGGGTTATGCTGCAAACTGAGGTCATCTTGGGGTATCTGGAGTAATCTTGAGCCCTCTGTGGTAAAAGGATGGTCTCCCCTCGCACCTTTGCTATTATTGATTTAGCACCGTAGGTGTGCCTTGTGCACTACGTATGTGTAGCACTGACAGACCCCAGTCGTTGGCAGGTGGGATAGAACTTGAGACCTCTGAAACTTAGTAGATGAGCTGCTACTGCGTGAGCTAAAAGCCAGCGGGCTCTTACCTCAGCTCGTAGTAGATTCATCAGTCTCTAGGTGGTTTAGATGCCACTATAAGGGGACGGAGACACCCCACCATAAGGACAAGCCATAATCCCTTCCCTGGAAGTCTCACCACCTAGTCTTCACTTCATAACTGGCTGGAGCACAAGTTTTCTACTCCTCCTGTTTCACCATAAAGCTCCATCTATTATCAGCCTGCAGAAATACAAGCTTCCATTCTGGATGCATAACCTGTGTCTTTTGATGGGACTGAGTGTCCATGGCATATCAGTTTGCAGCAGGTGGTGGTGTGGAAAAGGGTGAAGGTTACAGGCTAAGACTTAGGCTTTGCTGTAGCTCCAGATGTTCTTAGCTCTTGGTTGTGAGAGGTGCCCATTCTGTACTTACAGCTGAAGGAGATCATGCAAAGCTTTTCTTTGATATTGTTGGATGCCTTTATGTCTCTTCCCACCCGCCGCAATCCCCACCCTTTGCTTTCAGTTTGGAGTTAGAAAGCGCTCCAGAATCTTAAAGCAAACTCAGCGAAATCACCACGTTCCAATTGGTTCCATGTTGGAGCCAAGAGGAACCTCAGATCTCCCATGATTTCTCCCCAGCACCGTAAATGGTAACATACAAGGGACAAGTGTGATACGCTACTTCTCGATGTGCAGCTGTGATTGGATGGCTGTGCCGTTTGGTTTTGACTTGTGTCTTTCCAGAGATATTATTCATGCAGTGGCCAAAGCCTGGCTGATATGACAATGTATTCTCGATTTAACACTTAGCTAGTCTGTGTAGGTGCACTGGACGGGGGTTGGAGGGGAAAGAGGAAGAGACCAAGGTATGCTGAGTCTACACGCACCCACTAGGACAGCAGAATAGGATCCTAGTATTACTCCCTAGTCCCAAGAGGGATGGCCAGACAAATTTGTGTCGTTCCCCCTGCACACACTAGGATTCAGCAGTAGGCACAGGCCAAATGCATTGCCTGTCTCTGGGTATTTCAGAAAAAAAATCTATTTAGTAAGTTTCCCTTTCTCTGACTATAAAACCATATTCTGCTCTCAGATATGAGAAGGCAATTTCTATTGATGTAAACAGGAGAAGCAGATGTATATCCAAGGGCAACTTTGGCCCATTAGTCTCATTGATTTATTAGACTTAGAGAGGCAGCGTTAGGCTTTGCATTAATTCCAATATGAAGACACGTTCATCCAATATATGTCTCTCTTTCCGAGGTCTGAGAAGTGCCATTTAGAAAATGTTCACTAAAAGCATGGCAGGGGGAGGAAATCAGCTGTAATTCTGAGCTGATTAGAGATGCGAGATGGTTAAGAGGCATCTCCCGTTTACATTTTCTCTGGTTCTACGCTTTCCAATGAATATGTGTAAATTGCACTGTGATGCCACTGGCCAATTTGTGTAAATGCCAGAGCAGTTTCAGAGTTAGAGTCACTGCAAGTGCAGCAGAGATGCATGTAAATACAAAGAACTAACCTGAGAGCTCTCTTCCACCCTGTCCAACCCCATTAAAGGAAGGCAGGGGGATTGCTCAGGGCAGAAGTCAGCACTGATTTCGCCTCCAGGCAATAAGAGACATAGAATGTGACTAATCAAATAAAAACCTGCTGACCACCTTCCCCACGTAGCTCAGCTTTTGGAGGGCTCTTGGGACTTTACCTCCCTGTGTGGTGCAAGCGTAAATGTGACTTGAACATCTCATTTTATTGAGATATTTCTCTCACTCATCCCTGACCTTTTCAATTATGTTAACAAAACTTGCATGGTGGTATTGCCGAGGCTAATGAGACCTTGAAACATCTTCCATAAGTTACAGCAGAAGAACTTTGCTTCCTATCCAGAGAGTTACAAGCAGGATGAGACAATAATATGTGACAGCAGATTGCTAATAAAGGAGAGTCTAAAAATGTATACAGCTCAGCCGAGGGCGTCGGCTTTTTCTGAGTTGTGAACCTGCCCTTGCTCCTAGACAGCTGGCTGAGCTTGACAACTAGCTAAAATCAAACAATTGGCGCTAGGATAGCAAAATCGGATGATATTTAGGATAATGGGCTCCATGTTCTTGTGACAAATTGATGTCACTGAAGGACCTACCAACTCTACTCCCCTTGAGTTTGATGGGAGCAGGACTGGGGACATGGTAGGCTGTGAAGACTCCAACCCATGCTGAACAAGGAACCCCATTCGTTGTCCTGGAAAGAAAAGCCCCACCTGTAGCGACTGCATGAGGCATTAGGCAAGGAGTGAGGAGCTGTCAGCTGTGTCCCGTTGAGCAGATGGACACTGGAGCTGACGGCTGTTCCTTAGGAACTAGGAATTGTGAAAAGCCAGAGGGTTCTTCTGGGGTGGAATGAGAAGGAGGAGAGGATGGGAGGCTGGGGAAAGGCACTGGCCTTCTTTCTCCTTTGCTCACCCAGCCTGGGGAGGCCTGGGGCTGTATGGGCACTCTGCCAATGGGGGAGGATTTGTTTTCTTTGATTGTTAGGTCTCTCGGACACACAAGACTATGGAATTAATTGCTGAACCAGGAGGAAACCCATTGTGGGAGGGGGACTTCTCAGTTTGTGGTGTTTGTTAGGCCTGGGCTACACTAGGAAATTAGGTCAGCATAATTACGTTGCTCAGGAGCGTGAAAAATCCACACCCTGGAATGATGCCGTTAAACCAACCTTTAGCCCTGGTGTAGGCAGAGCTAGGTCAACAGGAGAATGCTACCATCAGCCTAGCTACCACCTCTCGGAGAGGATTGCCCATGCTGGCAGGAGAAGCCGTCCCGTCGGTGTAGCTCGTGTCTTCGCTGAAGTGCTACTGCAGCGCAGCTGCAGCATTCGAGTGTAGACAAGCCCTTAGCCCGATAGATTGGGTAGTGATCCTGTTACTGTCCCACGGTACGGTCTACACTTACCTTTGCGGTTCGGCGGCAGTCGACGGGAGATACACAAGTGACATAAATCACTTGCATATCTCCTGTCGACTTTGCAGTGTCTCCTCTGCGTGACGTCCACAATGCGCTGCTCCCTTCGACGCAGCGCTACGCCACTTACCAAGGTGGTTTTCCTGCGTCACTTCCTGGATCGATCTGACGGCGGCAAATTTGCCACTGACAGTGTAGACCCAGCCCCAGAAAGGTGATAATGGGTGTTAGTCACCCATACTTAGGTAGAAAAAGTCAAGCACCCACCAGTACTTGAAATGGTGCCACTTGTAAGTTGACTGGAAAACACAGCACATCACAAACACTTAGTGTGCATTTAGGATGCAGTGAGCAACCAGCTTTGGTCTGAAATAGGCACCATTCTCCATCATCATTTTAGTATGGGCAACTGTGAACAGTAACAATTGTAGAAGCAACTGGATGCTAAAGACTGCCATAATTGCAAAGTACATACTGATGAAAACCAGAGGTTCTTTTGGCCAACATATAGTCACGCAACCGCAAATCTCCTTTTTTAAAATAGACTTATTCCACTACATCTCAGATGTGGATTCTCAGGCTATAATTTTAACTGATTGCTTTAATCTGGTTCTTAACCTGCTGTAAGTGCTGTAAACCACTTTGGGCACCCTTGAGATGGAATTTCTAAGAAAAGGGGCTGTAATTATTCTCAGAAGAATCATTATTAAAACTATCAAAAGATCATGATCTGATTATTAGCGGGAAACTTTTTATTTTCCTGCTCAAAGCCAGATTTCTTTCCAATTTACCTGAACCAAACACGTTAGTGGCACATCAGAACATACTGCAGCATCTTTTAGTTTACATTGTCCAGCTAATAAATTGGTAACTGACTGCAACCTTGGCATGAATTTCTTAATCTGATTGCACACTACATCTTTAAGCTGAGATTTTTAAAAACTGTAGTCTTATCTGCTTTCCACGGACACTGTACAAATAGTTACTAAATATTACTAAATTTACTACATAGATAGACCGAAGACCCCGTAGTAGTGTTTCTGAGTGGAAAGTGGGGAAACTATATAGTCTCAAACCAAAAGAGTCTTCAAACACAATCCACCGTATGCAAAGTGAGAAAAATTCTGTTTGCATTTATTCATCTGCTTTCACTTTTGGCTATTTTGCACTAGTTTTGTAACAAACAGCTCTACAATCAGGGAATCATCTATTTTACTATCTCATCCCTCCCCCAGTCAGTGTTTAGAATGAAATAACCCAGTCCTGAGATTCATAATACCTCTTCTAGCTTGTATTCAATTGATTTGCTCGGCATAGATGGTTTTATGGCAGATATTTTTTCCTATAATAAATATTTTATAGATCAAACTCCCTCTATTACCCTGAGACAGATATCAGTCATCTTTTAATGTCAGCATTCTTCCCTTCTGCCCTCAGAACCACATTAATAATATCTGAAATTACTAACCAGGAAACTATTTATCAATAGATCTCATTAATGTGGTCTCTCAAGGGCTCTCCATTCCCCCTTTGATGTTTGAACATAACACTGGTTAATATCAATGGGAGTTATGCACGTGTTTTGTCCATTGGATAGACCCCTTGGGCATGTATCTTTGTCAGATGGGTAGAGCGCTGAGTACAGAGAGAATTTAGCTTCAATAGACCAACAGGATCATGCCCTTAATATTCTCTCTAAGATATGAGCAACTGAATTAAAGGGTTGGTGGTGGTTGTTTTTCTTCTTGTTCTTCCACATCTTTATTCATCCTGGCCAGGTGTGTCTTATGAACAAATAGATGTGATTTAAATAACATAATTGATATATCTCTTTGAACATAATGCAAACTCCAGCCGCAATCAGGCTGATTGTAAGCAGTGTTGTGTATCTGGACTTTGCAGAGAAAGCACTTGATAGGGGTTGGTTGGAAGTACTCATTTTTTTATTTCACAGAGATTTGGCTCAGATGCTCATGGGCCAAACTGCGCTCTCAGTTACGCTGGTGTAAATCTGGAGTAACTCCTTTCACTCCAGATTTACACTGATATAACAGAAAACAGTACATGGCCTTATATGAGGAAGCCAAAGCTTCAGTGATGACTGATGGCTACATGTCCCAAGTCCTTCCTGTACACGTTGGATAGAGGGACATGATGGAAGCTCACTTTTCCCCTTTATTATCTGACGTAGCCTTTGAAATGCTAACTGCAACGATTAGCCAAAACCCAAAATATCTTTGGCATTAAAGCTGGACGAAAGGAACATAAAGAGGTATTCTGTGCTGCTGACGCATTACCATTAACTTCAAATCCCCAGGGGAAATACCAGAAATGCTTTGAATAATAGAAACTTTTGGAACCCATCCAGTTTGCAAAATTAACTGGACCAAGTCACAGCCATTACTACTTGTTCAAGGACTAGGTAACTATCAGGGCTCTATCTAGGTCTTCAAAAGGTGGCTTGCATTTTCCGAAGGGTTCAGTTTGTCACCAAGCATTTTCATTAAAATGGACACTATACTAGCTATTACCAATTGCTAATGAGGCTCTTGTCTGAGTGCGTATAAGACCAGAAAGCATTTCACCCATTCCACTCCATTACACTGACAGCTCTAGTTTTTACAGTCCAAACTGCTAATTGCTCAGTTCCTAGGGAATACGCAGTGGTTTGTTTAAACTCCTATCATTTTATGCACTCCCAGTGAGCCTGTTTCGAATAGTGGTCTGCTGAATAGGATGCCACGCTTGGAAATCAAGTATCATGGGTTCAGCCACTGATCTGCCAGGTAACCGAAAGCAAGTCGCTGCACCACTCAGTGCCTCTGTTTCCCCATTTTATGAATGAGGATAAATATATTGATCTTCTTTATGGATAAAAAGTGCCGTCGGGCTTGATCCAAAGCCCATTAAAGTCAATCAAAGAATTTTCATCGACTTCTTGGGCTTTTGAACACAGCCTTAACGGAGCTATCGGGTGGCGCTACCCAGAATTGAAAAGATGGAGTGGTGAGGGGAGTATATACAATGAAAATAAGGGATACAAGAAATCAGGGGATCTATGGATTATTTCATCAGTACAAACTGTCTCAAGTAATTTGTCATGCGAAGGCAAGACTGTAACCTTGAAAGTGTTTATCATTTCCACATCAGACTCATTGTGAAAAGGCCATCATAGGTGCCCTTCCGTTGTCCTTTCGGTGCTTGGAGGTTCTGGATGGGATCCCCTGTATGCGGTGTGCAAAATTTTGCCTCTGCTTTCACCCCATGCAACTCCATTGACATCAGTAGGTTTGCAAGCAACGTATGTGTAAAATATGGTCCGATATGTCGAAATCTATTACAGCTTGAACTACAAGAAGCTTGAGAAAGTTCAGTAGAGCTATAAATATTGTCATATAGCCAGCAACTGGGCTAATAATGAATGGATAAACATCCAACAGTTTATTGATTATAAATGATAATTCATCCGGTAAAAATTGACCTTCAGAATGTAGTGGGTTTCCAGCTGAAGACAATTTCTGAAGCCTGGAATTCTAGCGTGTTGGAGGCAGACAGGTAGACCCTGTCTCTAGGTTTGTTTGGGGGAAATCAAATTTTTGTACAATCAAACCCAAACCATGCTTATTTTTGCCCCCTTTGTGTGACCCCCTCCTGGCATTATGGGGCAAGGGTGGTTCAGATAAATGGCTCTGCTTTAGACCTCTCTCCAGCTGGAGATCCATTAAGGACTAGATTTTGATACCCTTCTTGACGTTCAGTCGCACTCTGCTGCACAAGTGACCCTCGTGATTTCAAAAAGTCAGCATATGTTATAAGCTAGTATTCAGTGCACGTAAGGGTGTTCCCCTCTCTGCTGAGGGGTAGGCCCATTGCTACGTAGTTATGGCATTGTGGAAAATTGAGGAAAATGTCATTGAAAGAACAAATCTAACATCAGATACAGCTATACTCTATGGGCCTCATTCAAAGCCCACTGAAGTTAATAGAAAGATTCCTGTTGACTCTAACAGGCTTTATATCAAAGCCCTAAAATCTGCCCTCCTGTCCTTAAACCACCATGGTACCAGTCATCTATTAAAATGGTAAGGAGGTGCACACTTGACATTCTGTTAATGGACCAAAATGGAAATCACTGGTGACTCATCCAATGTCCCAGTGGTGCACAAATATGTGACTCCGTCATAAATCTCAAGGCCAGAATGGACCAGAGCATCTAGTCTGAGCTCTTGTAGATCACAGGCCACTGTACTCCCCCAAGCCACCTCCAGACAAGCTCAACAGCCAGAATTTGACCCAAGTGCCACAGGAGTCCAGAAGTGGCATGCAGAAGTCTCACTCTTTGCTCCTTTTATTGTCTCTAACATATGCCCTATATGTTCGGGGAATGGGGCTGTTAAACCGCGGAAGATTTGGGGCGAGCATCTGTTAGGTATCTGGAATTTCTGATCTGAACTGCTTATAAATTCTTCAGAGTGGGGATTTGGTTTAATACATTTGCCCTGTTAGTGTATTTTAAGCCATGGGAAGTTATGATGCTATAGAAATAATGCTAACAGAGTTTTCAAAGGTTTAGAAGGTCCTGTCACTAATCCACACAGACCTGGGCTCCAGTGGACTAAGCCCCAATTTTTGCTGGCAGTGCCATGCACAATGGGGTCTTTGATTTTTCAGCTCATATTCAGCTGTGTTGATGAATGTTTAGTGACATTTTTGTTGTGGAAAAAAACATGGCACTTCGGCTTTGTGCTTACTAGGTTTGGAAGACCCCTTTTTAATTAAAAGTTTCAGAGAGATAGCCGTGTTAGTCTGTATACAGCAAAAACAACGAGAGTCCTGTAGCACCTTAAAGACTAACAAATTTCTGCGGGCATAAGCTTTCGTGGGCTGCATGAAGTGGGTTGCAGCCCACAAAAGCTTATGCCCGCAGAAATTTGTTAGTCTTTAAGGTGCTACAGGACTCTCATTGCCTTTCCTTTTTTTAACAGCTCTCTCTGCTTTTTTCTTTATGGTAACTTAAAATGTCGTCTCCATGGTAGAATGGTGACTGAGCAGATAACGCGTGCAGCAGTGCATGTCCACGCGCAGCTTTCTTTAAATGTATGGCCTCCCACTCCCTTTGCACAGCTGTGCTTAAGACATTTTTGTAAGTGGGGCTGCACGCATGTACGCTTCAGTATCATCAGGCATCCCTGAGATGCACAGCAGGGCCTGTGTCCCCATGCTGTCAATTTCATTATTTTAGCCTTGCATTACACACATGAAATGCCATTCAGAAATGACCCCAGCTTGCAGGCCTGCAGTGATGCCCTGTCACTTCCAGGCTGACGGGGAGGGGGAGAAATTAAAGCATCACAAGGGTTTCATGCTGGGCTGTTTTACTTTGTCTGGATTTCACTCCGCGGCTGACGGTTGCTGTAGTTGCTCAGAATAACTGATTACAACTCACTGTACAGTTGTCATTTTTCTTTTAGAGCAAAAGGGAGCGTATGAAGGCTTGGATAAGGGCACGCCTACCTTCCTGGTGCAAAGAAAGAGATTCCTGGTCTATCTACATCTTCGCTCCTCACTCTAAGTAAGGCAGCTTCCATAATAATGTGATAGCTATGGGTAGAATTGAATGTCCGCGTTACAGTGGGTCACTCTGCCCCAGCACCCTGAGGTTTAGAGCTGTCACTGTATGCCAGCATGCTCATCTCCCAGCTGGTGCATCTATAAGGGGAACGCCCCCAGTCCTCTCTATGTCCTGAAGACAGATTCTTTCCTCTGCTCTGGACAACTCCACTGACATATAATAGCCCTACAAGTTGCTGGGGGAGCAACAGACACATTGTAGAGTTACTGTAGGCTGTAGTGTAAGGGATGAGCTGCGGGCAGACCATGGGCAGGTGGGTGTGGGCTCTTAGCTTAGCTGCTCTGATTTATACCAGAACCAGTTTCAGCTCCCGCCCAGAATCTGGAGGGTGCAAAGGTGTTTTAAAGCCACCTTTGCCCTCATCCATGCCGTGTGCCTCTTGGAGGTGCTGCATGGAACCCGAGCCCCTATTTATTAACCTTGGGTACGGAGGAATTCTGCTTCCTCCCTCAGGATAGGTGATCCTTTGGCTGTGGATGTGAGCTGTAAGCCCCACAGCAATAGAAAGATCCCAGCCATAGTTTCATGTCCACACACTGTTGGTTTAAGAAAGAGAGCAGAACTTGATGAGAGCCTTTGCCCAGGTGGAGGTGCATACCAGGGGAAAGTGATTTCCTAAATATCAAGGGTTCAGAATAGCTGCTGGAGGAAGCAGCGACCAGTTGTTTGCCCAATAGTCGGTGGTCATGGTGGTGATCAGAAATGGTGTGTAACTTCCAGTCCTCTGCACACAGACTTTCGCAGCGCTACACAATGTCTGTGTAACTTCACAAGGATTTGCAAGGAGGTGTATGTTAAATTAAGCTAGGGGCCATTTAAGTGCTCCCCTTCTTCCAGCCCTGCAGTGTGTAAGTTATATCAACTGAGACTTCCCTGGACATGGGGCGTGGGTGTAAGTAGCTCCAGGAGAATCTAACTGAGCATAAAGGGATTGAAGCTAGTGGTAGGGGATCTTAATTGCACGTCACCCTTAAATTTGGCCCTGTGAGTCTAAGGAAGCCTCTAAGAGGCTGACAATGCTTACCTCGAACACCTCACCCTCTTAGCCGGTGTTGAGCCTGCTGGCAGAGTTCAGTTGGTCCTGCTGACTCCCTAGGACAGGCAACGGGTTACTCCATCCTGATACAAGGGAAGTGGTAGAGGCCCTCTAGGGGGAGAGAGGATCTAGACTGTGGGCTGAGCAATCCTGAGGGAGTAACCCTAGGCACGGCCAAGGTTGAGAGAGAGGCTTGAACAGATCTTTATTATGTTGTTGTTAATTTCTTTGTTAATAAAAGCCAAACCCCCCGGATGTGGGTGAGCTTTTGACTCTACACAGCTTTTTTTTGTAGCAGGTACCTGGGTACGATGGCTAAGCATATCCAATGGTATCTAAATTGGTGTTACAGTTGTGTAGAGGGGACCAAAAGAAAGTATTACACCAACTTAGATTCTCAAGAGTTAGACTTGGCTCTGATTTTGACCCTTTTGTGTTCCCTTTTTCCCATCCGCCAACCACACTCCTCCAGCAAAGGCCTGTTACTTACATAAAGGAGAAAGAGTCCTTTGTTCTTTCCAAAGGTCAGCTGCTATATGGCCATCTGGAATCAGTGCCCTGATATATATTCATGCAGCCATGTCAGGGCAAGTCCTAGGGCATGCCTCACATTTTTAAACTGGAGGGCCCAGCACAGCATTATAGTTCATTCATACAATGATTACACAGTCGTTCAGAAACAGACTTTGGGAAATGTAATACCATATTATAAATCCTGCATCAATGTACAGCCATCTGTCATGTTAAATAGCTTTTGTTCTGTTGTTCAGCATTGCATTATTTCACCTAGCACACTCTAACTAGGTTATTTTCTATCTAGTGATGGAGCTAAACTTGAGCCTTGAATCCAAACATGTCTTTGACTTTAGGGTCAAAGGAGGCGTTGAAATCCAAACCTGACAATAGGTCTGAGATGCAAGTGGCCGCTCTCTTTACCACGGTGCAGTGGTTAGGGAAACCCCATATCCAACCAAGCGCCCCTCAACCTTGTGGCATTTGCCACCTAAATTCCAATTTTGTGGCTCGAACCCTTTTCTGTTTATACTGAGAAAAAATTGCTAGCACATGGACACCCTAGAGAAGGAGTCGGGACTCAGCAACGCATCTGCTTTTCAGACAGACTGTTCGGTTCTCACGCCGTGCATAAGGCTGATGCTTTGACAAAAGTGTTTCAGACCACTTAGGTGTTAACAGCTCGTCTGTGTCTCTCTCTCTCTCTCTTTTTTCCTGGACAGATTCCGTCTGATGTGCAATAAAATCATCACTCACAAGATGTTTGATCACATCGTCTTGGTCATCATTTTCCTGAACTGCATTACCATTGCCATGGAACGGCCAAAAATTGAGCCCCACAGTGCTGTGAGTATGGGAGCTGCGCTGGAGGCTAATGAATCCTGAACTCTCTGCTGCCCCATTCATTGTGGAGCCACTTACGCTCATGTGACATTGGGCTGCCTCTCTCGGTCCTGCTCTCGGCTTTGTGTTGTTGTGAAAGAGGAGGCCAGATCCTCCACTGGTATACATCAGCATAGCTATATTGAAGTCATTGGGGATATGCTGGTTTACACCAGCGAAGGATCTGGCCCCACATTCCAGATTGGGGATCAGGACCTCAGGTGCCATGCAGCTGCTTTATGCAGGACTGATCCTGCGCTCGGCCCACAAACCCTGCCGATCTGGCCCAGAGAGGATTCACTAATGAAAAAGGAGCATGCAGTGGCATACAGCCAACCTGGGGGCTATATACCTTCCACCCTCCCTTCTGCTCGCGGAGTGTGGGAAGTGCATATGGCTAGATAAAAGAGGGCACCTCAGGTAGGGAACTCCCTCTCCCCTCTTCCCCCCCGCTCTGATTCTGCAGTATATTTTAGCTCTTTGTGATCATTACAGGGCAGTTTAAGTATGCGCAGCGTTCAGGCTCCAACACAGCACAGAGGAAAGCACCATGCACAGTGCATCACCAGTGTCAGGGCAGGGCATGGGAAAGCTTTATGCCGTCTGCGTGCTGCTCGTGCCTTGCACTCTGAACATCACGGCTGTGTCCAAGGATCTGGCCCCAGCTGTTTATAATTTGCCATTAATGGTCTGCTTAAAAGAAAATCGATCCTGCCTGTGTGTTGTTAACTTCAGCAATAAACGTACCTTTACACACATGCTGAAGTGGACTTTCCAAGACACTGCAAACAGGCAAAGATTCTTTTAGGCATTCAATCCTCTGCCCTCACCAAAGTTTCTTTCATCTGATTCCGAAGCATACAAGAGCAGCACCCATGTGCTGGGAAAGACATCAAGGCTTCCACTTTTAATATCCACTTTCCCCAGGCACAATCAGACTGTTTTAATACATGATATAACCAGGACATCTGTCTCCATTTTCTTCTCTGATAAACATTCAAACACTTTTACTCTCTCAGCGCAATGTTAGCTCCTTCCATCTGTTCTGCATCGGTTTATGGGTAGTGGGAAGGGATAGGGGAAAGCTGTTCATTTTGTACACTTCTGTCCTCTTTGTCAATCATCTTTGTTGTGACATAAGCAAATTGAATTGATACCAGCACTGTAATTCCATTTCCCTGAACCATTTGTTTTAATAAATTGCATAATGATTTTTCAAACCAGATCCTCATAACATCAACTTCTGTCAGTCAGATGGGCAGAATCATCTACTTGCTCTTTTATTTTTGTATCGATTATGGCTGAGAGGTACACTAGGCTGTCTCTGACATATTGCAAAAGACTGTTCACATTGCAACAATATAAATTCCTGTTCCCTCAGTGTAAGAGTCCCTTCCTGTTTATTGTTTGTGGCTCTTCAGGCTGAAATCGTAAAACTAAGGTTCTTTGTGCTAAAGTGAACATTGAAAATCCCCCTAGCACTCCTCCTTGGAGAATGAGCTTGCCCCAAGGTCCCTAAGCCGAATTTATTTCCCTCACTATTGTGCAATATGCTATTGTCCTCCACCCCAGAGAGGGCTGCATTTCATTGTATGTATACAGTAGCAAAGTGCTTTGGAGTCTTTCTATATAAATGTAAACTCTCATTATCATTTTGTCATCTGTAAATATGTGAGTCTGATGGGTTTTGTGAGCATAGAGTGGGTTAAAGGTGCTGGATTGAGAGCCCTGGAGAGTGAAGCCTCTGTATTCACAGAATATGTACAGCATGGATAGTAGCTCCAGTGCAAACTTCCTCACAGTACCTCATCCCTCCCCTGGAGGGACCCACCATTAGGGTGAGCGGTGATCGATCTTCACAACCCATTCAGTCCTTGACATTTTCCGAGTCTCGCAAGGTTACCAGTTAGTATGAGGTGTGGTGAAAGCTTTAGTGATCCACTGGGAAGTGGACTGTAGCCAGCAACCAGCCAGCAGATGGTAACAATTCTTAGTCACTTCCAGCCTGGGATGGATCCAAAACAATGAACTTAGATGTGGAAGCATGACCTAGTTTGGGCATACTGTTATGACAAGGGCTCTAGCATGCCACAGAAGACGCAAGGAGCTCAATCTATTTAGTTTAACAAAGAGAATGTTACGGGGTGACTTGATCACAATGAATAAGTGGGAGCAAATATTTGATAATGGGTTCTTCAATCCGGGAGATAAAGGTAAAACACAACCCAATGGCTGGAAGTTGAAACTAGACAAATTCAGACTGGAAATGGTGTACGTCTTAAGCAGTGAGATTAGTTAGCCATTGGAACAATTTACCAAGAGTTGTTGTGGCTTCTCCTCCATCACCAGCAATTTTTAAATTAAGATTGGATGTGTTTCTAAAAGCTCTTCTCTAGAAACTTTTTTTGGGGGAAGTTCTACGGCTTGTGTCCTGCAGGTGGTCAGACCAGATGATCACAGGAGTCCCTGTTGGCCATGGTATTTAGGAAAGGGGCCTGTGGCATGGAGCAGGGTTCTTGCACATCAGAATTCTGTTTTCACCAGACCCTGCTATTTTTTCCAAACACGCCTGCCAGCTAATGAAACAGGCTTGTCGTTTGGGCTGGGAGTTTTCAAAGTTTTCTTGTGCAGGGTTTGGATCCCCTTGAAACTATTAAAATGAAAACACCCTTCTAACAAGAGTGCGTTGATGCGGCTCTCCATTAACTCACGTTTTTAAAATGAATTTTACATGGTGAATTTGGACACTGCATGAGCTTATTTGGAGCTCTCCACCATTGTTTAACTTACAGATGCCTTTTTGGGGCTTCTGTTTCCCATTAGATGTTGTCAGGCAGGCTCCTCGGACAGCTGCCGCCCATGGAAAAGGCTGGCTTGGATGGGACCGACATGCTGCTTGCTTGAGCTCAGGCAATTGCTCTTTCAAGGCAGAAACAGATGAAGTGCTCCGGATCCTGGGCTCTGTCTTCAGCAAGTCCATTGGGGGAAGTGTATTTGACCCTTAGTGGGTTTCATGCAGCTGATGGAGGCTGAGATCTTCTAAAGCTGGTGAAGGGATTTTGAAGGCCCTATTCTCATTACAATGAGTGGGATATGGGTGTTTGGATCCTTGAAGTAGCTTTGGAAATCCCAGCTGTCACTCTTGGTATTCTTCAGGCTCTTAGAAAGCTAGGTCACCTTGCTGTCCCACCTTTCTGAAGAGGTTTTAAATGCGGCTGTCTGGACGAGGCCTGCTGAATACTGCAGAAATAGGGCCAGATCCTTAGCTGGTGGAAATTGGAATAACTCCGTGGAAGTTACACCCACTAAGAATCTGGCCCACACATTTGGGACCATTCCTTCACATTCTGAATGGCTTTTTGATCCCATGTTGGGTTCCCTTAGAGCCCTGTCCAGAAACACTTGCACAGAGAGGTATTTTGTTTGCATGGATGTTTGGGGAAAGGCTGTTTTTGAAGGTTGTTTTATAGTGAACTGGATCCACATGCAAATAAGGGCATTTGTTATCCATTCTGTGCTACTTGTTGTTCTCCAGTTTAAAAGCCACCTCTGGGACATCGCACCAGTCAAAGTGTAAGATGGCCTTGGGTAAGGGCCAGTGTCTGAGCGGCAAAGATGGGGAAGAAAGGCAGGATCTCTTGAAAAGGAAGAAGTGAGAGGATTTGTTGAGAGTCTGGATGTGGAGGACCTTGAGCTGGGGAGATAAGCAGAACAGTGGTGATGGAGGGTGAGGAGCTATGGTCTTGCCAGGGTTAGGAGGAGATTTCTAAGATGTGGAAGTGGACAGAGGGGAGAGAGGTCAGGGGTAGAGATGAGCTGGAATGAGGACAGAAAGCAGAAGATGGGGACCAAGGAAGGCACAACAGGAGATGGTTCAAGGAGTGGTAAGAGTGCGGCAGGGCAGGCACATGCACACAGCCCTGTTCCAGCTGACAGAGCCCTTGCCTGGAAACACAAATAGTGATTTTAACTCCACTTGTTTCAAATAATTGTACTTTGCCTTCCAGAATCATGGATTTTCTAACTGCCTAGAGCCAGTTCTCTCCCTGTCCCAATTAGAGCAGGGGAAGACAGTCTCTCCCTGGCAGGCCTCCCCATTCCAGAGAGTCTGGGATATAGCCCGTGGAGACGGCACTTCAAAATCACTGTACACGTGCCAAAGAGCAGTGTAATATTCAGAATCTTTTCTACCTGCTATTACCATTTTATCTGCACTGCTTAAAGCAGGTGCTTATCTGCTCCTGCAGACGTTCATCCCCACCGCACACTTGCTGACCTTGGAGAGCACTCTTTTATGTGGCATGCTCTTGCAAGCCGGGGATGTTTTCTATCATGGCTCATGCAATCACAGTAGGGGTTTTTAAGACTTTGATTAATTACGGACACCAGTATGGAAACAAGCTACTTAGCGATTCCTGTGTCACTTTCAGTAAATCATGGTCTGGCAAATGAGAGTTTCCATGGTGTTTTCTCTTAGTTAAATTGCAGCTGGATTTTAGAGAGAGCGGCATGTCTTAGAGAACCGCTCTTTAGGGAGCAGTGGAAATAAATCCAGCTTCCCTAGTAATGTTACAATAATGTTACAGTGAGACACTTCAGTCTGTGCACACACGCACGCGATCACACCCTCTCTCTTTGTGTTTCTGTCTTCCTCCCCCCCGCCAAGTCTCCATTCCAGAGATCAGAGATTGTACAGGGATTAGGTGAAAGTGTAATTTATTTAATGATCATCATCAAAAAGAGAGGTTTCCACTGGTTATAGATAGGGAATTAGTCCACAGATCTCATCTGTAATCACTAGCTACTTACACAGAAGGAAAACATGGTCTGGTGGTTAGACCATGGTAGTGGGAAGGAGCCTGGGAAGACGGCTGGCTTCTGTTTCCCACTCCGTCATGCAGTTGTGAGCAAGTGACTGAATCTCTTTGGGGGCAGATCCTCAGCTGCTGTAAATTGCCATTGTTTCATTGACTTCAGTGAAGCTATGATATTTTACACGCTAAGGCACAGTATCTCTGATTGCCTTTCTGTATAGTGGATATCAGATTTACTTCACGTGGTGGTTGTGGGGCTTAATGATGTTTGTAAAGCACTCTGAGATCCACAGGTGAAAGGGTGTGAGACGTCCACCCCTTCTCATTCATAAGGAAAGTCTTCTTACTTCTGCCTAACACCTCCATGTATCCCAGAATACTTGGGGCAAGTAAAGGAATGGTATAGAGCCTGGCAAAGTGGGGAATGGCCAAAGGATATGTGGAAAGAATGGTTTAGTTTTGGGAGAGGGGGCACGTGAATTTCAATATTTCCCCCATCACCTGTGGTGAAGCAGCACCCTATAGAGAAATCTGGCAGCTGTCCATGGTACTGACGTACTCGAGGGAACATAAGAAAAGAGATAAACAAGTGAAGTGTTAGCATGTAAATGTTTGGACATCGTCATCTTCAGGAGCAAACATTCCAAGACCTAGTTCAGCATGAAATCAGGAGAACATTAAGCAACCACCCAAATACATACTGAGAGAGAGATCTGGAGAGCAGACGATAAAACCTTGTCTCTCGTTTTCTTTTTTATAGGAACGAATTTTCCTAACGCTGTCCAACTACATCTTCACAGTAATCTTCCTGGCTGAAATGACAGTTAAGGTAAATGAAGCCAAAGCAAAAGCCTAGCTGTGCTGCATTAACACCATGCTATTACTTTGAATTTCTAAAAACCCCTATGCCCATTTTTCCAAAGATCCTCAAATTTAAATCTACTCTACCTTTTGGGAAGGAGGTATGAACATTTTCCCCCTTCATGTGTAATAACCAAATAAATACTCGGGGTCTCAGTGCATTTTGCACCACCATAACTCCATTGGGGTTGCTCCTGATTTATACCAGTGTAAACAAGACGAGAAGCCTCAGATCAGCCCCTTTTCAACACAGCACTTAAGCACATGCTTTACTTCAGCCATGTGGATAAGTCCCATTGACTTTCATGACTTAATATGAATCTATACTTAAGTGGTTTGCTGAAGGGGCAGTGTTACCTAGTGGCTAATGTACTGGACTGAGACTCAAGAGACTGGATTGGATCCCTGTTTCTGCCAGCCACTGGCCAACTGAGTGGTCTTGGGCATGTCATTTTACCTCCCTGAGCCTCAGTTTCCCCTGTAAAATGTGGATAATAATGCTGACCTTCTTTGGAAAGTGCTTTGAGATCTATTGATGAACAGTGCTGTATAAAAGCTAAATGGCAGCCATGGTGGTGTTTTGTTATTTTCTTAAGTGTGTCTTTAAATGCTTTGCTGAATGAGAGCCAGAATCAGGCCCAAAGATTGGCAAGAATTTTTCCTATAAGTCTTTCGTGTATAATTCATAGCATTTCAGAACTATTCCTGTCTCATTGGAAACTTCCCCTGTCTTCTGTATTTGCAAATCTGGTGTGCAGCAGTAGCCTATAGTCAGGGCTCTAAACCATCTTCCTCCCCCACCCTCCCAGTAGCCTATAAAAATAATCATCGCATCCAACAAAGTGCGTTTCTGCTCACGAAAGCCTATGCTCAAATACACTTGTTAGTCTTTAAGTTGCCACAGGACTCTTGCTGTTTTGCTAAAAACAGACTAGCACGGCTACCCCTCTGGAACTCAAAAATAATCATGTGACCAAATCTTCTGTGCAACAGCTATACATTAATAGAATCACTTTTGCACAAGTAGGTTTTGCTGTATTAAAAATACATCAGCTGTTAAGGGACAATCTGCGATGTTTTTGCAGAGTTATTTTTACAATCCTTACAGTATAACACTTTACAGAATTGTCGAATTAGGTTTCTATACTCGGAAGCAAATGGACTCGCACTCGTGTCTCTGTAAATAATGTATTAGCTGTAAATTGCTAACTGGAAGAAACTTACTGGCTGATTGTCTTAACTTATTGCCATTTGCCATTTGGGCAGGTGGTGGCGCTAGGCTTGTGCTTTGGGGAGAAGGCATACTTGAAAAGCAGTTGGAATATGCTCGATGGAGTGCTGGTTCTCATCTCGGTCATTGACATCCTGGTTTCAATGGTATCAGACAGCGGCACTAAAATTCTTGGAATGCTGCGAGTCTTGAGGCTTCTGCGAACACTCCGGCCGCTAAGGTAAGCAAAAATTTAGGGCTAGATAAGATAGTAAAGGGGTGCACGTTGGGTGTGCAAGCTTCAGGGTGGGGATAGTGCTCGGAATCTCTCCATGCAAAGAAACAGAACTGTTTTCAGGAGGGCTGTGGATGCGCCCAGTGAGACAGAAAACAAGTTGACCCTCCAGCTCTGTGCACAACCTATCATCAGCTTTACAACCTTCCAGCCTGATTCTGTGAGACAAAGTCCTCGGATCCTGTTGGAGTCAAGGGGCGCTCCAGTCACTCAACATATCTCAGGCTCCGGCTTACCTGTGTAGCAAACTGATCAATGCCCCCTTTGTTGCTCATTAAGATACACATCCCCTGCTATTTGTGCTCTCATTCACTCAGTGTGAAGTGTTTCTTAACAGCTTCTTTTCCCTCTCCCTTCAGGCAATCAATGGCTTTTGTAACCAAGAAGAAAATTAGTAGCAGGTGGCAGTTAATTTTTAAAGATTCAGAGACCAAACTGTTGTTTAATCTAAAACACGAAGGTTTTTTTCCTCCAAATTCTCCATTAATTTCAGTCCGATACTAATTATAAGAATGGCCAGTTGAGATGAGAGCACTGGTTCCTCTAATAATGTTTCCTGTCTGACAGTGGCCAGTATTGGATGTTTCATGGATATGAACAAGAAACCGTTTAATGGACAATGGTGCAATAACCCGTCCAAGAAGGAAGTTTCTTCCTGACCCCAAGCAGACAGTGCTTGACCTATGACCTGAAACATGAGGGTTTATATCCTTAATAAATATCTGATATAATTGGGGATATTCTTGTTATGCTGGAACTAACAAGCCTATCATCTGCACAGTCTCTTTATATACATATTGTATCACACTCCCTCTCCCTTCTTCTAGTGTTTTTCTTTTGGGTCAGGGTATATCTCTTTCTCTGTGTTTATGCAGGGCCTAATGAAACAGGGCCCTCATTCTGACTGAGACTTCTGTTTGCTACTGTAATATGAATACCGTCTGTAGATCTCTGACATGCTCTGCTCTTAAAGAATCAAACATAGGCTTTGTCTGTATGCCGTCAGAGCTGCATTGAAAATCCACTGAAGTTTTTCCATTGACTTTAGTAGGCTCTGGATCAGTCCTTTAGTGGGTAATAAAACTAGAGCTGAGCAAATAATTAGCAGCTGCTAATATTTTTGTGAACCTTTGCCATATTTGTCACAAATTGTCTATGTGCTGCTTAAACCTTTTGCCATTTACTTGTGCAGAATTATTTATTGAAAAATTCCTGGTGCCTAGATTGTGTGTACATGGTTCAGGGTGAGCTTTAAATATTCAGATTTTGAACTGTATTGATGAGTTTTGATTGGACGGGTAGGTTGCATGGTATGTTTCTGTTGTCTGATTGGATGATTGCAACCCTGACAATCAGGTTTCCCAGGTTAATATTTGTGGCAGCAGATTCAGAGCTGGCTTTCTTCAGGGGTTCCCTGGTGTTCCTTATAGGTTACTGATTCCGGGAACATTCCTGCCAGTATGCTTGTTTGCTAGACTATTCCACAGAAAGCCAGGGCAAAAGGGGTGCGTGCACGGTTCAAATAGATCCATTTAAAGGAAGAATTCTCAACCTGCGGCTTGCAGGCCCCCGAGAGGTCACAAACAGATGTCAGGGGCTCATGGCCACCCTGCCTTTCCCATGTTGCTAAATGGGATGGGGATCCTGGCTAAACTGAAGGGAGGGTGGGGGACAGGGAAATCGCAGTATGGAAAAAGGCATATTGGTATTGAAAAGATTGAGAACCTCCTGCTTAAAGGTTCAAATAGACATTCACAGAAAATTGTTTGCAATATCTCCCCAGCACTTGTTTCTTCTCTGTCCTTTTTAATGCATACAAAGGAAAAGTAGATAACTGGGATTTCTATAAATAAATCTAGTAACTATTTCACATCAGCTTGAATTGAGAGATGCATATCACACACTTGGAGAATCTCCTCCCATGACGGCTATTTGTTTTCTCAATAAACTTATGTTGCTAGATTGCATGGAGATAAGATGTTTTGAGGGTGCTTTACATTGATCTATATTATATCCTGATTTTTAGATTTATTTTTTCCAATGTAAGGCTCTGATCCTGTTCTCAGTGAGACTCCGTATCTGTGTATGGGTCAGTCTGCTCAGGATTGGGGCCTTAATTCACATGAGCTGTCCTCGTTCATCTGAGTTATCCCGTTCATCTCAGTGGGATTGTTTGCATGAGTATAAACTACCAGTCTGAAAGGTTATTTGTAGGCTCAGGCCCTTACATTCTTTTCCTGTAGATGGGTGATGCATTTTCTCAAGAGGGTGCATGAATGTGGTTGACTAAACTGTACAACACTTCATAATACAAAGGAAGTTTTTAAAAGATAACAATGAAGTTGTTTCTTAAATAAGTTCACAATCAATTCTATTCCTCTGTAATTAGATTTGTAGGAAATGAGAAGCCAGCCATTAAAGTAGGAACTTTTCGGTAATTCATAAATCGCCACATGGGAAATCTGTCTCTGCCCCTCTGCAGGGGCACATGTGAACACAGTTTACTGTGTCCTCCCTGTCCAAGGCCCAGCAACTTATTTTGCTGTCTCATTTAAGAACACAATAAATTTTGCATTCTTTAGCTCCACCTGTTGGAATGGCCCTGTATGTGCAAGTGGACTTGGGCGCACAGCTCAGCCTTGTCTTGTTTTAATCAAAATGTAGTCTATGTCGTCTAGGAAATTAGCTACCATTAACATGTGAATGACAGTCCCATCAGTTGAACTTCACTTCATAGCCTGGACCCTGAACACAGCCACATGTGATGCTTACCAAGCTTTTCATGAACTGAAGTGCAATTTAGCTAGTAGTCTTAAACAAAATAATAGGGAAAAAAACAAAATTTTTAAGTGGCAGCATTTCACTTTAACATTTTCAAGATGAAACATTTCCACTTTTCATTTCATGCTGTTTTGTTTAGAAATTTAGCTACAAGTATTTTTTTCAAAGTTCCGAAAATGAAACAAAGAAGTAAACCAAAATATTTATTTCCAGTCAAATGAAATGTTTCATTGGTTGTGAAACCAATTATTTTTGGGGGGGGATTTTTCATTTTGGCAAGGAAACCAAAATATTTCCATTTCGGGTCAACCCCAAATTATCAGCCACCGAACTAAAAAATCAATTATTCACTCCGCTTGAGACAGGGACCACAGCCAGCGCGAGTTCCCCAGTCAGCAAGTGACTACATCTGGCTGCCGTTTGCCGGGTCCTTGTAAAGGCACGAGGGGTGGAATTGCAAGAATGGCTGTAGGGTAGTATGCGGGGGTGTCCACCTCACACCAGGCCTGAAGGGGGGAAGGTGGCTAGGTGGGCCAGTTCCCCAATTGCCTGGGCTGCACCTGGAGGAGGAGCCGGGGCGCAAGGACTAATTAGAGATCAGGCTCAGCTGGGCAGGAACTGGTGGGGCCTGTATAATGCCCAGTAGCTGGAAGTGGAAGGGGGATGCAGAGACAGAAACTGCAGCCACTCTCAAGTGAGAGAAGATAAGGTTGGAAGCAACCCGGGGATACAGCAGTAAGGGACAGACCTTGCGCAGATCTTGACTGTGTGTCATAGGGTCCCTGGACTGGAACCCAGTGTGGGTTCTGGGTTCCCTTACTAGCCCCTGGGGAAGTGGCAGCAAATGGGAAGACTGCCTGGGACAGGCGGTCCCGAGAGTTTTGGCTATATGCCTCCCCAGAAGGGGAAGGCTACAGTGACCTGGCCAGAGGGCAAAGCCACAAAGCATAAGCAGTCGAGTCTCAAACCAGCAAGAGAGGGAGTGATCAGCTGCAAGATGATGTGCCGACCTGGCAGAGCTAATCCCCAGATGCAGCCAGGAGGAAGCGCTCCAGTGGTAAGTAGAGCACCCCATGACAGGGATACAACAGGAGAAAGATCCCTGTAAGAAGCAGCTTCTCCACACCTCACTGCTGAGGGCTGCACTGAACTTTAGGAAAGTGAAGGGTTTTGTTGTTTGCTTTAGCGTATGGCAGCTTGCTTTGATTTATGGTCCTAGAGGGTTGCAGCTTATAAAAGACCTCGCTGATTACCACTGTGTCTTATTTTTCTGTGGAAATACCCCACTGCCTTATGCAGTACACACAATTTTGTATGCAAAATCACATGTACATACGCAAATCAAGTATTTGCTTGTACACCTGACCAGCAAAGCATACAGCTGGCCATTTGCATGAACAAATACCCAATCTGCATACGTGCAAATCATGCACATGCAATTGTGTGGGCAGAATTACACATGCCAATCATTGAATATCAGCCCTGAAGCTATATAAAGGGGTACTCAAGCCCACTCTATGTGCAGAAGTGTGAAAATGTGTTCACAAAGAAGGGGTGGCGTTCAAAGGCGTTTTCATTGCCCTCTCTGACGTTCCAGTCCGTAGAAGAAATGCTTATACAATAACGTTCCATACTAACGCGTTCAACTTGCTGTTGTCAGGATCAAGTACTACAGCTTAAGATACAAGAGAGATCAAAATTAAAAATGTAATCAGAATTAATTTGGATAGATTTCAATGCTATTTTACTCTCTTCAGAGCTTTGGCTTCAGCTTCCAAAGCAGATGTGTAATTTATTCACTCTTCCCACCATCGCAGTATGAAACAGTCATTTCATAGCGTCTCTCCTCCCTCTCATGTTATCGCCTTTGCAATTTTTTTTTTTTTTTTACCCAGGGAGGCAAGTCTACATTAACATTGAGTTGGCATTTCTTTACACAAATGATCTGATCAGACTAGCAGACTTAAAGTTAGTAAATATGTTACAGCTGGGATGAGATTGACAGCGGTTTTTGAGTGTCTGCATGCTTGGAGTTGAGCGGTATTGTGATTGCTGAGGCCAGCAGAACCAAGAGGGACTCGAGGGATTAGCATTTCTTCATGCTGAAAAACTTCTATAACTCCAATTTCCCCATTTGTCACACGCCTGACGCAGGCTGAAATTGTTCTTAATGCAATCTCAGCTGGCTACCGTGCCACAATGTCCGGAGGGCTCGAATCAGCTGGATCGTTCAGTACTAAATTGCAGGAGCACTGGATTGGATAGCGTGAGTCTGCAGGCAATAATATCAGCAGGATCTTGGGCAATGTTGATGAGGTGTTGGGATGGTTAAAGCCATCATAGTGGAGCTGACCCTGTCTTAGAAATGTTGAGGTTGTGTTACTTTGTAGTTCTTCCTCAGGCCTTCTCCAGCTCTCACCGGAGTCACTGGGTAGCTTTCTGTTGACCTATTGAATCTTCCCTTAGGCCCTGAAACTATGAGGGCTATGATGTTTTCCATTAATTAGTGTTTAACCTTCTGACAGGTGGCGGCGGCGGCAGCAAGATCCAGTTCAATACCCAGAGATTCGTCTTAAAATTATGAAATAAAACCATCTGAAGCCCCCACTCTGAAACCGGGGAAAACGAAAAACCTTCCTGCGGTGCCTCTAATAACGATACTTCCCCACTCGCAAGCACTGAGTCTGGGTGTAATGAAAAGCAAACTTATTAAGGGGAGGAGAGTGCATTCGTTTGAGAAAACACAGCAACCATGCCTCAGAAGCATGCAAACAATAAGTAAAACAGCCACCCCACAGTACCTTGGCCAGTTGTCCGTTGCCTCAGTTTCCCACCTTGCAGTGTGGAAGTCCAGTGGAAGAATGTCCCTTAAACGTGCCTCTCCCCCATCTGTCCACCGTGCCCCGCTCACAGTTTGTCATCTGACGTCAGCAAAGCCTAAGCAGTGCCTTCAGTTGGGTTTGCCTCCAGCCTCTGGAGGTGGGCGTGTGAGGCCTCTGCCACTGCTCTGCTGTGTCCGTGGTCTGGTTGTGTCCAGCCCACAACCACCTAGCCCAGCTATTAGCTTCTGCTGCTGCTGGGTCTGCCACGCTCCTTTTAGTGGGGTTCGGAGGTTCCACCCCCAGGCCCAGACCTGAGTGATTTCAGCTGTTAGTGATTTCACTGGGTAGTGGGGAATCTGCCACTGCACACTGGCTCCACAGCAGATCGAAGGCTTAGCCCCTAGACCTGGAGCGGAAGGGGCAAATGGCATCTGGGACCTTTAAACAAACTCCTCACTACCAGACAGGAACATCTGTCCCCACTCCCTCTGGCTTTCACTTGGATATGGCTCATTACCTTGTATTTAGCAAGTGAGATTAAACTGACCCTTCAATGGCTCAACTGGGGCATAGTAAACACAGTTCTGCTGCCCCTTAGTCATACAAGAAGGATAAAAGCATTTAATTATCCCTGCAGCCAAGACTTACATGAATTTTAACCCAAAACAGCCAAAATGAATCACTCGGCAAAGTCGGTGGTGTGTTTATGCTAACCAGGTCTGCTCATGAGGTGTTTCCTCCAATTTCTCTATAGACGACAGGAGAAATCTCATTCAGACCATTAGTTTACATCAGGGATTACACTTTTCTTCACATTCTTTTCTGTAGGCCTGGGGATAATGTTAGCGGAGAAGCAGCGGATGTTGCACAGACAGCAGGCATTAGCTCTGATGCACTGGATTATATTCTGATTCGGAGTGTGAAGGAACCAAAATGACATATAATTTCTTAGCCCCTCTATCTCAACCTGTACCCTTTGCTGGCCCAGACAGATGAGCAACCCTCTCTTCGCTTTCCCTGTGTTGGATCTCAGATGGTGTCTTATCAGGAAAATTGCTGTTACATCTCAAATTTGGTTTCGGTGCTGGTGAAAGCTGCCAGTCCCTGGAGACTGAATTTCTTCATTGTGTCCACAGAATAGTTTCCTCAGAGAGAGGAATAATGGTCCATCGGTAAGGTTGCTTACCTGCGGCTCTGGTTCAATTTCCTGCTGCCCTCCAGATTTCCTGTGTGACCTTGGGCAAATCACTTAGTCTTTCTGTGCCTGTTTCCCATCTGTAAAATGGGGATAAAAGCACTTCTCACAGGGCTGCTGTGTGGAATGTGTGTGACTGTGAAGTGCTCAGATACTACAGTTCTGGGGAGGCATAAAAGTACCTACCGTTCATATATAGAATAGGCATCACACTGATTGAGACAGTGCAAACTTTCCCCCTAACATGCCTGGAGCCCTGGTCTGGAGTCTTCATGTGCGTTGGTCTGGCTGCTGAGAGCATCAGGAAGGACGCTAATTATGACAGTGTTTGTTTTTTGTGATGTGGACCCCTGCCCGCCCAGAACTGGACTGAGATCAACAAATACGTTTAGCATAGCTCGTTAAACTGTCATTCGAAGGGAATGATTTATTTTTTGTTTGTTTTGGTTGCTTCCAGGCTGGCCTGGGTTTGATTCACAGCCTTAAAGGTTAAAAGACTTCAAATTCCTTACGTTCCCTGAGCCATCCTGTCCTCCCTAAACTCAAGAAAAAATCACAGAGCAGAGCAGACAGGGAGCCAGGGAGTGTAATAAGTAAGAGTAACAGCTACCTGAGCACAACAGCCAGGTTGAGAAACAGAAGCATCTGCCTTTTGTGTTGTGTTGGTGGAGGGTGGATAAAAATATCACCATCTGTTTCTTTTTTATAAGGGGAATTGACAAGCTACCCTTGACATTTAGAGTAAATATTTTACCAGAAACAGGGAAATGTTTTTTTAGTTTTTTTTTCAGGATATTGTTTAAAGCCAACAATTCTTTTTAAAAAAATAAATCATTCTTTTATGGCTGTGCACCTAGAGCTGCAGTTTGTTAACTCTGTAGGCACCGAGACACCCAAGGAATAATGCAAACTTCCAGGGCAAATGAGGCTTATCTGCTGTGCACTTTATTAAAGCCAAACATCACTGTCTCACGTCCAAGTCCATAGTGAGCCCCTGATGGGGCAACGACATAGTCTGGTGGGGATGGAGCTTAGACTAGAAATCAGACTTGGGATGGAGTTTTAAGATGGTAAGAAGGAGGTTATTGAGATAGGAATGCAAAACATACAATTGGGGTGTGTGATTATGGAGAGGGACTGTGAGCTGGGCAGAACAGCGAGAGGCAATGGGGGATCCCATGCTAGGAGCAGTGTAGAATGGGGAGGTCAGTCGGGAAGGAAGAACTCCATGTCTCGTAAGTGAATAAGTGCTTTACATTTTGAGTGCCAAGTTTTCTCTCTCTCTCTCTCTCTCTCTCTCTCTCTCTCTCACACACACTCACACACTCACACACACACACACACACACACACACACACACACACACGTGTAGAAATGTCTGAGCTTCCATGCATACATTTGTAGCAGCTTGGCCTTAAAGACCAGATTTACAAAATTGATGTCAATGGGAGTTAGGCACCCATCCTGCTTAGGTACTTTTGTAAATCTCACTAGGAGCCTATCTGCACCTAAATATCTTTGTAAATCAGTCCCTAATGACTTGATGGCTTTTTTCATATAAACAAGCTTCATCCTCTTACTATAGTATTGCCCTTGATGTAATGGTGTAGTTCATCTTCAGCGCATTTGTTTTCCTGCTTGTTTCTATCTTGCTATTGATTGCTTGTGCATTCTCCCTCAACTCTACAGTATAATCTGATCTACAGTTATGAAATTTGAGGTAAGGCCAGACAGAGAGAGATCCTATAACGTTGAAAGTTACTGCTTATGGTCCTACTGGGGAAATTCTCAATTGAGTAACAAAAGTGGTTGAATATCTGATGTCACAGGGTAACAGTGCATGGGTATAAGTAAGATAGGGTGAAAGTAGGATATGGAATGGCTCAGGAAACTGTTTTGGACCCAATCCTAGTCAAAGGATGTATTAATGACTAAGAAGAGAGAATGTGGAACGAAGTGCATGTTTTTCTGAATGACTTGAAATTAGAGGCTGGATCCAAAAAGAAATGGGATCCAGCCAAGAACCAAGATGGCTTGTGAAACTTCATTATAGAAAAATAAATAGTGATGAGACTTTGATGAACAATGAGATGAGGGAAGAGAAGATATCCTAACCAACTATGTGCTCTAGAAGGTGCTAATCAGGAAACGGATCTGGGCGTGACAGTGGCTTAGACTAAACCCATCAGATCCATCTCTGGGATCACAAGAGGACAGAGTGACCACACCTGACCTGTTAGATTGGAATATGGTGCCAATGCTGGTTACAAGAAAGATAGAAGAAAATGAGAGTGCTGCATAAGGGGTCAAACAGGAGACAATAGAATTTCTCAAGCCCGGATGAAGGAGGTGTGCTTTTGATGGAGCGGTTACTAAAATTAGATCTGTATTCATTTATTAATAAGGTGACTGGGGAGATGTAAGCAAGTGAGTAGGAGAAGACGACATGGGCGAACTCTGTAATTTTCCCTTTCTGTGGGCCTAATCCAAAACCCAGTGCAGTTACCAGAAGCCTTTTCACTAACTTCAATGGGCTTTGGATCAAGATCTGGGTACCTAACTTTTAATATATATGCATTCCCACCTGCACCTTCTCTTCCTCCCCATTTCACACACAGGTTCCCTGGGTATATATGAAACTCCTCCAACCTCCCTTAGACCTCAGTCCATTCATAGTTTCTTGTACCCTCTTGTTTTTGAGCCACTCACATTTCAAATAGTTGTTTCCCTCATCCTCTCTTATGCCTGTGCCTTGGAGCATGGAGGAATGTTGCAAGGACAGTGTCTAACCTGCTTCTTGTGCCTGCTTTTTCCCTTCAGAGTCATTAGTCGAGCACAAGGACTGAAGCTAGTGGTGGAAACCCTGATGTCGTCACTGAAGCCGATTGGGAACATTGTGGTCATCTGTTGTGCTTTCTTCATCATCTTTGGAATCTTGGGAGTCCAGGTGTGTGCCCTGCAAGGCTTTGTACCTGGTCCCACTGGACTCTAGGCAAAGCTGGAAATAGAGGCAAACCCAAATGGAGAGGAATATCTCGGTATCTTTGCCACTGTGAGTGCGACTGGTCTTTCTGGGGCTCGGATTAATGTGAGTTCCTTTTTGGCTTAACTCCCCATCCAGGGACTGAAATGCCATGAAAAGAGCAGCTCTCACATTATTCCAGCCCTAGCCATGGCTCACTGAGTCATTTTAAAAGCCTGTGAAAAGTGCAAAAACCAAAACCAAACCCCACATCTGCTGGATTCCACACACATGCACCCTTAGTACTAGAAGGCATGGCAGTGGGAGTGAGAAATTATGGTGGTATGTCTTTAACCTCTTCCTGGCTCTACCAAGAAGGTGAGATCTGGGGGTTAGGAGGTAGGTTGTCTAACCCTCTTCACACTGACCAGTGCATACAGTAATATTGCTCTTTAAGGGTACATCTACACCACAGATTAAGATGTATTTGTAGGGCAGGTAGGCCACGCTTGCACTAACTTTTCTCTAGCTAGAGAAGATAACACTAGCAGTGACGACGTGGCTGCACATGGACCCTGTGGGTTCGCACCCTCAGTGTGTACGCAGGGTACCTAGCGGGCTTGTACTGGGGCAACTAGCCTGCGCTGAAGTCTGGACTGCCACATCCTCATTACTATTGTTACTTGTGCTAACTTGATTAACACTGGTGCCGGTGTGGTATAGCGGCTCTACGCATACACCTTAATTTGCAATGTAAACGTACCCGAAAACAAGCCCTGACTGAGGGGGCATGTTGATCCCACTCAGCCAAGAATGCCCCCACTTCCACACCAAGAGCACTTCTGCTCCGGCTGACAGAGTTCCTGTATCAAACATGAACTGAGCTACACCTCAGCTTTCCATCACCCCTGGGTGCACCAGAGTCTATAGCCAATATAGTCCGATCCCTATCATGGCCCACTAGGAAATCCCAGTCCAAGGAAACTCTTCAATTCAATTTTGTCTCCAATCTGTGGCATTAAAAGGGGGGTGTTTCTCATGGAAAAGAGAAACTCTTAACTTTCATAGCTGGGAATCTGCTGGCTTTTAAACTCAAAGGAAAACTTGTCCCAGTAGACTCAGTGTGGAGTTCTGAGAGCTCACGTAGTTCGAAGCTGGTGGAAATATTGATTTCTGACCCTGCTGCTGTGTGAGGCAACCTGGCTACAATGTGCTATTGGTATCGTCATCCCCAGTCCTTGGCATGCAGGAGCCCAAGGGAGAGATGGGGGAAAAGTTTCCACCTCCTTGTGATAAATTCTAATCATCTGAAAAAAGCAAGAGATTCTATTTGATACATATTTCAGCACAGTTTCCCCTTCCCTGGTGAAGTTTATCTGATCTGTCAAGGCTGGCTTGGAAACAGGCTCACAGTTTGGACGGGAGGGCTTTTGTAACATGTTAGATTAATGAATGTTTGTTAAATAACTAATTAATATGCCAATCGAAACAGACAGAATAAGAGGGAAAAATCATCCTATCCATGACAATTTTTGCAGCACAATATCCATTCGTTACACAACCCATCCAGTCATTACACTAGACAGGATCGTAAAACTAAGCACATCCCATAAAACGAAATAATCAGGTCAAGGCAAGTTTATAATGGGGGGAAAAAGCCCTCACAGTGAGCTGTTTGAATTTCCTTTCTGCTAATGGTGATGGCTTTCCCCAGAGCCTCTCAGTCACAATTATACATTAACATTTTTACAGCTGTTCATACAAACATTAGAAATGATCCTGCATTCAGCATGCAAAATTTGCCGTAATGTCAGTGCCTGGTCAATAACTGAAAGATCAAGGCCATAATTTATGTAAAACAAACCTAATCTTAGTTGGCTCAGTATTTGCATGGGGTGTTTTCCCCATGTACATATAAAATGATGATCAAACTGTGGTTCACAGTGTAATATTAAGACTCAGTCTTCTAGAGTTATCAGGGATGTCTCTTTTTAGTATGGTTATTTATTTTTGGTAGTACACTAGCACCTAGAGGCCTCAACTGAGACAGGGACCCGTTGTGGTAGGTGCTGTACATACAAACAGGAAGAGGCAATCTTTGTCCCAAAGAGCTTGTCGTCTAAATAGACCAAACAGACAAAGAGTAGGAAACAGAAGCTTGGAGAGTTTGTGATTTGCCTAATGTCACACAGGAGATAAGTGCAAGAACCTAGAATAGAACCAGGTCTCCAAAGCCTCAGTCTAGTCCCTGCCCACTGGACTGCACGGGTGCTCCTGCTGTTTATTTATTATATGACATAAATTTCTGAAGCATGCGTCATGGTAGCATGCAGACAGTCATTACCTAGCCAGGAGTAGGCAGTAGAAAAGCCAGGATCACGGTGAAACTTCGGACATTTGATTTTCAGAAGTGCTGCGAATCTGCACCTCCAGCTAAACGAAGCATGAGCTGCCCTTGTATGTTCCTCTTCAGCTTATGGTCGGGTATTGGGGCCCATCTGAATATTATACCCCTAGTCATGAAGATATTATATTCAGAGGTAATATCTTAAAATTAGTGTTCGCCTCCCTTTTTAATTTGGAAGACGTTATCTCCACAGAAGGCAAAACATGGGAATCCTTAGGGGAGCTAGAGCCATCCTAGATCTAAAAGTTTTATGGCTACAATCGACGTTGGCTAGCTAGGAGGGTCAGTGTCCCTGCCCTTCTAGTGAAAAGCGTTAGGCCGCCAAGGGAAATACATAAAATATGTATGGGTTTGTTTTGCTCTCCATGGCTTGTGTTCATTGTGTCTAGAACAGCAGATCATACAGATCATTTCAGATACGCAGATGGTATTTAAGGCACCTGAACGGAAGGATGCTCTGTCCCAGGGAAGCATGGCAAGATAGTTACTCAGCAGAACAGGGTTTACTATATGTCGCGCTCACGCAAATTCCATCATCAATTGGCATGTCCCAAATAGTAACCATGAGCTGCTGTTTTCTGTGCTATTTTGCAGAAGGTGGCAAGTCGAGAATTAAACACATGAGACTGGACGCTTCTGTCATAGGTGTAAATCAGGAGTAACCCCCCGAGAGTCTGTGGCTTTACACCGTGTAAGTGAGATCAGGATCTGGCAGTAGGGAGCAATGGCGAGTTCATTCTAAACCTTGGCTTATACAAATATTTGCAGAGACTCTCCTGAAGCGCTGTCTGCTGATTGATGGAGAACAGCTCTTGAGGTTGGGGACTTAGTGCCATTGACAGTTGCTGGGTCGACAGTGCTAGAAATAAAAATCTCATTGATCCACCACATAGGTCCAGCAGAAGACCAAGGCTCCCCCCACACCACTCCTCACTTTGACTTTTGGGAATAAGAGTGTAGTTCAGTAGCCATAGCACATTCATTCCTTTCTTTCTCTGACAACAAACGCTATCAACAGAAGGGCCCAATTAGGGCTGATTTTATTGCGCACTCTTGTAACAGACTTTTCACTGGCATCTGGGCGGTGACCACAATTCTCGTTCCACACAGGCAACTAAACAGCCATCAGATGGCAACACCTACGATTTGAACCAATGTCCTAAAAGTAAAAGGCAGTAGATTATGTTCCCAGCCCCCTGCAAGGAGACCTTCAAGATGAGTGTCCTAAATTATGTTAGAGGAGGCGTTCAAGATTTCTCTCAGTAGGTACCTTTGAACTAAGCTGTCACAGTTGTTATGCCAGGTTTCATGCTCTGAGTGCCATGCACTAACGAGGCTCTTACTGTTAACTTGATCTGATTGTGTGGGCTGCACAGCAGGTCCTGAGTCAGCTGTCCATTCTGTGCGGGTAAATGAGCTGGTTTTACCCCTCCTCTTCTTCTTCTTGTTTTACAGCTGTTCAAAGGGAAGTTTTTTGTTTGCCAGGGGGAGGATACCAGAAACATCACAAACAAATCAGACTGTGCAGAAGCCAGCTACAAATGGGTCCGGCACAAGTATAATTTTGATAATCTCGGCCAGGTATTACTGGAATGGTAATCTGCTTCTTTGCTCCTTTACCTCCTTGATTTAAAAATCTATGCGTAATTACTTGTAGGGTTTTCTTACAGGGGTCGAAGCAGTCTCAATCACTATTCACTGCATATACACACACCCTGCATTTGTAAATCCCAGCTGCAGTATTTCCACGCACACACACACTTCCTTTGCAGTAAGACACGCACAAGTAGCTTCACGGGGTATTTAATTGCTTCACTGCTGCATAATAAACTAAATACATCTAGCAGCAGGGCTTGACTAAATGTGGCTGGACAACCTGTACCCAGTGCATCTTAATGTCCCGTTCATTTACAACTGCCGATGGAGCACTTCCTTATTTTAGCAACATGGTAGGGCCTAATTAGGAGTGAGCAGCGGAGACCTGGAGGGCAAAAACCAAGCTGCCTTTGTGTTTAGCTTTGTGCTTTTCGAATTAGCCCTCATTGCTGGACCAGTGTCTGACATTGACAGGTTTTTGCTGCCAGGAAACCATGAACATCAAAGTTTCCTATTATCGTCAAGGTAAAATAGTAGCACAAATGCAAATCCCAAAATGGAAAAGGGCAAAGGAGAGGTGAATGTTATAGGTAAAAAAGAGCATATAATAAGCTGTGTTCCAACCAAATGTAACTTTTTTCCTTGCATTTCTAGGCCCTGATGTCTCTATTTGTTCTGGCCTCCAAAGATGGGTGGGTGGACATCATGTATGATGGCCTCGATGCTGTAGGAGTTGACCAGCAGGTATGTTTTCTAGATGAATGCCGATTGGAGAGAAGCCACCACAGAGACTATGGTTTGGTTTTCATTTTGCAAAACATTGTTGGTCTCGCAAAAGCAAAAACTTGAGGGCCCTTTGACTCTGGGTTCCATTTTATCTGAATCATCAAAGTTCACCAGGGCAGGGGCATGACAGAGGCCAGATAAAAAGTTCCAACTGGGACCTGTCTCTGCTAGTTATACATTGCAACCAAACCACGCTATAACATAAATGTAAACAGATCATTGTACCCATGGACTGTGCATGCAGTGATGTCCTGCATAGGTGTACAATGGGGAGCACTGCCTATCTACGTTTTGTGAGCCTTGGAAGTCTTTGAGAAGCTCAGGAGAAAGCTGCAGCTTTGTATATGATAGATGATTCTTCTTGCTGGCCTGGGGTAGTTGCAAAGGATGCTGTTGCCTCACTCTGGCGCAATAGACAATTCACAATAGACTCTTCAGTATTCAAGTAATGACTGAGTTTGGGCGCCCAGCTCGTGACACCTCAAAAGAGCCTGATTGTGCTGAGGACCTGCCTTATGACAATCACCTGTGAGGTGTCTTAAGCCAAGTGCCCAAAATCTCTTGCCACTTTTGAGAAAGCAGGCCTTGCTGCTCTGTCTGCTGCCTCGAGGGATGTCTGCACTGCAGCTGGGAGCGAGCTTCCCAGCCCACGTAGACAGACTTGTGCTAGCGGGGTTCAGGCTAGTGCACCAAAAATAGCCATGGACGTTGAGGTTCAGGCTGCAGCTCACGCTCTCAAGTCCGTCCGACCCCCTAAGCTTGAGATCCCCTAAGCTGCAGCCAGACCTGCAACTTCCACACTGCTGTTTTTAGCATCCTAGCTCGAGCCTGGCTAGCAAGACTCTGTCTCCCTCCGTTTGCTCTGTACGCTGCCTGTTGTAACTCAGATTGTCTCCCTCCATCCTGTAGCCAGTGATGAACTATAACCCTTGGATGCTCCTTTACTTCATCTCCTTCCTGCTGATTGTGGCCTTCTTCGTCCTCAACATGTTCGTGGGAGTCGTGGTGGAGAATTTCCACAAGTGTCGGCAGCACCAGGAGGAGGAAGAAGCCAAGAGACGGGAGGAGAAGAGGCTTCGCCGACTGGAGAAAAAGAGAAGGAGTAAGGAGAAACAGATGGCTGGTCGGTAGCCTTTCCACATCTTTCTGAGTCCTGCTTGACCTTTGACACAATCCCCTAACCCCTGCCTAGTGTCTGGCGATCCTTCTCCTCCCAAAAGCATGTCCAAGCTATGAAATTTGCATGAAGGAAACAGCGCCATGTTAGGCTGAGCAAGAAGCCATGGAAACCTTTCAATGGCTGCATGATTTGGAATGACCTTTTCATACAAGGTTACTTAAAAACAAAAAAACCCAAACCCAGAGCTTCGTGGACAGCACAAGCTCAGTGTTGTACAAATAGTGACAACTGCAAAGATCAACAGTGTCAGACTATGCCATAAATCTTCCAAGTCTCGAATACTGTTGCTGATAACTGGATTCACTATTTGGTTTATTACAGCCTTGTAATGCCACGGCAGCATTTACCTGTCTCAGGTTTATTTATTGGCAAAGTAACTCTTGGGCTATTCAAGGATGTAATAAAATAATGAAGCCCTCTTGTCCTAGAAATGCTATTAAAAAAAAATCCGATAGATACATATCAATGCGTTTGCTTGAGAAATACAGATTGAAAAAAAAATTCAATAAGATAAATTAACCAGATGAATGGTTGTTGACGTGAGATAAATTGAACGATAAAGCTTGACTCAAATACATGGCCCTTTTAGAATAATATCGCTTTAAAAGTTCTGTTACCATGATGAAAGGATGATAGGCCTACACACTCTGTCAAAACTCGAAAAAACTGCCCTTTTTCGTTTTACTTCAGTTTTGGGTTGGTTGAAAAAGCAGGAAATAACATTCAGGTCAGAGGTCAAAGGCCAGAGGTACTCTTCTCCATCTTGCATGCTTTCTGTTCTGGTTGAATTTTTTTCAAATGCCCGCCTCTTCATGGTCTCTTTCTTGTTACCCTCTCCATTCAGTCTCCTTACTGCTTCTCTTCACTTCTCCTTTCACATTTCTTTTCTATCTTGGACAGACCTTCGTGATGGTTAAGAGTCTGTCTCTGATCAGGAGTTTGTGCTAGCAATCTGAAAGCTGGTAATGTTAAGTGGGCTTTTTCAACAGTCTGAAAGGTTTATAAAAGTTGTGATGAGCTTAATTATTGAACAGCAGCACAAATATCACTAGCTAAGGCTCCCGTACAGAAAGCATGTAAGCCCATGCTTAAATCCATCCCTTTTCAGCGTGGCTCTTAAGCCTGTGCTTAAATCCCATAGGATTGAAGCACAGGTCATATGTTTTGTTCCAAATAGGGTGCTTTTCCAAATCAGTTGAAGGCCCTAATCCTGCATTAAGCCTGGCATGGGCAGAACCCCATTGCCTGCACTGTAGGAGCTGAGCCTAAAAAGAGAATATTCTGATAACCTGAGTACATTATAGCATCTCAAGATTCCAGCTCAGAACTGTGAATCAGCCAAAGAAGAGACTGTGCCCCAATTCCTTTCTGGGTGTTACAGTGAGCCCAGTGAACTTTTGGAGATTTAACCAGTATAGCGTGGTTATTCACCCAGTGAAGACACTCATAGCTATGGATCTTACCAGTCAGTTTCAATGAAATGGTGTTCAGCTGATATATCAAAGGATTTTTTTTACCTCCAGACAATTCATATATAAAATATAGAAAGCTCTTTAGGGTAGTTTGAATTCCCAGCCACAATTGCTGAATGACAGCAGCTTCCTTAGAACATGCAGTTACATGCTGGATGCAAATATCCCTTTTGTATGATTTGGTTTTGGAAAAAGAACATTCTAAACTTCATTAGAATAAATACATACAGATATTATTACTGATCTTCTTTATAATGCTAGAAGAAAAAAGATGAATAAGACATGAGGCTGGGTCTAGGAAGGAATCACAAACCAATCTTGGATATGTAGATATTTGCATTGAGTTCTGTAAAATGCCTAATTAAAGAGGCAGTAGCCAGAGAGTCTACTAAGGAACAGAATATTGCTGCATACTAAACCTCCTTAAAAAAGAAAGACATGAACCCTTCCAGAGAGCTTTACAACAGAGTTTTTGTCAATTTGCACTCCGTGAAAATGTTTTTTTTTCCTGGATATGTCCAGTTTTGTTCTCAATGACAAGTAGATGTCATTTCCTGACTTTTCGATCTCTAGTTGTAACTGGCATGCCGTTTTAGGGTAAAAAGGCCCAGTTCTACCCTCAGATCCACAATGGCAGTTCTATTGCAGTCATTGGGATTTTAAGTCCTTTATGTCCAAGTTGGCCTTATGCTTTATTTTTTTGTTGAAGCTAATAGTAGGAGTTTGTTTAACTGACTACATGGTCATTTTTTTAAATGCTAGTCTATCCCCATATTAGTACAGAGCACTGCATCTGAAAAAGAAGAACATATGGGCATACCAATACAGTGCTTACATGACAGATGTAGAACCTCGGTATGTAGTATGCAGTGTTGCAAGCAGCGTATTGTGCTATTCCTCTGCTAGGGTGAAATTCATCCTCTGCTAAGGCTTTTGCACAAGTCCTATTCAAATCCTGTCTTGAGGACTAAGTAGTGCCTATGTCTTATGCTGGGGTAAATTTCCCCCCTTAATAATTTAGGGCCAAGTTCTCTTAGTTAAACTGCTGCAACCTCTTTGAGTCCATTGGGGTGACACTGGCGTAAGAGAGAAAAGCATCTGGAATACCAGATTCCCCTCACCATAAAGATATCTAGGAGAGAACATGATAAGAAATCTTCATGCTAGAGCCAGCACAGAGCTATCCAATTGAAGGGAGAAATGTAGAAACTGTTGAAGGGGAATGAAACTCCTGCCGCGCGACCTGCCAGATGATTAATGTCATTTCATTCTTTTAGATCTAATGCTGGATGATGTAATAATGGAGAGCTCAGCCAGTGCAGTGCAAGGTACTGGGAAATCTTAACGTCTCGTCTCACTTGAATGGCGGTGCTGTATAACTAACGGCTGGCCAATGCGTCTGTGAGGCATCCCACTAAACTGTGTGCGTGTGGTGGAAGTCTTGTTTGCTTACTTCATGGCACACCCGCATCATTTTTAATTGGCAGGCCTGCAGCTCTCACTCAGGCCAGGCACTTGCAAATCTTAGTTTAAACATTTATCGGGGAGAGAGGGGGAGATTCTCTTTGTTTTTTAAAATCATTTTTACGGTTTCCATCCAAACATTGTCGGACTTTTTTCTTTTTTTTTTAAGACCAGTGACTGGATTTTGAAAGGGGCCGTGCACTGTCCGCTGTAAACCTTTAGGAATTTCTGAATATTTTGCAGCAGTATTTCTGGAAGTCAAACCCAGCTCGAGTTGGGTGTTTCTCCAGAACCAGCTTGTTGCATTACTAGTAGTCCAGTAAGGGAAAACAGGTTAACCTCAGAGTGAATTTCAACCCCTGTGCATAAAGTTAGCACAAAGCCCCAAAGCTGGAGGTGGGACATAGGCCCGTGCTGGCAGATTACACATGGGTAGATTTCATCCTCCAGGATGTCAAACTTGTGACCTCTGGGAGTCCCCAAGTTATTGGCTCCAGCTCCACCAGGGACACGTAGATAGCATGACAGTACGTTTACCACTCATGCTCAGTGCCCCATCAGGTGGGATACTTGCTCCATCACACCTGCTGAGAGCTCTCTGCAGATACCTTGAGCACCTTGGGGTGATATACATGTGTCACATATGGACAAATTCTCTGTTGTGGCTTTCAAGGAGCTTCCCCCATCTGGCAGAGCACAGCTGTATGAAGTCAGTTATAGGGAGGTCACTCAAACAGTCCTGGGCTTTTATAGGGGACTGCACTGAATAGCCTTACAGACCATCCCAGACTTGTTTGAACAGGCCTTGGTATCCCTATTAACACTGCAATAAAAAGAAGCATGGCCATGCTATTATTTCTATGCTGATGGGAGATCCTGAGTCAGTGGAAGGTTAACCATTGACTTCATTTGGAGCAGAGGCCCCTGATGGGCTGGGGAAGGAACTGTAAAGTGAACACCTTTATTCTCATTGCAGTTTTCCCATTGGAGCTAGTGGAAACTTCAAATTTTAATGAATTTTCTTACCAAAATTTCAGATATTGAGGGGGGGGAAGTTTTCTTGATTTCTAACCAGTTCTAGTCATACCACAGCCCTGTCTTCAGAAAATATTTTTACGTTTCACTAGTATTATCTACAAGGTATAGTATATCAGATCTTGTAAGTCAGATGAAACAAACTTCAGAGTCCTGGAGAAGATGGGTGAGCTTTGATTAGAACCGCTATGAATCTAATCTCACCCGCTTCTGTCTACTTAACTCACTTCTCTCCCTTTCATTCATTACTCACCAGAATGGTGGTGCTTTTTTTTTTTTTTAGAAGCAGCAGCTTTGATCTGAGAAGAAGGTCTTTTTAAATCATGAGCTGTTAAGAATTTTAGTCTGAATAATTAAAGATTTGTTAATATTGAAATAGATGCATAGGTGCATTCAATTAAAATCACGTGCCCATAAAACCATTCAAATAAAAGGACAGCTCGGTTTGAGACAGTGAGCCCTGATCCGGCTGTACTCACTCAGGCAAAACTCCCATGGAAAATCAATGTTACTTGTTCATTGGAAAGAAATAATTCAGGCTAAAGGAGGTCCTAATCTCTATCTAATAAAATCCTGGTTGAAAATGACCCAACATGCTTTAATGAATCTGAACCTCCTCAACATTGCCATTCCATGTGTTTTAATTTCCTTGCCTTCATCCTCTCTGTTATTGCTAGGAGACCAATCCTCTACCTCTTAATCAAACATTAATGGCTGGGGAAAGATTGAAGGAGCAGGCCCTAGGTTGTTAGATTTTTTTAAATTTAGTTGTGAGCATCTTCACCATATCAGACCTCTTCCGATCATCCAGAGCTACATCTAGCATTTTGTTTGTGTGTGTGTTTGTTTAATGCTTTGATCTCATTCCAAAACTGGCCATTATCCAATGCAGACTCAGAAAGAAACATAGTTATCTTAAAAGTGTGTGATTGTCAGATCTGTGCATCGTAGTTCATTTGTTGTCTTGTATTGGACTCAGTATTATTGAATGTGCTGTGCTGTTCTTCAGTCATTAAAGTGAAAGAATAGAAAAATCCTCTTTCAAAATCTTTGTGCAATGCTAGGAATCAATATTGATGTTGTACCATACAAACCTTCTGTAACACGATGAGAAATCCAAAGCTGAGGACCCAGAACTTCCATATGTCTTTGCATTTTACAAAGGGCTTTTTTTATCGTTATGTGAAGATGAGATGGAGTATTGTGTGTGTGTGTGTGTGCTGTGTAGTGGAGATTACTGTTGTTGTTTTGTATTAACCCCTATCACAGCTGGAAACTTCTCAGTGGGAATAATTTATCGTTTTCCATTTTGCTTTAAAAATACCATTCAGTGTGATAAAAGCCGAATAAAACCTTGTGTTTAAATGTAAAAGTCCCTTCAGTGCAAAACGTTTAAAACCTAATACTATCAGTACAGTTTGTAAATCCAGCTGCTTAATGTGCTCAAAGTTCACTGTTTCCCTGCTTATAGCCCCAAAATAAACGCAGACCTTTACAAAGAAAGGCATTCCCTAATGGAATTATACCACGCTCGTGAATGCCAGCTTCCACTGGTTGTGTAGTTCAGTGCAGTTCCGCTCTGAAAAACGACTGGGGAAAATGGCAACTTTCTATTCTCCAGGGATGAATTTAGAGTCTTACCTGGTCTCTTGGTGCCTGTTATTCCCACAAGCCCTGCAGAGAGAGCACAGCTAGTAAAAAGGGAGCTGGAGTCTCTTCTGGCTCTTGCATCCTCAAGCGATTTGTTTGCTGAATTCCAACCCCACAGTCTGCATTGTTGGTGATACACAAACCAGAGCCAATGCAGCTTGACTCTCAGGTAGGGTAGTGGCTGTTAGGAAAATCACTTTTATTTGTACCCGGAGCAAGTGAGTCACCGATAGACATGAAGACATGGCATTATAGGGTTCCATGTTTATGAGTCACTTTCCAGAGGGAAGCCACGCTTTAACAGTTACTTGTAACAAGGATGGTTTAGTAAATATCCAAAATTCCAGGGCAGCCTGCACCCATTGGGCTCGTCAGTTCCACTTCCTGGCACTTGTTAAGGCACTCAATTGTAATTACGACCCCCCTGCACGGCGCAGAGAGCACCAGAGGAGCCTTATTCATGCAAATGTGGGGGCCAATAGAAATGATCAACTAAAACCAAATGCCCGCAGGGTTGGGCAGCTCTGGCAATGGACTCAGCTGCCCGTCAGTCTAGAGCCTCATTGCCCAGGATTAGTAGGAAAAAGGGAATCTCAGATGCTGGCTCTCAATGAGCTGTAGAATCTCTTTCCTTCCTAAGTTATTGAGTAAATTGCCCAGCCTCCATTGTTATTTATATCGAAATACTTCAGTTCATTCCCTCTCCTTTCCTACACTTCACTCAGCCACAGCGAAGCAGCTTGATTTAGAACCTGTTTATCTGCCAGATACTTTGTCGTGGGCTTTTGGTGTATTCGCATCCTCTTGCATTCTGATTCTGCCATTTCTTTTCTTTTTCTTTAACTCTCTGTGTGTCGGGAAGTGATCTAACCTTTCCAGTAATAACCGAGACTAATCTGGAGCTCTTGTTCTTGACACAGTGTATTGTAACAGTACAAAAATGTGGTGTTGTGTTAGTTGTGAGGTTCACAACCTGGAGCTTAACAGATGTCTGTATTTCCCAAGATGTTGGTATTGTTTAGGTTTTTTTCCCCTGCAATAAATATGAATAATGCTGTTTGATAGGGGGGCATGGAATTTACACCTGGAGAGCGTCGATCTCTCTAAGCGATCTTAAATATGGCTTCTTTATATCATCAACAAGAAAAGCAACTGCTCTGTTCAGAAAGTTCCCTGCCTACCTAAATACAGTAGCTATTAATTTGTAGCCCACAGGCAGCATGATATTTTTGTTTGTGGTTCATTTCAAGGTAATATCTGTGTTCCGCTAATATGCATGAACCAGCATGTTGGGAAAGGGAAAACGAGTGGTGGTATGATTTATAAACAGGGTGGAGAAAACCACTATTAATAAGCTACTGGCAGAGGATAAAATATTTACGATCTGTAAATTAGTAGTGTTGCATAGTAGCTGTGAAACTGACTTTCCAATTCTATCAGGAAAAGCATTTTGACTTTGAAAAGTCCAGGGGCGTGTTCCCTGAAAGGTAAAAAGAAGCTAATGTTTTGGGGAAGATTTGGCAATATATACACCGTTGGCAACCCTGTCTATAAGGCCACATAGTTACCAGTCCAGGTGCAGGATCTCTGCACAGGTCACATTTTATAACTTCTCTGTAAATCCCTGCTGTAGTCTAAGAGCTTCAGTACTATCCTGTGGGATTTGGAATTACCTGCCAATCATAGCTAAAACATTTGAATTCCAGTATAATTATCCATAAGTAAATCCACTGCAAAAAGAGGCAGAAGTGTTGACATGTTCCTTTTGGAATGTGAATTATGCAGAAAGGCAAAATAAATCAGTGATCAAATTATGACGATGTTTCTTTTTGAAACCTGGTTCATAACTAGGCCCTATTCCTAACTTAATTGTATTCAAACATTTTAGTTTATTTCTTACTCATAATTTAGCATAATGTGATCAAGCTATCTCGGCTTTATGGAGATTTATGCAGATTTTGAGATCCCTGACAAAAAGTCGTGTGAGTCAGCAAGCCACCAGTTTGGCTTTTGTTAAGTGCGCAATAGATTCAGCATTAAAATTCATTTCATAGACCTTTTCTTCACTATTATGCTTTTGCACTCCAGTACAGATCACCTTCAGCCTATTCCACATCCAAAAGTGAATATTAATGCTGCCTTTTATTTTATGACACTGGAACAGAATTTTGGGAGTTCCAAATCCTCACCACATAAGCTGCTAAATGGTTTGTCTCTAGTTCTTATGCTTCTGGGGAAAAGTCTGTCTCTGTGAAAAAACAAAAATTCTGTGAGTTTTGAGATCCTGTGTCATGAAGCCAGGAACATACGATATGTTAAATCTATGGCTTTGGTTGCAGAATCATTGGCTACCTGCAACCCAAATTATATCCCCAACAAAACTTAGTTCCTAAAATTAATTTTCTCTCTAGGTAACTGATGCCTATACTTCATGGCTTCATTGCACCCAAATTTCTATTTGGAGTAATGTATCAAACCCTACGTTTGTTCAGCAATGCTAAATATCGAGCCATGTAATTGTGTCGGCTCAATCATTTTCATAACCATTTCATCATATAATTATGAGAACACTGACATATTCAAGACAGGCCTTTCCACTTCAGTCTGCATTGTAATGCCCCATGAAAATTGTGCCGAATTATGTACTCAGCCTTGGCATTTTCTCATTAGAGATTAGGTGAGTGTATTAGTTTATCTCTTGAAACACTCAGGGTCTGAAGAGCCATGTATCATCCCCGGTGCAACCGAATGTGGAAGTCAGTCTAAGAGTGAAATCTACAATTTGGTAATTGTGTATAAATGAAGAATTGTTATTTACTAGACATTAAGGTAGATGAATCTGTTTTCCACAGTATTTATTAAATGGTTTTCAGAGCTCTGACAGCTGAGGAGTCAAATTTTGTCTAACCTGTAGTTTACTGCAAAAGATAGGATAGGAGTTTATTGCAGCCTCTTCGAATAAGAGCAATAAATGAAGGGACTGTGTTCTTGAAGCCACTGTCAATACAAATCTTGTGCAGTATCTGATTGTTGAACTGGCTCTTCAGATACTGGTTCTGTCCATTTATTGGTTTTGTTTCCCCATTAGGTTAAAAAAAAATAGTACGGCTTTTTAATTTCTTTACAATGAACCAGTTCCTGGACCCCACAGTAGTCCCAGCTGTACTCACCTCATCCCTAGTAATGAAAGGCTGAGTATTGTGCATGTTACATTAAAGATGTTTAAATGGATCCATGTTGTTAGTAGCTTTTCTACATATTAAGGCTGGTAACATACCACCCAGCAAAAAACAAAGCCTTATTGTAATCAGTGTGGGAAGCATCAATTTTGGAATTTGGAAAGGAAAGGTGAACTCACATTTAAGAGACACAGAGTAATGAGCTGATCTGCCTCTCCACTCTTCCCATCCCGCATTTCAGAAGCACAGTGTAAACCCTACTATTCCGATTACTCTCGCTTCCGGCTCCTGATCCATCAGATGTGCACGAGCCACTACCTGGATTTGTTCATCACAGGAGTGATCGGCCTCAATGTGATCACCATGGCCATGGAGCACTACCGGCAGCCGAAGGTACCAGGAAACAAGGGAGTTGACAAAAGGCCATGATGGAATGGTGAAAAGACGCGGTCTCGGCTTTCACTAAATGCTACCGATGGGCAGAACCAGGGCTGGTTTAGTTTTGCAGAATGTCATCTGCTGGGTGATAGTTTTGCATGATCAGCATTTGGCTGGTGCAGATCACACTGTCTTAGCCAGGGAGGCAGTGTACTTAGAGCAGAGGAGTGGGATTTGGAAGTTCTGACCTTTGTTCCCAGTTTTGCTGCTTTATCTGTTGACTAGTCACTTATGGTCTGTCTGTACAACAATCAGGAAGTGTGACTGCAACACAAGACATTCCCTAGCTAGAGCAAAGCTAGTTCAAGTAACAACAACACTAAAACTAGGGCCGCACAAGCAGCCGCATGGGCCAGCTACTTGATTGTGTGCCCAGGATCCCAGAAGAGTGGAAGAGGGCAGCACTAGCCCCTGCTTTCCTGCTATTATTACTTGAGCTGCTCAAGTAAGTTCTCTCTGTACCTCAGCGTCCCCATCTCTTACCTACCCTTTATAAACACTCTGAGAGAGTTTAACAAAATACCCTGTCATTGTGGAAATAGTTGGGATGAAGATTCCTCTAGCCAGCTGCAAGTGGTTTTTCTTTTTTTGAAATCTTCTATTTGATGAAGTGTTTCTATGGTAACATTTAGTAAGACGATTGTCATCTTTCTAGGTCAACTCCTGAAATCTTTACTCATCCAAATCTCCCACGGGTCATGTCTACATTAGAAAAGAAGTGTATTTGAACATACACATGCTAAAACTACCATCACCTGGTCTATACGAGGATTTTAACACGTTAGCTAACTTTATTAAAAATGCACCTTCTTTCCTAGTGGGGACATGGCCAATGGGAGATTTGCCTGAGTGACCACCCAATACAGTCAGCAAGCAGAGACATGCAGAGCCTGATTTAGAAAGGCACTGACTACCACTGTCTTCAGTTGGAGCTGTGGCTCCTCTGTATTTCTGAAAATCAGACTCTTCATCTATTAAGTATGTCAGGCTCCTGTGTCTTGGGCCTATTCCGAGAATAATAAGAGCAACCTTTACTGAGAAGCCAAGCGTCTCATGCCGAAGAATGAGATGGAAATGGCTGCTGCTGCTGTATAAATTGCACTTATTTTTTATTAGCTCCTTTCAAAATGAATAAATGCAAATCACAGGAAAGGTGAAATATTCTTTGAGGCTAGACAGGACCAGAATGTCTAATGTAAATAACAAGTAAAGGAAAAAATACACCCCCCGCCCAGCCCGTCACAAACTAGCCAAAAAGTAAAAGGGCACAAGCTTAATTTCTTTTTCCTTTGCAGGTCACCTTTAAATTCACTGGAAAGCACATTACGTAATTCAGTCACTTTCTGATTAAATCAGTCATTAGCTAAAGAGCTTGTATGAGAAATGTCTAGGGCATGTGTTCATTAGAGTCTTTTCACAGAGACATTTTCACTTGTATTATAAAAACATTAGTCATCTTTTTCCCTTAAGAAAAGTAAAATTCTTTATCTAAGACCCTGATGTCCTACACATTCTTAATAATTTAAGAGTGAGCATCATCACACTGAGGTGAATGAGATTATTTGCCTGATTAAAGCCATGCACGTACTTATGTAGTTTGCTGAATCAGGGCCCAGGTGACTAAATCCTGGAGTCTGATTATTATTCTAGAGATGTTTAAACAGATGAATGTTCCTAAGAGCTTTATATCCAGAATAATAATTCACCAGGATGGTGAAAAGGATTGGTCATGGGATACGGATGGGAAAGGACTTTTGTCATTAGATCACCAGTTAAAATCCAGATCAGGTCATAGCTGAATCATGGCCATTTTACAAGCAGTGCTGCAGCATGGGAAGAGACAAGCCTTTTAAACAAACAAATGGATCAAATTCTGCTTTGGCTAATCACATTCTACCAGTGCAGTTTGAGCTGGGCAGAGGTGAACTCTTCTGCGCTGTTGCAGTGAGCTGTTTAATAGCTGCAGCTTTCTTCCCCAGACCTGGCTGCATTTCAGTGACCGGTAAAGTGATTTCTTTTGATCAATATGTGCGGTAAATTGCGCCAGGAAGCCACAGCCTGCAGTTGGGGGTTAGTATGGAGATGTATTAGAAGTTCTTGGTCGGTGCAGTGCCTCCTGGACCCTGGGGAGCACAGCTGCTGCCTTTAAAACAGGTGCACACCCTTCCCCTAAGGAGCTAGCCCCACTTCACATGAGAGCATGGGGCCAGCAGTGGTGCTGGACTTAGGCCGTCCTTGTTGACCAGTTAGACTGAGGACTCATGGGCGCCACAGCACCATAGAATCATCGGCCGATAGAACTGGGGCAGTGCTCAGCCCCAGTACAGGGGCACAAGGTGGGACAAAGGGCCTTGCTCTGTTCCCATCACCCCTTTCCTTCCCAGGGACTCCTCATAATCACGGCATTAGTTTGCAAAACGTCTGGGGCTCCCTTAAAAGGGACTGAATAATCAAGGAACTGGAACGACCCATATGGCCTTACTTACATACACCTTGCAAATGACCCCAATGCTATCATCGCCTCTTGTACCCCTTATCAATACCTCACTTGCAGCTTTATCATTGAACTTGAACGGCCCAATAATCTTTCACGGCCCTAGCCCGCGATCTATGTAATATTATCCTCTCCCACGTTACCTCCCAATGGCCTATAACTAGCTATTACTGTCACACTATTCAGCAATGAGAAATATGATGCACATTACAAGGAAATCCACAATGCTATTACCCCTGCCCTCCTTTACCAGAATGACCTTTGGAATAAAACCCCTTCTACTGTTAATCAGCGATCGACTGTGTAGTAGTTATTACTGCCAGAAGGGTACCTATAATTAACAGCAAGGTTGTGATGCAAGCAGAGGGGAAAGGACTAGGGGATTCAATACTGTCTGGTGCTTTATCCTTCTCTCTTGCCTTTGCTATGAGCTCAAGGAACTAGCCTGATGCTGAATTTCCAGGGTTTGTACAAACCTTAGGGCAAACTGTGGCTCGCACATGGGTGCACGTGGCCAGGTATGGTGGAAAGTGCCTCCCCCCTGGTTTGAACGTGCAGAGCGCTAGCACACAAGGCCTTTGCACCACCTCAGCCCACGGATGCGGCAGTTCCTTGGTGAATCGCACGCATCTAAATGGTCCTTACATGTTTTGCAGACTCTGGGCTGCATTGCCGTCTCAAGTGGTACTCGAGTAGCACATAGGCTTTGTGCAGGCTCTCTGCACAGGGATGAATTGTGCAAGCTGTGCACAGTTACAATCTCTGCACTCTCCTAAGTGCAGGGACTTCTCCTTACTAGTTCCTCCGGGGACTGAAGTGAGCAGGGAGGAAGTGGGGCCATAGTGCTGCCCCCACTCCTTGGTCAGTCATCATCTGTTTCTTATTAAATGCATAATTTCTGTGAAAACAGGAAGGGGGCAGGTTTGCTGGCAGCAAAACCATTCAGCCAAATTAGCAACTAACCTGGGCTTTGTATCCATGGTCTAGGTTCTTGATGAAGCCCTGAAGATTTGCAATTACATCTTCACTGTCATCTTCGTCTTGGAATCTGTTTTCAAGCTGATTGCCTTTGGGTTTCGCCGGTTCTTTCAAGACAGGTAACAAAGATTAAATTCTGCACGTCTGCGACAGCAGCAGAGTCTCAACAGACAATGGGCCAAATTCAGTGGTGACGCAAGGAGTGGTGACGCTGTGTATGGGGACCCTGAGGCTCGCCTCACCGACATCAGTTTAACACCAGTGCAACTTCAGGAATGTCACCCTGGTTTATATCGGTGTCAGAGGAGACTCAGGCCCCGAGCATAGAAGGGCAAGTGGAGGAAAGAGTGTCAGTATTCAAAGGCATGTAACTGGCACTAATTTGGCATTCAGTGAATGTGGAAAGTGAGCGCAACTTACAAAATGAGGGGCTGATTCTCTTCTCACATTCTTGATACTAGTGTAAGAACAATGACTTAAGTGGTGCTTCTCTTGATTTGTTTATTACATTCAGGAAGATTTTAAATGATTATAAGCCAGAATAGTATGTGTCAGACTGAGCAAGAAGAAATAAAACAAATGGCATGTTAAACTTGTGGTATAGCAAGGGCAGAGGGCAGTAGGAAAGTTCTCCTATTTGTAAACCTGGTGGTGGGCGGGCATAAGGTCCCTCCCCCAGCCTAAGGGGAGGAATCACTGAGCCCGGGATACAACTGATTCCGAATGAAGTCCTTTCTCCAGTTCTGTGGGCGGAAAAACAACTAACAGGAAAGAGAAAGCAGGAAGGGGCCTCTTTACTGCACAGCCACTGAACAGCAAATCAGGGCAAGCTACTGCTTTATGCACAGTTACACCTTCTTGCTAACATACTTACGTCTCTAGTGAATTTGGCCTAGAGGCTTCTTGGGAGCTGCATAGGGTCTAAATCTAACCCTGAGTTCTTGTTATACCGTGGAATGAGCTTACCAGACAGCAGGCACATCTGATCTTTCTTCCCACTGTGGACTGGATAGAATTGTCCTGGTGAGATCAATAGACCAGGACGCACTGCAGATATCGGTCTGTTAGCGTAAAATGAGCTGTAATTGAGTTAAGATATATATTTAATATTGGCCCCCCTCAAATCCTGGACCTCACTTTTTTCATCTTCCTCAAGTTGAATGTCAGGAGCACTGGAGTTATGCCAGACTTCTTCCCTAGAGAAAATCATTCCTCCCCAGCTTCTAATTAGTCTGACATCACCGTTGTGATCATCCATTTTATCTTTCTAACTTAAATCTTTCTAGGGTGCCTTTCATCACGGTATAATGTCAGTGTGTTACCTTTTGCCCAATGTGACTGTGTTATAGTGACTGGACATTGGATCAAATCCTGCAGTTCTTACTTGGACAAAACTCCTTTTGAGTTCAGTGAGAGTTTTGCCTGAAAAAAAGGCTGAATAAAGGTTACAGGGTTTGGCCTGGTATCTGGATTATCCTGGGCATAAACCCAGTCGTGGTTTTATATTTTGTTTGAAGTTGGGCTGATTCAATCATCTAAGAACAACTGGTTTTTATAATCCCCTCCAGAAAGTTTCAAAAATCATTTCTGTGAACGTTAGAACCACTGACACGACTGGAATTTGTTCAAAACAAACCAGCACTCAGTGCAAATACCTGAGTAGACGTGATTTTGTGTTGTCTTCAGATGGAACCAATTAGACCTGGCAATAGTGTTGCTGTCTATCATGGGGATCACTTTGGAAGAGATTGAGGTGAATGCATCGTTGCCCATTAATCCCACCATTATCCGGATAATGAGGGTTCTAAGAATTGCTCGAGGTAAGCCAGAGGAAATGTGAAAATCCATTTTTGTTGGAGGTGCAGCAAGCTGTTCTGTCCATGACGTGATTGGGAAACAACTGCGTGCCACATACCCATCTTAGTGCACTTTGTTCTGGCATCAACAAACTGTAAGCAAGTGAGAGAACAAAAGAGGGGGAAATATCCCAGTGGAGCCAACGAGCTGAGCCAACTGGCCATGTATTTATTAAGAGCACTTGCAGATCTAGATCTTAGAAAAGCAAATCCACTTTGAATTTAACTCTGATGGGTGGACCTGGAAAAGCATAATGTGGCGTGCGAGTGAAATCAAGTATGTCTCAAATAGCTGGAAACTAGATAGGGGTTTTCGGGCACAATACAGCCCTACATGAGAGGATTTGCAATTGATTTTTAAAAAAACCCAAGATGGTTAATTAATTTCATTTCCCTGGCTATGTTACCTTGTGCCCCCATGCGAGAGAACACGTCTACTTTGCTTTGTAGCCAGATGTACCCTAGAGGAGATGATGTTAATCCCAACCATATTTGTGAGCCTTACTTATGTAGGGTCTAGTTTTCTGAAGAGCTGAACACACAGAGTTCCCACGGATGTCAGTGTAAGCTGCACGTACTTGCTCAGCAGCTTTGGAAACCAGGCCCTAAGCATTTGTAAATTGCTTTGAGAGCTTCAAGGAGGGCATTATTGTTGTGAAAAGTTGTTGTTTTAATTGGAGCCAAGAAAGAATGAAAAATAGATGACGTCGTTGAAGCTAGGAAGGAAGTCTCAGAAGAAAGGGAAATTTCCTGCACATTAGGTATATTTCAGATGGAAAAGCATATGCAGTTTCCACTTGGAGACCCTATTTTACAGAAAAAAAGATGCAAAACAATGCCTAAATAAATCAAACATGAAGGCAGGCAGACGTGGAACTGGAAAAGTAGTTAGTCCCAACCAAGAGGAATTAAAGAGAGATCTAGAGGGGTTTTAACTCAGGGAAGAACAATGAGAGTCCTGAAGCACCTTAAAGACTAACAAATTTCTGCAGGCATAAGCTTTCATGAGCTGCAACCCACTTCGTCAGATGCACGGAATGGAAATCACAGATAGGAGGTATATATATATATATATATACACACACACACACATCCAAGGATAAGAAATATAACAATGGGGAGGGCAAGTGCTGACAAAGTCCATTCATTTATGGTAGATGAAGCCTATTCACAATCGTTGATTAGAAGGTGAGAATGTGTGAACAGTGACAATTGAAGTTCAGAAGTAATTGTCACTTTTCACACATTCTCACCTTCTAATCAACGGTTGTGAATAGGTCTCATCTACTCTAACTGAATGGACTTTGTTAGCACTTGCCCTCCCCATTGTTATGTTTCTTACTCTGGGATGTGTATATATACCTCCTATCTGTGATTTCTGTTCCATGCATCTGACAAAGTGGGTTGCAGCCCACGAAAGCTTATGTCCACAGAAAGTTGTTAGTCTTTAAGGTGCTACAGGATTCTCATTGTTTTTGCTGTATACAGACTAACACGGCTACCCCTCGAGAATTTTTCAACTCAGGGAAGGCTATTCGAATGGGTTGTATATTTAGGACTGGATTCAAGACCCAAGTAGGAAAAAACCCTAACGGGCCACATTTCATCCCTGGTATAAGTCCCACTAAAGTCAATGGGATGAATTTGGCTTTGTAATTGTTTAGCTGTTAGCAGAAAGGAATGTACATCTGGTAGCAGCTTGACCTTTCCAAACCTGTTTACTTCACTCAGCTGAAGAGACAGTCAGAAGAAAAGGTCATTCTTACATTCTGAACATTGTGTCAACATTGCCCAATTCAACGAGAGAGAGAATGGTGATTCTTTCCTGAAGCTGAAGACATACGATGCTGTTATTCACAGGATTTTAACTGCATCTAGACAACCCCAAGCTCTATAACAAAGCCTTGAACTTTATTTGCTAATGGAGAGCACTTGATGTGATTTCATGCTTGAGGCTTCTTCCTGTCTATAAAATCTGTGTCCCCACGTTAATGCTGAAGCAGTAATATTATGAACATATCATTTTCTGCAGTGTTAAAGTTGCTGAAGATGGCCGTAGGGATGAGAGCCCTGCTAGACACAGTCATGCAGGCACTGCCTCAGGTAAGTCATTGCCTTAGCCGAAAAAGCTCATCAGGTCCAGAGCTAAATTCTTATTGCAAAAGGCTGCTTGTGGAACATCCTCCTTATTTTTGTCTTTACTGTCATTAGAAAATCACATTTCCCTTTAGAAGCTCAGTTTCAGATGCTATCCAGGTCATATTCCCCCTCAGGCACTTCAAGTTTTGTATTAAAAAATACAGCAAGAAGCAGGCTTGGAAAAAAATCAATTAATGTTGTTTTTTCCTCCATTTTTTTTTTCTCTTTCCAGGTGGGGAATCTGGGTCTTCTCTTCATGTTGTTGTTTTTCATATTTGCAGCTCTGGGAGTGGAGCTATTCGGCGACCTTGGTAAGTTCTCCACTCTGTGACGGACATAGTGTTGCAGGAAGCAGGAGGAAATAGTTGTATAAAGGTGAAATGTGAGCGAGTTCATGTCTAAATGAGATTCTTCTGGTTGATCACACAGAATGCGATGACACTCACCACTGCGAAGGGCTAGGGCGGCACGCCACTTTTAGAAACTTTGGGATGGCCTTTTTAACTCTCTTCCGGGTCTCAACAGGAGACAATTGGAATGGGATAATGAAGGTAAGAGATCCCTGGAGAATGAATCTAGATAATAATTTCTAATCTTAAAGGATGTCTCGCTCTGTTCCAAACTGATAACAGGGATCAGCCTGGGGCACTCAAACTGTGACAGTCCCTGGAATTGCTTATTCAGAACCTGGGCATTTTTTCAAATCAATTCTTTTTCCTCCTGCCTGACAGTGCCTGGGTTTGTTGGTCTTTATATGCATTGTAAGTTCCACCCAGGCTTTTCCTGAGACAGTAGCTTGAGGACAAGGAGGGCTATACAGGGAGTTTGCTATTGCATAATATTGGTTCAATTGGATAGCGTGGTTGTGTTTGGATAGTTCTTTATACAGGGGGAAAGAACCTCCAATGGGCTCATTATTATACACTGAACAAATCAAGTAACTGTGCAATTGATGTTGTTCAGGTCTACTAAGATAGTTGCACTTTGACCTAGCAAAATGGCCTTCAGAATGGAGAATCTAGGATCAGCAAGTCCTCTGGGAGTATAAAGGAGTGGATAGGTGTTGCCTATTGGAATGCACTGAGAATAATTAGTGTTTTCTTTGAGCATGTGTGCAGGGCAGTGTCCCCCTGCAGTGTCACCTGGCACACCTGAGCCCTGTGGATTTGCCATTCTAGACAAATCTGAAATCTTTCGTGAAACTAACCTGATTATCTGTGTGTGCACAATAGACAGTTAATCCATTGGGGCTCTAGGCCGAAGCTCTGAGTAATCAGATGGCAGGGCCAGGCCCGCTGTGGTTAACTGCCGCTTCCTCAGCTTCCATCATCATTTTCCCCCTATCACCAGGACACACTGCGTGACTGTGACCAGGAGTCCACCTGTTACAACACAGTCATCTCGCCCATCTACTTTGTCTCCTTTGTGTTGACGGCCCAGTTCGTTCTGGTGAACGTGGTGATTGCAGTGCTCATGAAGCACCTGGAAGAGAGCAACAAGGAAGCCAAAGAAGAGGCGGAGCTGGAGGCGGAGCTGGAGATGGAAATGAAGACCATCACCCCAGGCCAAAACCCAACCTCGGACCTCTTTGCATGGACAGGCGGTAATGGTGGAGAAAGGCCTGAGAGCCCCAAAGGATATACCAATCCCATGCAATTCAAGGTGGATTCTCAGCTCTCATTAGTTTACCCTATGGTGAGAATCTCAGGTGGAGGCTGAAGAGCATGTTGGCCTGCATATTTGCTGAGGGAGGATATGCATGAATTCTAATGAAGGACTGAGCGTACGATGCATTGGGGAGTTGTATTCCTCACAGTCTGCCAACAGAGTTGCTGCATGTTGTGATGGCCCCTACACGATAGCACAAATTCTGATGCAGTCTTCACACCAGATTGCCACGGCTGTTCAGGTGCAAAGAGCTCTGTGTCTGTTCTAGAGATGGGCCCAAGCTACAAAGTTCAGATGTGGCTCCAAATTTGGGGGATGTTCTAATCCAGGGTTTTGGCTGGACACCTGCACTCCGGCACTGCTTGTAAAGGAAAATAGAGAGAGAGCCTGATCCACCGCTCACTCACACTTGGATAAATTTGGAGTAACTCCATTGACATGAATAGAGTTATACCAATGTAAAACCGGTGTGAGACCAGAGTCAGGCCCAACACAAGTGTGATTTTTCTAATGCATGCTAATAACTACAGCATGAGGCTTTTTTTCCTTTTAAAAGCTAAGTAAAATGTATATTTTATATCAACTAAGTTTAAAATTTACCCCCGTCCCTGCACCTGTGCTCCCAAGGAAAAGATGACTTTAATAATAGGCAACTCCACTGAGGGCTTTATGCCTACCCCCATTGAAGTCAACGGCAAAGTTCCTATTGATTTTAATGGTGCTATAATGATGGTACTGTACTGCTTATATTGGTGAGCTATAAATGAGTTCCATTAGTCCCTCAAAACCAGTTTCTGAAGGACATCTGTCTGAGGACTGGGTTAGTGAGGGGATCCAGCCTGCTCCACATTTAGTTAGCGGGGCAGGGAAGTACAGTTAGACAAACAGAAGAATGATCCAGTTTCTAGTCAGATGCCCAGATGGTTGCAAGATCTGTAATTGTGTCCAGCTTTTACACCACCATTCAGCTCTTATTACATATAAAACAGAAGATCTTGGGTTTCACATGAGTGAGTGAAAGGACATCTATTTGCCCTTTTTACTAGGTGAACTAATGAGTATTTGTAAAAAACCTATTTGTAATCTTTAGGAATGAAGACAGTAGACTCTGTTTAAGCTCACATTCGGTTCCTAAGCCTCTGGAAAATGTCTCTCACTATTAAAAATCACTGAGGTATGAGATGGATCCCAGAGCTGTTCTGACACCACAAGGAAACGTGGTTCAGGGTAATGAGTGGGACCTCCCTGGAAAATTACATCTGACTGCTCCTTTAAAAAGAAACAATGTGCCTTCACCCCATTGTCCCCACCCCATAGACAGACAGACACACACCCACTGAGCACATACTGTGCACTGCAGCTTTTGTGTTTGGGGAGATCTGGGATTGATTGCGCCCTGTTTGGGCAACACTGGTCAAGGCAGTAGCTTGTCTCTGTGCCTAACATTCTCAAGCAGTGAGTTGCAATCCCGCCCCGCTGCTCCGTGGTGAGCAGGGGTATATACCACGTCCTTTCCTTCCCATTGGAGCATCCCTGCAGCAGAGGGCAAGGTTTTCTCCTTTATCTTTTAAATCTGTTTGGTTCAGTCGTTTCTGGCATTATCCTAAATCTATCTTATTCTGCATCCTCTAATATTTTAGAGAGAGAGAGAGTCTGGCCAAACAGGCATCTTCAGTATAGTCACAGATCAGCAATCTCACTAAGCAAACAAGTAGGTGGAGAGGCAAAACGATCAGAATTATACTGTCAGCTGTTTGAGGCTTTAAAAGTTACATTTGGGCTGTTCTCTCTTTGGAGGTGTCATGGAAGAGGTTTATTCCATCCTCTTACATATTTTCCAGACTCCGTTCATTGCTCTTTCCACCAAAACAGATGCCTTGAAAATCTCAGGATGGTTTTATTCAGAAATGACCGTGATGACTTTTTTCCCCCTTCCTATCAAAATCTCCACAACAAATCTGGTGTTTGAACACATGGTGCTGGAGGAATACAGTTCTCAGAATGCACTCCTGCAAGATCATGTGGTCAGCATGCTCTTCTGCTTGCATATTCTCTAGAATATTTGTATTGCGTGCTCTTTGACTGTAACGAAGGTCCTCATTTCATTGTACAGATTGGCTCTTCCCTGCCCAAAAGGGACAACTTTTAAATGACCATTGTACTGCTTGTGAAAATTAGATGTTATCAAATGTAATATTTCTGCTCTATGCATGAAGGCCGACATTTTTAAAGGTGGGAGCTTGAAGTTAGGAACCTACAACCCCTATTTACCTAACCTAACCCACCTAGATTAGCTAAGCCGAGCACCCACAACCTCCATGGAAGTCAGTGAGATCGGAGCATGCTTGGCATCTCTGGCAATCCGCCCACTTTCATTTCTGTGGTGCCCTGGTCTGGATTTAGGGACCTGGAGCTAGGCCCCCATGGCTGAAAATGTTGCAATCAGTGTTTTATAGCAATAGTTGTCTTACAGCAATAGTTTCCTTTGGAAGTTCACAGTAGAAAGCAGTTGGATTCTGTTAAATGGCCCTGCCAGACTCCTGCAACTCACAATAACTAGTTATGGTCGTTCAGGAGGAAAGTAACGTCTTTAGATGGGCCCCAGCCTGAAACGTCCCACAGTTCCCTGGGACATCTGGCTTCAGTTCTGTCTCTCATGATGTCTGAGAAAGCTTCTGACTGTGATATTACTGCACTGTTCTCTTTCCTCCTCTATCTCATCCTTTTTCTTCCTGATCATTTCTGTTACTGGTTTTCTTCTTCTGTTTTCCCCTGGCCTTTTTCTCTCTCCCTCTGTCTCTATCCCTCATTTTCTCTCTCTCTCTCCCCTTTTGGCTTGTCTTATCCTTCTGCATGCTATACGGCACCCCTCCCAGGAAAGACACTTGTTTGATACCATATCACTGCTGATCCAGGAATCTCTGGAAGGAGAGTTGAAGCTGATGGACAACCTGTCAGGCTCTGTGTGCCGTCATTATGCCCTTCCAGCTCCTGAATATTACAACTCTGAGAAACAGGTTAATATTCCTAATTTCCTGCAAAGTCTCTGTCCAATTCAGGTTGACTGTGACCTTTATTGAAAAGGTAACGGTGTTTTTTAAATCTAAAATAGCCATAGGGATTTTGAAGCCTAAGTCATCAAGCCTATTTTATGGTAGGGCAAGTTAACTTATCTTTGTTTAAGATATTATATGTTCATGCTAGAGCAAGTGTTCAGCATTTAATCTCCCTTCTTCCGTGTACTAAATCCAAAGCTAAATTTTTCTATATGAGTGGCCTTAGAATGATGACCAAATGTGGCCCTGATCCTGAGATTGGATTCATACATTCAGACCCTTACAACTGCACAGGTGCAGAGATCCAACCATACAGATTGAATTGTAGGATGGGAATTCATGGACCAGATCCTTGGGTGGTATGAAAGGGCATCTCTTCATTCTGCAGCGATGCCCATTTATACTAACTGAGGATCCAGCCCCATATGTCTCTCTAAATATGCCTCTTGCAAGTGCGTCTGTGCAGATCTCCATTCTGAACCCAATTTGGGAAAGCAAGACAATACTTTAGTAAGTACTTACATCCCAAAGACATCAGTGAGATTTAAGTATGTGCTTAAAGTTAATCGGTTACTTACGTGCTGTCTTCAATAGGAGTGGATGTAAGCATGTGCACTCCTGAACTAGGGTCTTAAAGTGTTAAAATAATACCGGTCAATTAATTTTTAAAAAATTATTCTAGTTAAAATAAAATTCCTGCATTCTCCTATCCATTACTCCTTGGAGCAAACATCTTTTCATATGACACAGGCTAATTCAAATACCCTCGTTTTCTTCTGTTTTCATTTTGACTGAGCGAAATCCAATAGTGCTGCAATTTTTTGCTTAAAATATCTGAAGATGTCTTATTTAATTAGTTAGTAGTAAACTTATTAACCAGTTCATTGAGTCCTATAAATTATTCAACTCTTCTTTTTGTTAGGCAGGGAGAACAAGCTTGGTTAAAATGAGAACTATATCTTTATAGGTTTCATAATGTTGGGCTAACTTTTTACCCTCTAATTGTAGTTTATCCTTTTTATTAGGCTGGGGATTATTAACCTACAAGGACAGGTCTCCCCTCAAACCTGTAATGAGAGGGCAAGCTAGCTTTATTACTTTTATTTCCTCAGTTCTGCTGTGAGCTTGTATGGCTGTCAACATAACTTAGAGCAGCTTCGGGGTGCCTCTAAATTACCCCAATTAATAATAGCCCTCAAAGGTCCATTATGCCAGCCAGAAATTACCAGCATCCACCACACACTGGCCACATCCCCTTTTTACTCAACAAACTCTTACGCTGTGGAGGAGGGCCCAGAGAGAAATGATAATATCAGTCGTGTGCCAGCTAGGAGTCCACCTGCCATGTTGGGGGAGTTCTCAGCTGCCTTCTTAGGGCATCTCTCCGGTCCCTCTGCGCTGCCTCAGGGGCACCGAGCTTCTAGCGGACTCACGTGTGCAGTATTTGCAAGTGCCTCACATCTGCACTTCCAGGTTCCACCCACAACCAGAGACAGACGCTCTGGAATACAGCGACTGATGCTAGACGAGCTGTTGCACGGGCAGCTCCTGCAGCTCACGGTATTTCTGACCCCAGAGGGCACACTAGAAATCCCACATGCAAGCCTGTGGCAGAGAGATTGCCAACCAACCCTGTGTCAGAGGACGAGAGAGTTTGGCTAGAGTTCAGAAGAACAATCAGCCTCATGGTTAAGAATAAGATTGTCACGGAGGTCATGGATTCCGTGACTTTCAGAGACCACTGGGACGTTTTCCACTTCGGGGGGAGGGAGGGGGGACCAAAGCACTCAGCCACCCTGGGGGGCCCTGCAGCTCCCTGATGACATGGGCAGCCCAGGACCCCACATCTTCCAACCACTATGGGTGGCCCGGGGGACCCTGAGCCACCAGGGCAGCAGTAAGGGCCCCAGAATTGTCAGTCGCCACCGTGTCAGGTGCTGGACCTCCACACACCTTCCTGCAGTGCGGTACAGGCTCTCATTCCCCTTCTCCCAGTCAACCTCCCTCCATTATTTTTAGGAAAGGTCACAGGGTTCCATGAATTTTTGTTTATTGCCCATGCCCTATCCCTGACCTTTACTAAAAATCACTGGGACAAAAATCTTAACCTCACTCATGATTAGCTGAACCAAGCCATCGGCCCTTATGAGGTTCAACCATCACTAGATTTAATTAGCCCCATATGACATCATATCCAAAACCATGAGTGTGGGAGAAACCAGCTCTTTGGTAGGTTGGATGTGACAGGCTCTGGTCTCCATAGCTTGTCTTGAAAGATATATTGCTGTTGAAACAGTCTGCTTGACCGCTTAAGATAAAAGTGCTAATCCTCTGAATTAAGAAATGAAATGCTGATGTACTGGGAGCCTTTGAGGCAGCACTGTGGACCTATGTCTTGATGTGGAAGCTGTAGTTATGCATGAATCAGTTTTGTATAAAACACTCCCTTCACAAACCGCACGCCCATAGACAAGTACATGACAATCGGTAAAAGATCTCAGGTTCGAGGGAGATGGCTTGAAAAGTCAAGCCTACTCTTTAAATCCAGCATGTGGCTCTGAGGCTTCTCACAGCAGCGACTGTTCTGTAAGAAGAACACGGTCCTTTCTTCTGAGCGAGCTAGGCAGCCACCCCAAAAGCTCAAAACAACAGCATACTTTGCTTCCCATTAGATGGCTGTGTGTACCTAAAGAGACAGAGCAGTCCACTGAAGGCTGCATATTTTGCCTGAATTCATTGAGCAAGGACCTCATGCAGCAATCACCCACCTATTTCTGATCCTGCCACTGAGTTTCTGGGAGCCTAGGGAAGTCTTGTAGGGAAAGATTTTCAAACATATTTAAGTTCGTAAAAATCATATAGGTGCCTAGTGGGACTTTCAAAAGCACCTAACTAGGTTAACTCTGCCATCAGTGATTCAAAGCCCATCAGCACCTCATCCAAAGCCCAATGAAGTGAGTGGGAAGAGTCTCTCAGATATCCTGGGACAGTGGGATCAAGACTGAATCCTCTTTATGCCTCAGTTTACCCATCGGTAAACTAATTATACTCCCTGCCTCACACGGAAGAGACTCGGTTAACATTTGGAAAGTAGATTGAGACCCTAAAATGAAAGGCACCCTCCATAGATGTCACTCTTTTCGCTGCATGTAACCACACATATGAAAAGCTGATTGCAATCTGCCCAGATGATTTTGGTGTTGAGGGTATCTCATGAGGATCTCAACATGACAGGCTCGAGTCAAACTGAACTAGAACATTGCCATAGCATTTAGGGATAGTCAATATCAGAGAAGTTTGGAGTTTCTCAATGACTCTAATATTTAGATGTCATTAGAACAATGATACGTATTTTATATATACTACCTAATTTACTGTTACTTTCACTTCCTGTTGGTGTTGTGAGGATAAATACATTAAAGCCTGTGAAGCACTTTGAAATCTACTGATGAAAAGCATTATATAAGAGCCAATTATTATTATTATTCCTCTATTTGTCACATAGAAACCAATATTTCGCACGGCATCTGCAGTGCACAACTGTAAATTCGGTTATAAATTATTTGTAAGTATTTAAGGTTGAATGTAATGGGTTTTCTTACCCCATTTCCTTATGGTTTTATCTACCGCAATGATGTGCATGACATAGATGCTCTTATTTTAGGGGTTATGCTTCAATATTTAGTTAATACTTTTTTCAAAAGATTTGTGTCCTGGTTTCTTATGCTTAATCGTCTCTCCCTTGTTTAGATCCCTCTAGCTGAGATGGAGGCTCTGTCTTTGACGTCAGATATTCTCTCTGAAAAGTCCTGGTCCTTAGCTCTGACGGATGACTCTTTTCCTGATGATACTAACACACTCTTACTTAATGCTCTGGAAAGCAATGTACATACACTGGTCACTATATATTCTAATGTTCACAGGGTTCTAAATACTGCTATCCCGTGGTTAATCACAATGACATTTTCAGTCCAACCCTACCTCTAAATAGCACTGAATCTTTTATCTGAAGAGGGCAGTTTGTTTTTTTTGGTTTTTTTGCATCTGATGTAAAAAAAATTACATTGTCTTTAATAATATTTTATTCAATAAAATAAATAGCCTCCTCCCCAGAAAAATGGAAGGTGTAAATCTTGAAACTTCCTCAGCATATGAAACAAGTCGATGTTTGTGTGCATAACAGACACATCCATGAGCAAATAGCTCATGCGTCCTATGCATAATGATTATATACATCCCCTTGGCTTGCAACTAACCAGTTTTTATTAACCTAAGTGCCCCCGTGCTTTGGGGATGGGCACCAGATACAATTTCTTTTTAAATACACCAGATGCGGCTCTCTCAGCAATGGTGCTTGTTTTGTGAACTTTTGTTAGCAACCATCTCAACCAGAAAAATATTGAATTCCTTTCTCTTTTTTATTAGAAATTACCAGTATTTTGAGCCCTGCTTTAACCATCTCCTTTTTGAAACATTAGACATTTTTAGCTGATGTGTAGCGGTCAAGTGCTTTTATTCTGCTGTACAATAGACATATCTTCTCTTCCAACATTTTTGGATCCATTCTTGTTTTCTCTGTTGTCGTCCATATGCCTATTTTTGGATGTTTGTGTTGTTGATACATTTTCTATCATTCTAGTTGATTGTCATCCTGGTTAATATTTATTTGGGCTACATCTTCTTTAAACTGTGACAATATTTCCCATTATGCTTCATGGCATCATGTGCAAAAGATTTTGTAAACTACATTTAACATTTTGTATGGAACATTTTGTTTCAAAATAAGGTATCAAGTGGAGGTGGGCTGGAGGAGCGCAGTGCTCCAATCTGCATCCAGATTGGGTAGAGATTAGGAATCTGAGAGCACTGAAGTCTTGAGCTGTTTTTCATGGGATCATCTTTCAGCCATTTTAAATGGCTTCTGAGAAATTAGCTGCTCTCTCAAGATTTCTGCTGTTTGAGGCTGAAATCTCAGAAGAGTTTGGCTGCATCTGGACTGGAAAATAAACCCCTTCTGAGTTTGGATCTCACTTGGAAAATCGAACAATGAGAGTGGTTTGGATTGGATCTTGAATCCAAATGGATTTGAATTTGAAATTCCAGTTTCTGGACCATCTCTTGTATTGAGCAAAATGATGTGTAGGGAAAGGTGTGTGCAAGCAGGTTGGTGAGGGGGATTTCAAAACAGAAGTGTCAGCATCAGTGGGATTAAATTTGCCCGCCTCGTTTGAAGCATAGCCAGAGATTGCACTCCCTAGTGAATCTAGTTTATATCTAAATTCAACAAATTCATAAGGACTGAAAATAATTTTTAATGACAGTGAACTTGGATTTGGTTGGCCAATTTTACAGCAGTGGTCTGTTGTTTTTTTGTTTTTTTTGGTTTGTTTTTTGGTTTTTTGTTTTGGTTTGTTTGAGGGGAGTAAATTCCATTTAATTTTGTCATGTTTCATTGTAAACACAAAACTCTAACAAAATTTTGTTTTATTGGAGGACTAAATTAGGGGAAAAAACTCAAAACATCTATTTCAGGCAAATAGTAACGTTCAGAGTAAGAGAAAAATAAATTTGCCAGCTGATATTTTTTAAACTACTCTGAAAGGGGATCAAAGATGTACTTTATTGAACTACATTGGCATATTTGTCTGTTTTCTATGATTTCTTATGGAGTCCTTTTTAAAGGAGGTAGTTCTTTTGTTAAAAAATACATGACCAGGCTTTCTTTATTTCCATGTTTGTTAACACCTTATAACTTTTTTTAGGGCACAAGAACATAGGAATTGCCTTACTGGATGGGACCCAAAGTCCATCTAGTATCTGTCTCTGACAGTGGCTGGTGCCAAATGCTTCAATGAAAGCTTGGAAGAACCTGCACTAGCAGATGTGGGATAATCGGCCCCGCACATTAGTTCTCGTCCCAATCTCTAATAGAGAACCAAATTGAATATCCTGCCAAAAAAGTGTCATTAATTATTACTTGAAAAGCAAAGACAACCAATAAAATGACACTGGAAGTCAAAGCAGGGTACATCGCTGGTGAACTATATTGTTTCCTCGTTGTTAGAAGAGGGGATGACCGTTACGTACTTATCTTTGTAAAAGTCTAACTTGCTTGGGAAGGCACCTATGGGAGGCTTGATTATCTTTTTATGATCAGAGTTCTGCAAAGCATGCGAGCCTTGCTGACCCTTGAGGCATGATGTCTGTGTTAAGTATTCCAGAAATAGTCATGGTTTATTGCTGCAATGTTGCTTTCCTCTGTTTCCCAGTATTTTTATGTAGTTCATTCTGTGTGACAATTTAGTGGCACTACAAAATTAAGGAGATAGCTTCCTAGTAGCTCCATTTGTGCTAGTTTCATTTTGTTTCAGTAGAATTTGTACATATCGACAATTTGCATGCACCATCGTGCCCCATGTTTATTGCAATGGCTGTCACTACGGATTCCAGGCTCTCCGGGTCATCCAACTCTGTAATGGTCTTTTTTTTTTTCCCCTCTCCTTTCGTAGATGGATCACCTCTCCAAAGATGACACTCTGATGCTGTCCCCCAGCAAGGACTTGCTGAGCGTGAGAAAGCCTTCCGTAGGCCGCACCCACTCTTTGCCAAATGACAGCTATATGTTCCAGCCTCCGTATTCTGGCCCATGTGCCGACCCCCAGGCGGAGAGGAACGCATCTCATCAGAAATCGCAGTCAGGTATGCATCTCTCAACTCTGACAATGTCAGAGCTGGGATTTTCAAAGCTTAGCTGTGGAACTCCCTCTGTTGGTTGTGTATCATTTGTATCAAAGCTACCTATGCAGCCGTTCTGATGGTAATTGGGTCTCCAGCTCCATTACATGGCTTTGGAAAGCCCATCTTTTGGGGTAAACTAATGAATTGGCCAGTCTAGAAATAAAAACTTCCTCCAGCTGAATTTTGCACCCGTTTTAGAACCAAAACTTGCCAAAGGGTTCAGATAAAAGGAAGTGACTGGAATGTTGGGAGGGCAGCATTTATAGTCTGCAAGTGGTTGGCAGTAGTGGGCCATCTTACCTTCTACCCTCCTATCGCTGCCTTCAGGGGGTCAGAATTTTTAAGAACTGTGGAAAGTCCACCAGGCTCACCCCAGCAAGCTGGGTCCTGAGAGTGAAAAGTTATCTTTAAAGGAGTCTTTTCTCACTTCTTGTTTCTGAAATATTGTGACGAGGTCTGTTGTGCTGACATATGGAAGCTGTAAATAGGGACTTTTCCAAGGGAGGCAATAAGGAAGTATCTCTAAAATCTACTGAGATATACTGGACAGGGAGAGATTTTGCTGGGGAGGGGAGATGAGCGGGGAAAAAAGAGAGAGAATTCCCCGAAAGTGTAGTGATTGTCCTTCCCAATATGAGTAGTTGGGGTATGTTCTGGGGCCAGCACCAGAAAAATCCCCCAGCAATCCTGAAATTTGTAGCCCAATTTTGCAGGCCTGGAAAGTATGGTTAACCTTTTATAGAAACATCTGACTTTTGAGACCCTCCTCCAGAGAGATCCCCAGTTCAGAACGTTTTCATGTTAGCTCATCCTTCCATGGTTTGACCGGGGCATGGTTCCTCCTGTTAAGATGAAGGGAAAGAATTAATTCTATTCTTCAGAGAGAACAATAAACTGGAGTTCTGGGCCAGTCTTTATTGCTTCCCAGCATCTGAAGCAATGAATGAGGACCAAGACTGACCCAAGCACTGGAGCAAAGCTGACATCTCCAAAGTGTTTCCTGGGCGTGTATTACAACGTAAGATTATCCCTGGTGTAAAACCAATCATGACATAAAAATGAAATGCAAAATAATGGTCATTCTTCCCTCATGAGGATTTTAAAGTCCTTTGCTGTATCTTTCTCAGACTTTTTAAGGAAGTACTAATAGGTTAAAAGTTCCAGAGGGGTAGCCATGTTAGCAAAAACAACGAGAGTCCCGTATCACCTTAAAGACTAACAAATGCCTGCAGAAATTTGTTAGTCTTTAAGGTGCTATGGGACTCTCCTTGTTTTTACTAATGGATTAGATGTATGTCACAATTAAATGATCCATGCTTTGGGAAGAAGCACAGAGGGTGCTAAACAGAGGGGAAGTCAGGAAATCTGCAGTTTATTCTCAGCTCTGCCACTGATTCTTCATGTGGCCTTGGGCAAGTCACTTAACTCCCCCACGCCTCAGAGGTCTTTTATTTAAAAAGGGAATGACAATACTTACCTATTTTACAGAAGGAGCTTGTGAGACGTAATGTTTGTAATGCTCTTTGAGATCCTGGGATGGAACACACCATGGAAATGCTAAGTAGTGTTATTAGGCAGTGACAAGACACTGCCAGCCTGGCTTAGAGAAATAACTGGGTAGAGTTTGTGTTAAAAATGTAAATCACAGTTTTCCCATTCAAAGATTGTTTGATGGAGTGGACTGGGTTGCACAGGAAGAGTTCTCAATTAACATATAGGGCCAGGTTTCCATAAAATGGTGCCACAAATTGCACCTACAATAGCATCTGCATGTGCAAAATGGGTATGTGCATGTTTAAGTGACTCTTAGCGCGTGCATTTTCTTAGGTTTGCATGTGCATTTTTTCAAGTGCTACCCCTGGTCCATATTGTCCATCAAGATTTCACTGTTGTTATGATAGTCAATATTTTGGGGATGCAATTGGCAGAAATTCTTGTGTTGCACAGTATACTATGCAGTACCTTCTGCAGGTCAGTCAATATAGTTCTCTTTAATTTATCTGCACTTGCTCTTAATAGACAACAGCTTGTAGGCTCTTGTCCTAGGTAAGGCAGAAAAGGTTTTCCAGAGTCTTCCCATTTGCAAGCTTCTGTCAGAGCCATAATTTCATAGTGCTGTTCAGAATGATGCAAGATTGGTACAGACTAGAAATGAGATGTCAACATTTGCATAGTAATAGGAATGCAAATACACAGCTACAGTTTAACAGAAGAAATAAAATGTGAACACAAGGGGGCAAGATGAGCCTGGGATAGGAAAGAGGCACTGGCATTATATGAAATAGCTAGGGCCAAATACTGTCCCTTTAAAAGATTCATTCATATCAACGGAAAGACTTGGGGTGAAATCTTCCCCTCATTAAAGTTCATGTCAAACCTCCCTTTGACCTCAGTGGGACCAGGATTAATTTCTGTCTGTGTAGCCCAAGCTCACCGAAACTTCCTTGGAATCACATTTCCGTGGCTATTAAAAAGATTCTCATCCGGCAGTCGAAGGGCTTTCGGGTGTTGTGCATGTTGCTGCTTAATCCAGGTGTCTTTGTTCCTGTGTCGAGCTAGTTTGCGAACCAAAACTTGGCTTCTTTCTAGTCCTCTCCTTACCTTGAAATTGCACAGTACAGTTCCCACGTTGATCAAGTGAATAGCATGGCCTGACAGCAGTTGAATCTGAGGAGCTTGCATTACTCCTTGGGGAATCCTGGGTAAACAGTCCCATTTGGAAATAGGGCAGATATTTTGGAAAAACTCTTGCATAATTCTGTCAAGCCCTCTTGGTCTCTGAAGTTTGTGCTGGACGTTGATATACTGGGTTTTGGCTGCATGTTTATCACTTGTTAAGTAGCTCAGATTTAACAGGGTTTTGGAAGTAGGGGTATTTAGGGTAAATGTGATTTTTTTTTTTTCTGGCTATGATCTTCTAAGGCTTAGACGCTAAGAACCTAGTCTGACCTCGTCAGCATCTGGATGAGGTTTCCGAGGAAAACCGGAGATGCTCCAGAAATGATGCTAGCCATTCAGAAGCCCCTCCTCCCTCTGAGTCAGCCAGTGACCTAGCATTGGGGTGGGGTTCTGTGCTGTTTTCTGATGAGAGATAAAGCTGATTTTCTATTCATAACCATGCCAGCAACCATTAAATATCTCATGTTTTTCATCTGCCTTGTTGTCCTGGCAAAACTCCCATTGCTTTAAATGGACAAAATATTCTATACACCCTGTTCTAAGATGCTGTATAGTGTTGCTGGTACCCTATTAACATCTGCCCTGTTCCACCTAAAAAGTGGCTGCATTTCAGTGCTGAGAGAAGTAAACCCCGATGTGTTTATAGTTTGTAATTCTGTAAAGTGTTGTTAACAAAAAGGGCCATAACCACCAATACATAACAACAACAGAACAATATTTCAAGCAGAAAAGAGTTTTGTTGTCAGAAAACCGGGCACTTGCAGGAAGTATTTGAACGTTCTTTCATAAGAGGGCTGTTGTTCTGTGAAATACTCCAGGATAAATGAGATTCTGTGGGCTGCACTCCAGGTTCAATGAAATGCTTTGAAAAATGTTGAACTTTGTGGGGGAAAGCTTTGCCAAGTCTCAGATGTAGCCAGCGACCACTCCAGGTCAAGGAGAGCCGCTAGAGAATATTTCCTCTGCCCCACAAGATGTTTTGTGAAACCAGCCTGGCACTGAAACCTGCTCTATTTTTGCAAGTGCAGTTTTGCACTCTCAATTAATTGCAGACACACATGCCGATATTTAGATGCAACTAGTTGATTTACAGACAGAATTAGATATCTTCTTACTGGAATCTGCACCCACAAATATAAGAAGCTGGGTTTCAAAATCCATCCCTTTAAATGTTTAGATGAATAGTACTCTGAGAAGTTATAAAGGAGGAATGTAGGAATGTCCAGACAGGACCAGAGTAGTGGTCAATCTAGACCAGTGTCCCTGACAGCATTTAGTACCAAATGCATCAGAGGAAAGTGGCAAGAAACCCCATTATGGATAACTGGAATAGTCTACCAACAAGGGAGTTTCTCTGCGATCTCAGGGAGTTGGTGCTTTTTGTTAATTAAAAGAATTCATTGTGCAGGTCCTGTCTGGTTGAGTGGGAGAGTTTTCACTGAAACGTTAAGATACATGGGAGCCATCTCCAGATGAATGTGTGTCATATTCCTCTTTCCTGTCCCTCTCACAAGGTTCAACAGCATCTGTGCTGTCCCAGCCTGCTGACACCAGTTCGCTCCTGCAAATCCCAACAGATCATTTTCATCACATAAGACCTCATGACGGTTTGGACTGGGAAAGCAAATCCAAGATCCCCCCAGCTGCACAGTCCCCCTCTGCGGAAAGGTTACTTCGTAGGCAGGTAAGCAGAGCGGAGATCGTGAGCCTTCTAACATTCTATATTGATGGGTTATTAAGATAACAGGATAGGTTTATATGGTCACTTCATGAGACTGGTAACCCGCATCTAGGAATAACCCAAAAGGTTGGTCAATTTTGAAGAGAAACCCATTCAATGTTCTCCAGAGAGCCACATGATGGGTTGCATTTCCTTTGGCAATGTGCCTAAAACATTCTCCATTTTATTAGTGCTTTGTCCTTCCTATCCTTGGAGTTCGCTGAACTAGTTCCTAGCTTTCCCCAACATTGAGGAGACCCCATCCAACTCTGCGATTGCTGTAATTTCCCCTCCTAGGGACCAGCCATCAGTTTTGGAAAGGAAATGTGTGTCTTGCTTTAAGGAAGCCAGATCCTTTATGTCTGAACAAGCAGGGGAAATGTTCCTTTTCTAGAGCAGCGATATGAAGTTGAGCTACACATGTCCAAGGGACTTAGGAGCCCAAAGCTATGTCTACATTGCAAGGAAGGGGTGTGAGTCCCCTGCTCCGGTGCACATAGTCATGCTAGCGCAAGTATAAATAGCGAGACGGCTGTGGTAGGACACTTAGGAGCAGTGGGGGTACAGCTGAGCTGTACCAAGTACAAATCCACCTGAAACTAGTGGGTATGTAATGCCTTTGCTGCCACTTCCCATGCTGCCACAGCCACCCTACTATCGATACTCATGCCAGCTTAATGAGTGCTAGCGGGAGTCTGTGCACGTAAACAGGGGACTCGCACCCTAGCTCACAGTGTAGAAGTAGCTTATGCTGAAAGTCAATGAGACAGACCCTGCAGTACTTAGTCTGTTTTGAAAATGGGCCTTAGGCTCCTAAGTCACTTAAGAACTTTTGAAAAATGTACCTTTAATTTAATATCTTGTGTTTTCTAACAAATATAGACCTTAACCAAAACCCTCCTGGGTTTTGGGGACACTTGTTTTTCGCCCCATATCAGTCTTCTCACTGCCAATGATATAGGCCCTGATTCAGCTAAGTACTTAAACACGTGCTTAACTTTAAGCATATGTTTAAGTCTGTCCTTGTTCACTAACTCACTTAAGCTTGTGCTTACGTCTCACATCCTTAAAAGTAAATACACGTTTAAGTGTTTTGCTGAATCAGGGTCATATATTTGGCTAATTCTGTAGCTCATCTTTACCCAATTCTGTGTCTGATTTATGCACACATGCACATGCACACATAATGCATGTGGTGTGATGTGTGTGTATATATATACATAGGTTAGGGGTCTATTACAGGAGTGGGTGGGTGAGGTTCTGTGGCCTGTGTTGTGCAGGAGGTCAGACTAGATTATCATATTGGTCCCTTTTGACCTTAAAGCCTATGGGTCTATGTAAATAAAATGCAGAGTGGATCATTTTCCCCAAAATAATGTATTACTTGAATGAAATACAGCCTCCTTTATTCAAATAATCTTCCTTTTTTACACTGAGAAAATAAGAGTTAATTTACTGAGCCCTAAAAATGAATCTGAGGCACTAAGGTTAGCAGTTACATTAATCTGTAATATTAAATTGACAAGTTAAATTCCTACTGCGTATTAGACTGTATCAGGCCAGCCAGCCAGCCAGCCAACACTAATGGGAAAACTCATTGATTTAATTATTCCAATTCATGAATATCCTCTCTCAGCTTTTAATGAGTAACACACTCAACCTTTTGAACTGGTATTTCTAGTATAAATTACCGTGTTAGCCATCTTTTTTAATGCCATTTTCTTCATATTGTGGGAGGTTTGCCCTAAACTCTGTGATATAGTTAAATTAATTCACCAGCTGCCTGTTCTTTCTCTGCATCAAGCCTTGAAGCCTGAATGACGTTTAAAAAAACCCATTAGGAGAGTGAACACATCTGTTCTGTGGCCTGGCTTTGCTTCTATTAAAACCAGAATCAGTGCTTGCCATTGACTTAAGCAGAAGGGGGGAAAGAGTAATAGGGTTCAGTACTGCATAGTAGAAGTCAATGAGAGTTGGCTAAAGTGACACGAAATGTGGGACACTTATAACTCATAAAAACAATCGGCTACGTCATTAATAGTTGTACAGTCAGGACTTGTTTTATGTAAATATGTTTCACTCAGAGTTGAGTTTCTTAGTTGATCCAAAGTATCACTCATGTTTTACTAATAATCTGGTCAGCACGTCAGGCAGATTAGTCAGACAGTCGTTAAGACTTCAAATCTCTGTAGCCTAACTTTCAAAGGGGCTGTGCACTCACAGTTCCCACTGTAGACTCAGCCTGTTTTTATTTAGGTATCTAAGTCTGGATTTAAGACCCTAAATTCAGTCACCGGAGCCTAACTGGACGCATTTTCAAAGTTGGGCCCAATGGGCCCACCCACTGCACCTCTGACTGCACGTGCAGACTTATCCGACTACGGTATGCTGAAGTGGGATTTGTTTGAAGAACAGGAGCATTGAATAGACCTTTTTGCAGATCCACCCAAAATGTAGCGCGACGGGGGAGATTTTTAAAGGCACAAATGAGAGTCAGCTGCCAGAGTCCCACTAATAGGATTTAGGTATCTAGTGGTCCTCTTTGCCTTTAAAAATCTCCCCCTGGAGAGCCCAGATTTTTCAGTGTGTGGGTGTGCTTAAAGGTAGGTTCTTCAGTCCTGTTTAGGTGCCTACATGAGTGACCTGATTTACGAAAGTGGTGAGCCGCAGTGAAGTCAACAGCATTTTTAAAAATCAGGCCTCTTATTAAGCTGCCTAGTTAAAGATTTCAGGTATCCATTGGAAAATTCTTGGCCAGGGTATGTAACATGAAGCATCCAGGTTTGAAGCAGTTGGCCCTAATTCCAATGTTTGCTGTCTCTAGTCTAAGCCGGTCGGTCTTTCTGACGTGACTTGAACAGCGTGTGCACAATCGCCGGGAACTTGTAGAACTTTGAGAGCCTGCACTCAGCCTCTAACTCCTAGCAGATGTCTTCATCACCTCGCCTATAAAATGGGGATAGTAATGCCTAGATTAGTAGAGCATTTTGGTATGTCTGGATGAAAGGCAGCCAAGAAGGGTCAGATGATAGTGTATTATTTATTAATAATAATACATGGAAGGATATTCTGGACGCTAGTTCTAAAGGGGGAAAAACATCCTTTGACCTCCAGGAAAGTTTTGCTTGTATAGGTACTTATATTATCAAGTAGTCACTACTTTGCTAGGACTGTAGCTACCATTAAAATGATATGGGACAGCAGTCCAAACCAACAGAATGTTTTTACTTGCAGCCCTCTGTTTTCTTTATTACTGTGTATATTGCATGTAATTCTGATTTTTCTTTTCTTTTCTTCTTCTCCTTCTCTCCTTCATTTGTGTATAGTTAAGTCTTGTCCGGCACATACCTGGTCCATGCACTTTCCATCACTGAAACTCATGTTGTTTAGCCTCCCTTCCCCTTCAGAGTGGACATAGTCACCCTCTGGTCGCTTAAACTATAGACTCCAGAAAGCTTGACCATTAGGGAGAAACTCTCCAGTGAAGATCAGTCCAGCAGGCACTTTTAACAGAACAAAGAAAGCAAGCTCCCAGTTGAGGAATATGCTCCTTGCCGGTGCATTGCACAAGTGCTTTTCTCCAGGATCATTCTACTTGAAATTAAAACCATGTTGACTTTTTGGTTCAGGTGCCAGGACTGTGACGTTAAAGGGTCTAAACCACCCCCAGTTATGGCTGCTAAAGATGCACAGAGTGATCAGTATGGCAGTTGTTTACAAAGGCAGGCAGAAAAATCTTTTTTTAAATTCTGAAACAATTCAATTAAACTTTTTTTCCAACAGTTCTAACTACTTTCTGCCAAAGCTGCCAGTATTATAGAAAGGAAAGAGGTAGTGATGTCCCATATTCTGTTTGCATGTTGAAACGCAGGTTTGCGTATGAGCAAAAGTAACTGATAAGTTTTAAGTCATGTTCTACTTTGATGTCGTCCTTTCTATTGAGTTCATCAGCGTCCGTCTGTAGGGTCTGATCCCACACCCTTTGCGCCTCCCTCCACAATGGTCATTAAAACCATTGGAATTTGGGTGTAACAGAGGAATGAAGGATTAGGCCCACAGTTCCCTGTGGCTAACTCCCAATACGTTCCTGGCTATGTTGGCATTTTAACTGAAAAGGGAACACTAATGTTAGGCCCAAGTTTGGCAAGATAGCATTCAAACAACTACTGGAGAAGATGAAGCTGAGTATGCTTATCAAAAGGTAGAATCTGGCTACTGCTGAATAAAACTACAGGATGCTTCTTAATATACCATTGGTTTGCACTTTAAGGGCAGGAACTACAGCTGCTATAAATCAAGCACAATTCAACTGATTTCAAGAGCTATGCCAGTTTATACCAGCTGAGGTTCAGGCCTTAATGCCTCAAATTTAACAGAGATCTCCAGGTAAAATGGGAGATGGAAACGTATATATGAGCATATAATCGGACCCGGGATGTTTGCAGTAGTCTATCCTGCATCAGAACGAGTGGGATTTTCAAAGGGGTTGAGCACTGGCCTACCTTAATGCTCCCCTTGAAATCAATGGGAATTCTCCCATTTTCTTCAGTGGGAACACAGACTAGAGCAGAGGTTCTCAAACTGGGGGAAGGCCCCCCAGCGGGGGTGAGCAATTATTCTGAGGGAGGCATGAGAAGCTTTAGGGAAAAAAACTTACTGCACACATTTTACCCACCGCCATGAATAACTAGCCAAGCTGATCCCTCGAGGCAGATCAGGTCCTCAGCTGGCCCGGTGCATTGGACTCAAGATGACGCTGTGCATTTGGACGGATTTCTGCTAAGCTTGCATAGCGTTATACAAAGTCGTTGCCATCTGTATTTTCATCCATTTGCTATGACGCGGTGCACACATTTAATTGCAAGCATCGATCACCAGGGCAGTTTTGCTTTTGCTCTTATTACAATGGATCGTGGGCTCTGTTTCAGTCAATGCCTTGCTACTTTTCACATTTAGTGAGAGTTGCACGTTGGTTTTTGTTTATTAGTATGTGTAATCGTGTGGCGGGGGAGAGGGAGTAAACGACTCCAGACACAAAGAAGGGGGGCACGCTCAAACAAGTTTGAGAAGCACTGGACTAGAGTACGCCTACATTGCAGAAAAAGGTCTTCTTGACTCAGAGCAGCTAACTCACGTTAAAATAGCAGTGCAGATAGGCAACTTGGCTTTTAACTCGTGTCAGCAGCTTGAGTTTAACTCCAAGTTCTCCTATAGGCTTTAACTCCAGCTGCTAACCTGAGTTAAAAGCCAAGTTGCTGTGTCTTCACTGTTATGTTAACCTGAATTAGCTAACCTGAGTCAAGAACACACTTTTTTCCCATGTAGACATACCCTTAGAAACCAATGCTGAGTGTCTGTGAAAATCCCACCCTGACCAAAGTAGCTATGCTGACCCAACCCTCAGTGTAGACACAGCTACATCAATGCAAGAATGCATCTGTTGATGTAGCTTCCGTCGCCTGGGGATGGAAAAGCCCTTTCCATCAGTGCAGGCCATGTCTACACTAGGTGGTTATACCTGCAGTGTTATGGTGATATAGCTATGCTAGTATAGTCAACATAGTGTAGACATATATCTCAGATAAGTTTACAAAGGCAGAAATTTAGAAACAAAGCTATAATGTTCTTAATTGATTCTCTGTTTAGAAAAAATGTTCTTAACTGATTCCGTGTTTAGAAAAAGAATCAGCAATATTAGCCTACGGAATTGGAGGTTTGGAATTAACATGAACAATTTTATTGTAAATTTTTGGCTCTCCCTCCCCAAGAATTTTTTTTAAATCAATCAGAGCTTCTAAAGAGATGTCAGATAAACATTGCAGTGTAATACTAATTAAGACACTAAAACAGAATTTCTAATTTGTGGTCCATATCAGAGAGGTGAGCATCCAGACTCTATCAAAATTTTAGAAACATATTAGTAATATAAACACACAAACAAAAATATCTGTGTGTGTGAGAATGTACACCCACATTAACATATGTTCCTGTTTTATGTATGTGCATGCAAATATATTTGTGTATGTGAACATTCCTGCAAATACTCGCACGTGTTTAATTTTAAGTATGTGAGAAGACTTTTTAAACTCAAAGGGACTAAGTATGTGCTTACAGTTAAGCACTTGCATAAATCTTTGCAAGAGCTGTGTGTGTGAGAGAGAGAGTGAGCCCTTTGTAGGATCAGAAGGATGTATATGTGTGTCCTATAGTCTATGGGAGTTTTGCCCAGAAAAAGGAACTGCTTGATTTTTATGGACTAGTTCATAAAATTTCATTTTAAAAAGTAATCTTGAGCTACTAGATCCCAAAAGTGTTATTACAATTAATAGTCCATCTCTTCATCCTGATAGATTAAAGTGGGGCCAGCTGTATTTATTTTTTTATTTTCCAATTTTCCAAAGAGGAAAATAAGGAATCTCCCCAAGATGAGACATTTGCATGCAGAGCCATTCGAGTGGATTTTATAAATCCTTTAGCAAAGGAGCACACAGCATTGTGGAACACAATGACTTCTGCAAATGGGTAGGTAAAACTGCCATGTAAAGGTGCGACTCGTAGCCAGTTTGCTGCTATGAGTAAATATAATCCTGGACCTGATTCCAAACAGTCAAACATCCCTTGAGGATCCTGAACTCATGACTAGAACAGGTGGAAATAATGACAGATGCTTAACTCCAGAAGTACAATCATCCATTTTACTTTAATAAAAATTATAGGGCCAAAAAAATGTTTGTCATTATATATACCGCGGGTGACCAGACTGCAGCTTGTGAGCCGCACGAGGTTCTTCTGCCCCATAGGGCATACCTGCCAGGGTTCGGGGCTTCAGCCCTGCAGGGAGAGAGGTCTCAAGGCTTCTGTCCCGTGGGAGGTGCCTGCCAGGACATGGGGCTTCAGAAGGCACAGGGCGGAAGCCCAACCCCCAGCAAATGCGTCCCACGGGACAGAAGCCCCAAGCCCCACCACCCCACGGCAGGGCTGAGGTCCCGAGACCCAGCAGGCGCGCCCTGGCTCTTGAACGTCTGAAGATTGTTGTATGCGGCTCGGAGAGTCAGTGATACCTAACATAAATGTATTTAAAGCCAGTCAATTGTTTGAGATTTGGGCATGCATAGCATTTTTAGGAGCAAGGTTTGGGCCCTTGTTTCTTTATTTATTTAGCACCAGCAATGTCCTCAGCAACATAACGGACCATCCTTGCCCCGAGAATCTTGTATAAAATGCCCGCCCCCCTTCCTCCACCTCCTTCTTCAGTCTCCAGTGGAGTTTGACCATTGGCGCTTCAGTGATAAAAGCAGGTGTCCTGCTATGTTGAGGTAGAGGAGTGGCTGGCAGTAGTGACAGATTGTGTTCTTATGCAAGCCAGTCACTAGATGGGGCCAAAGATATGCATTGTGCCCGCGTTGTTCTGCATGCTAAAATGGGATGAACGCACAAAGGCCAGGGCACACACTGAAAAGGCAGAGGTAGGGATAACTAAGTCCAGGTAACGCAAATGCATGTGGTTGTGTAAGGGGGGGGTGTCATTCCACTGGACTTACACTACGCATGGAAGTATGGCCTGGCGGGAGCAGGGGTTAGTGCATATGGGGAAGTGTTTATATTTCATTAACAATGTTCCAAACTCCCTTCTCTTCGGGCTTCAGCTCACGGCCCAGCGCAGCACTTAGGCACAGAATTAACTTCAAGCACAAGTGTAATCCCATTGACTTCAACAGGACGACTTGTGTGCTTAAAGTTAACTCCTTGCAAAGTGGTTTGCTGGATTGTGGCCCTGATCCAGTGCCTAATGAAGTCAATGGAAGGCCTCCCATGGACTTCAGTGGGCGTTGAATTAACCCCTTCCTCCTTTGCAGAAGTAAAAAGAAAAAGGTTTTGATGAGTTTTATGGTTTTGGTTCTCTAATCCTATATACTCTAGGGCTAGAACCTGAGAATTTCATATTCTTAAAGCATTATAGTCCAAATTCTGCTTTAACTTGTACTGGTGTAAACCTCCAATGAAATCGTATAGAGCTACTGTAACATGTATTCTATGTTAGAAGTCATTGGATTTTCTTTGCATTTGTGTTGGTGTTTTTCAGAGCAGAGTTTGTCTCTTTGTTAACTTTGTGCCTTCCTTGTACTAATCTTTGTTTGGTGTGTCTCTCTTTTCTGACAACTATCCTCCTCCTCAATTCCTTGGCATTCTGCTACAGGTGGCAATAAGGAACGACTCCGTGGACATGTATTGCTCTGAAAGTGAAGAGAATCTCCACGCTGAGACGGGTGAACTCTCTGATACAAACGTGCTAGCTATATCCACAGCGCATCCTTCAGGTGCTTTGATAGCGTCAGAAGCAAGTGAATCAGCCTGCTGGGGTCGATCAAGTGTTCACACTCAACATTCCCACAATCCGTATAATATTTCCAAGCACACGCCAGCTGCGTGTGCATGTACAGACTCGCATCAAGAGACACTTAGAGACTCGATGGACCAAGAAGTATCTGAAATAAACCGCTCCTTGGAGCCTTTCACTTCAGGAACTTGTACAGCCTTGAGTGCCTGTTCGGTGGTTCCACCTCTAACTCCCAAGAGGAACATAGGCAATAGCAGCAATGTTGTTCTGAAGGACCTGAAGAAATACTACAGTGTAGATACACAGGGTCTTCTCAGAAAACCATCATCTTGGTTAGATGATCAAAGGAGACATTCCATAGAAATTTGTTCCATGCAAAACAGCCCTCAGCACCATTCCACATCTAGCTCTTCTGGCTTCATAAGTCAGGTCTTAAGTGAAATGGAAGGGTTGCAAGGAACCCGGCAGAAGAAAAAACTGAGCCCCCCATGTATAGCTATAGATCCACCAGATGGACAAAGTTTGTTACCTAGAGGATCTCATGGCATTTCACCTCCCAGTGCAGACATTTGCTTGCGAAGGCGTGCTCCATCTTGTGATTCCAAGGACTCGATGGATATAGGGGATTCGCTGCTTCCAGACAGTATGTCAACATCTCCTACCCCAAAGAAAGACTTGTTGACACTTCCTAGTTTTTCCTTTGATCAAACAGAAATGGACCCCTGACTTATATTTCTGTTGGTGCCAAATGTTTTGTTGCTCTCATGTAATAAAAAAACATACAAATTTAAAAAAGAAAAACAAAAAAAGCCCTCTGTATTCTCAAATGTCACTGGGTAAAAATTTACAAAGAAAGTTGAAAGAACCAGCTGGTCGAAGAGTGGTTAACCTATATCTTGCTTACTTAAGCATATGTTCTGCTTAGGTCAAAGCAATCCACTGCGCAGAATCTCTCTGTATATTATATTTTATTAAATTAATTGACTCTAGTATTGCGGGATGTAGTACATTTTGTGACTAAAATCTTGTTTAATTTTCTTCTATTTTATGTATCTCAGAATATTTCTGAGATAAGGTTTGGGTTTTATGGATATTTTAACATAAAAATACATATTTAATCCTTTTTTGTTTTGTTTGGGTTTATTTTTTTGCAAAGCACAGGATATAGCCAATTAGTGCATTACAGAGGACATATATCCCACAGTCAACAAGGAAGGAGAAGAATTTTGAAACTGCAGTGTAACCTTTTCCCCCCTAAACTTAATCATTTTCTGTGGTAAATGGTCATTTGAATATTTTACAAATGCAGTGGAATTCTTTTTAATAATCATTCCTCCAAACTAAAGTTAAATCACCCACCAGAGTCAAAGCAGGTGCACTAGAACGTGAATATACAGTATGCCGGCAGATGCATCAAGATTTCTAAGATAAAGAGAATTTAACTGCATACTAGCATGACACAATATATTGGTTGATAAAAAGTTATTAAATAAATTGCTGGTGAGTCCAGTGGTGGTTCTTAAAAACTTGTCAATGGATACAATTTTCAAAAGCGCCCAGGTGATTAAGACACTTAATCCCATGGGCACTTTTGAAAATTTGACCCAATATCTTTAGATACCTAGGTCTTATTCCTGAGTTTCCTTTACAGCAGTTTTACACTAGTGTAAATACATTGATTTCAGTGGAGGTACTCCTCCTTACACTGGTAGGAGAGGAGAATCAGACACCTACGTAAGATCTGCAGTTAGCTAAACTCCATATAGCCCTGGTTCAGGGAAGTGTTTAAGCTTATTCTTATGATCATCCTTGTTTAGCAAAGCACTTAAACCCACACTTTTAAAGATAGTTAGAAATTGTTGCGCTGCAATGCCTAACTGATTTAGGAGCCTACATTTCATTTTCAAAAGGAATTTAGGCATTTAGGATCTACATATCATAAACTCTGGGATTTTGGCTCGTAAGTGTCTAAATCCCTTTTACCAATTAGACTTAGGCTAATTATTGCAATGCTGAGCACAGCAATGCCTAAATACCTTTAAAAATATGGCCTGACGCATGAGCTTTGTTTTAAGCGAGTGTTTAAGTCCCATTTAAGTTAATAGGATTTAGGTGCCTAAAGATAAGCAATGTTTAAGTGCTTTCTTGAGTAAGAATGCTTTGCAGAACCAGGGCCTATATGGAGGTCACTACAAAAAAAGAGTAGAGAAGTCTGTACTACAGCAACTGTTTATCTTGGGTAAAACAAGCACATTTTTCAGTGCCACAATTGGGAACTAATTTGTAAAGCCCTAGTTTCAATTCCCTTCCAAGATGGGAAAGGCTTTAACCAGAAATCCTTTCTAATTGCAGCAGCAGAATAAATAAAGATGGAATTTTTATCAAATGTTTGACCTATCCTTAATGTCGATCATCTCACAAATTCATGGGCTAAAAACTCTGTGCTATACCCCAGGCAAAACTCGGTTTGCCAAATTGAAATCAGAGGGAGAGTGCATAATACAAAGTACTGCAGAATCTGACCCAATGAGCCATCCTGCTTTCAGCTACTCTGGTATGAATCTGAAGTGAACTTCATTGGGCCTCAGTAGAGTCAGCTTCTGATTTAGGTTCCTTAAAAGACTAATATACACTTAATTTCAAGTATAGGAGTAGTCCCAATTACATTAATGAGATCACTAAAATTAAGCACATGCATAAGTCTTTGCAGGACTTTGCAGTCTTAGCCTTAAACCAGTGTAATTAAGAGAAGGATCTGGTCTAGTTTAATTCAAGACGATTAGTTCTCTCGTACAGGAGATGGAAATTCTTTCAATGCCACTGGTTTTTTTCAAACTCCTAGGATACTTTTGTTCTCAGTCCTTCTGTGGGTTTGTAGATTCTCCCAATGTTCCTATTTGTATTGAGGTGAGCTTCAAATAAATATACATAAGGAAGATGTTCTATATTTAACAGACTTATGTGAAGATTTAAGTTATTTTTCTTTTCGTTTGAGGAAGTTTACTTTCCTAAACAATCACCACCGATTTTACATGTCCTGTATAAATGCAAGGCATTATACAACATGAAGTAATCAGTTTATTTTAAAGATTAACATTCTGTACTGTCTCTTCCAAATAGATTATTTCTTGGTGAGGACGTTGGGATATCTTTTTTTTTTTTTTGGTTACCCTGTTCTAGAGTCCTACTATGTGCCCTTACACAGAGCATTCTCTCTGATAATGCCAGTCCAAATCCAAAATTAAACCCAATTAAAGCAATCATTACAAACAAACCGCTCATCAGTGCTTCACCCAGATCACATTTAAGGAAATAATAAAATTACAATGCATTAAGCCTGAGAAATTAATTTTAATCCCTTTTTTGGTGTTACACTCTTAATGAGTTTTAGACTTTCCTTTCAAGCTTGGCAAAATGGTTGGGCCACTAAAATTACTGTACCCAAGTTTGCAAAATGATTAGTAATGTGTTTCTATAGCTGGAGTGAAGTTGCCTAGAAAGAGGTCTACAGAACACAGTACCTTGCTTGTAATATAATGTGCAATATGCTAGCCTGAAATCATGGTGCAAGAAAGTGATATGTCAGTCCACACTCACAGTTACAACTGTAACAGGAAGTCTAACAACTGTTAACTTAAAACCTGTTCTATTTTCAGTACTTGGGTTTTGCCTACTAATAAGGGTTGTGTGAATAACAATAAAACAAAAGTTTACATCATATATTCATGTTCAATAAAGACCAACTGATAGAAACATACTGTATGAAGGTGCATTCAGGAAAAAATGCATGTAAAATAGTTTGTTTTCTAACTGATACGAGTTTTTTTCTAGCTGCCCTTTTGAAAAACAAATACACATACTACAGAGTGTGCAATAATCTTAAAATAATTTTAATAACCTTTGGGGGGTTTTATAGAATTTGACTTTTTTAAATAAAAATGTACAAAATCCACCGGAATTCTGTAGAATGATTATGTTGATAGAATTTTTATATTTTTGTAGAAATCTGTAGAGAAATTGTTAAAAGTGTGCATAGCATCTTGGAAAGAGAAGCAGCTATGTCTAATATTTTCTTTTCATAAATTTGGGGCCAGACCTAGCATATGTCAAGATTGATAACCTCGTTCCAAAGTGTGCATAAAAGTAATGTTTGGAAGCGAGTCGCTCAGCTAAAACCCTAGGATGTTGCAGTGCAACACTGTTAAAGAACTGTTAAAGAACTGTGTTAAAGAACACCCTGAGAAGTCAGCCAGCCGGATGCTAACACAGTCACATTGCTATCCAGTTCATTCAAAGCACACCAGCACTTTAATATTGTGGATTTACTGTAAACGGGTAGGAATAGAATATTCTGCTATTGCCAGTCTGATGTGTGAGAGGAAAAGAGATTGTGACCGTGTCTGGAAAAATGTAAATTCCATACTTGCCGCCATTGCACATAGCTTTTCATAGACAGATTACAGGTTATTTAAACTGTAGATAATTTGGAGGAGGGAAAAAACACTGTTTTTGGCTTCTGTAGATTGCACTCAACACAAGGTTTGGCATAAGGCAAAAAGAAATATAAAAGATTTACTGTTGTAAAGTAGACTATGCCCTGGCCCCCCCTTCTCTGCCCTCTTGACTATAATAATCCATGTACACTATTACATGAAATGACTAGAGTAGGCACAGTACCATTGCAATGTCCGTAACAATCTAGCATATATGATAGAACTTTGTATTTAATAATTAATATATTGTTATACTGTATCAGGTATATAGACCAAAAACTGGGTCTTTGATCAGGGCAACAAAAGATGGTATTAAAGGGGAAAATTGGATTAAAATGTTCTCTTTTTAAAAAATAAAATAAAATGAGTGTAAATCTTTACAAATGACCAAAACAAATGTGTCCTATTAAAAACTTTTGAAAAGAAAACGTGAACTTCCCTTCTTGTGTTGTTGATGATGCTAATTAATTGATTATTTGGACTGCTCAAATCTTTGGTCTGGCCATGTTCTAATTGTAAACATGGCGGAGTGGGCATTTTGTATAATTTAGCGGAAGGTTAATTTAGGGTTAAAGAATGATTAGCAAATGTCGATCTTTTGTGAAGTGATTGGAGTTACACCAAAGATGTTTGGCCAAGCAAGTTGCCAGTATGTGTTGCTTTCCTAACAAACGAAGTAGTCAATTTCTCTTTACAGGTTGCATTAGACAGGACTGAGCGCAGTTTGACTAGTGGCTGTATAATAAAAAATCCACACGGAAAGGGAAGGACTTTTTTTGGAGTTTTCTAGTAACAAGCACTTCAGTGAAGGCTGTCAGTGTCACACAGGAGAAAGGGGCTGGTGAGGGGTGGAGTTGATCTGTGCACTGAAATCTTCTTTCGCTGTTAAGAAGCAAACTTTGGGATACTCTCTCTGAGTTAATACTACTGGTTTGGTTACGTGAAGCATTACAGACCTATTCTCTGCTGCCCTGCAACTTGTGCAGTCTCTTACATCTGCGCACACTGAGTGCAATTTGGCTGTAAAATGCTACCTGTCTGAATTGGTGGTAACATTTTGCACCCAATGAAAATGACTGTGCTAGTTGCAAGGCAATGGAGAATCAGCTCTTATATGCTAAGCCTATTACTTAACATCAGCAAGCCGGATTTGAACCTGGCACCTTCATCACAGATCTCTGCTGCTTTAGTGACTCGGAGTAGTAGCTGCTTATCATTTGAAGACCATCTACTGGAGAGGGTACACAGCAAACCTAATCACTGTGTTTTCTTAGTCAATCTTATTTCGTGTGTTTGGTTTGCCTGGCTGGCATCATCAAAGTAAGTGCACTAAAGCTAAAGGGGAGGGTCTGCTTCAGCTGACTATCTGCCTATCAGAGGGTGTTTGGATCCAGTGCTTTGGTTCTGATTAATCTCCACGCTGAAAACGGTGGCCAAAAAAGTGAACAGGTGACAGCTAATTTTATAATATTCCCACAGAGTGAATTTCACCCTGTGCGGAGGACTGGCGCAAGGCCTACACGCCCCCAGAGTCCCACTGAAGCCGTCAAAATACAGCTTCTGCTGGGCTTCGTGGTGCACATGCTTTCTGCGGGCTGAGAGTTCGACCCTGCACGGTGCCACGATCCAGCAAAGCGCTTAGGCACAAGCCTAACGTCATCCTGTTGACTTCAAACTAAGCAAGTGCTTAAGTGCTCTGGAGGCTTGGGAGAAGAATGCAGAGCTACTGGCAGGATCAAGCTCTCTCTACACAGGGGTGAATTTAACCCTTAGGTTATTTCCATTGAGAAAGGAATTTGAGGGGGTTCAGAAACTGTCCTCATGGGAAAACTGCTTTTGGGACTGGTCAGGAAGTTGTTTTGTGCGTGTTTCCAGAAGAACCCTTCCTACTTTGTTTTTGCTTGGGATTTTTTTGTGGGCTCCCATCCGGACTGGCGGCTGCTGGAACGTCACCTGTTTCTTTGTATCATCTTCCTTCCCCGCTAGCATTTTCCTATCATTAGGTAAGTAATTCAAAGCCCACAGCAAATTGGCTTGGTTTGCGTGTAATGATAGCTGGATCCAGCGGTTCTGTGTTTTGAATAAAACTTGTTCTCAGTTAAGACAATTAAAGTGGGCTCAGCTAATCTTCACATTTTTCCAACAGGAGTTTTCCATTGCAAGGAGAGCTACATGCCCAGTGCACTAAATCTTACTGATGGTTTTATAACAATTAGCCAGAGAGTATGCTGTATTCTAACAATACAGGGCAACAGACTATTATGTTGCTATTTAATGGATGCAAAGCAAATGTTGCTTTAAAAAAAGCTTTGCAGTACTGTCTGCTGCAGTCATTCAGAAAACATGGTGAGAAAAAGGAATCTAAAATATATAACGCATTCTGCTTTTCTTTATTATTCTCACAGAAGATCCTATTGAGATCTGGAGCCCTCTCTGCTAGACCCAGTGTGAGAAAGTCTCAGCCCAAACAGACAAGAAGGATGAAGGGTTGGAATAGAGCTGAACAAAAAAATTGGGCTACATTTTTTTCCCACTAAAAATGCTACTCCAGGTCTGTGATGGTTGTATACCCCCCACTGGCTCTGAAAGAGTTAACTGGAGCTGGCAGTGCTCAATTAAGGCACCTGCTGGCAGCTGGGGGTGGGCCCAGGCCCAGTTAAAAATGAATCCTAGCTGGGTGGTTTCTATAAAAAGAAGATGTCCAGAGCAGGGTAAGGAGGTGGCTAGCTGCATGGAGAGAGAAAGAGAACCAACAGCCACCACACCTCTTCAGTTCTCCTCTTGGCAAGTGAGAGACCGGAAGAGTCAAAGACAAAACCTAGGTAAGAGTTGGCCCTGGAATCCTTTCCTGAGTAGAGAAATGTAGCAAGAGATAAGCGGGGTTGCTACCAGGCTGGAGCAAGCTCTGGCTGTGAGCCCTGATAAAGGGAGGGGTAGGAACCTGTGGAGAGAAAACCCTGGGAGGCATTCAACTAAGGACCAGAGCATGAGGGGATTGAGGCGGGATGAAGGTTTAAGCCTGAGGAGAGCAGTGGTGGTTTGTTTTTATTTTCCATTGAGATTTTCTTTTGGACTCCAGAAGGAAGCTATGCAAGGCTCTGCCCTCAGCACACGGTGAGCCTTGGGCAGCTATGAACCCTGGGAAGATGGCAAGGTTGTCAAGCCCCAAGCCAAGCACTGTAAGGACAGGGTCAGGGGCTGGAAACCTGACAAAAGACCTGGCTTGTTGGAGAAGGCTTTGTTCCCTCCAGAACGGGGAGGGAGGCCGACTACACGTGAGCTGGCTGGAGGGCTGAGTCACAAGAAGAAGCAGACGGCTGCAGGGCTAGAGCAGCTGTCGGCAGGGGTGCTAGATGAAGAGAGCCGGCTGTGCCATGCCCTGCCATGAGGGGGCGTGCCAGCAGTGAGTCCACTCTTCTACAGAGAGCACTGAAAAATCTCCCAAGTGTGGATGTTGGTGAAACGTTTTGGTTGGAAAAAGGAGAAAACATTTCTGAAATGAAGCTTTTCAGGCTAGATTCACATGTGGCTTTAGGCACCATCCACAGCTGAGGGGGAGGAGGGGCTGCCTCCTCTTTCCTGTCCCATGGCCCACTGCTTAGGGCATTTACTTGAAGCAGGGACTCGAACTTGAATCTCCCCACGCACAAGTGAGTGTCCTGACCACCACGCTGTCAGGTACTGGGGGAAAGGGCAGGTGTCTCTCAACTGCTCCTGTCAAAGGTGTTCCTCTTAGCACTAATATCTGGATGACCATTGGGCAGAGAGAGAGAGACTCTATAACCAAATGGTTGGAGCACGCACCTGGGAGGGGTGAGACCTGGGCTCCAGTTCTTGCTCCCAACTGGGGATTCAAACCTAGGTCTCTATTCCAGGTGGGCGACCCGACCCCTGGAGTACTGAATACGGGGAGTGTCTCCTCAGCATTGGTGGAGTGAAGGTGACACACACATAATACGGCTCCATAAAGGTGGTGAAGAAACAGTGTGCACACACCCCACTTGACTTGCCTGTGCCTCACCAAGGATCCTAGAGCAGTTTTCCCTAGGGAGGCAGGAGGGGGGGCGAAATACCATATACCACCATTCCGCTGACCCATGACTGCACAACTAGCAGTCACTCTGCCATATGCGCCTACCTTGATTTTAAAACTCTTGCAGTACGGTGATTTGAAGGAGAGCCACTGTACATACAAGAACAGCAAAATAAACATACACGCTTGATATAAAGATGAGCAAAAGGTTTAAACCTGGCATCCCTGTTGACCTGATTTTAAAGTCAGCTAATTATAGCCTGCATTTTGGATATGGCACTGTTTGCTTCCTGTCCTTCGGTGTTGCTGTGCACTGTCAAATTGCTGTTGCATTCCTCCCCAAAGGTGGCTGTATTTCTCTGTTGAGTGGAGTGTTCCCTCTGTCTCTCACCTCCTCCCAAAGGTGTCCTGAGGCTTAATTCATGTTAGTAAGTGCATTCAGATTCTCAGGTGTTACAGAAATGGGGGGGGGAGAAGTGTTTATAATTAAAATAAATAGAATCTTATAAACAAGCCGTGACTAATTGGAACAGACCTCTTCAACCTCCCTCTTTGCTTCTGAAACTTTCTCTGTAATATGCTGATTTCAGGCTAATCTGCATACACTTAGTTTTGATTACTTTGTTCTATGTCTACCCTGTATCACTTATTTAATGACTGAATGCACCACTTTTCTCCAAATGGCTGAGACAATTTAATTGGCAATACTCTTTAATTCTCAACTCCCCCAAACATTTGGGTTGGTAGAAAGAGGCAAATGAGTACACTGGGTTAACTGGATATAACTGACTAATGCAATTTTTCATTGTTGTGAGTAACCGTTCTCAGAGAGCGATTTAAAAGCTCTTCTGAGTTTCTAGCATTGAGTGAAAGGAGTTCTGGGTTACAGTGTTTCCTGTTATCTAATCTGTTGACACAGAGACAGCTCATGCTCCAGTCTCAGTGAAAGCAAGCCAAACACATTATATCAGATCATGTTTAAACAAGTGGTGAAACCAGCAGTCCAGACTCACTATCTCTGGTACACTACGAGGTCCCCATTATCACGGTATCTGTGCACTTCACAATCTTCCATTTATTTATCCTCACAACACCCCTCTGCAATAAGATGGGGCTATTATCCCCATTCTACAGAGGGAAAACTGAGGCTAAGGCCTCCTTTCCCAGTGCCCCACCAGCCTGCTTCACACTAACTATCTAGGTGGATCCTGCTGAAGTGCACTAATTGTTCATTAGTGCGCTTTGATCTACCCCACTTTCAAATGGGAGTAGATTAAAGCAAACTGTTGTGTGCTTCAACAGGATCCACATGGACAGTTAGTGCATGGCCGGCTACTGCAGGTCACATTCACACCCCAGCTTGCTGCGAACCAAATGTTCGTGTAGGGAAGCCCTTAGTGGCTTGCCCAAGGTCACACAAGAAGTTTGTGGCAGAGCAGGGCCGTGAACCCAGATGCCAGTGCCCTAACTCCTGGATCATACGTCCCCTCACTGTCCTGCCTATTTGCTGCCACTGTTACTGAACAGTTTGTCTTGCTTTATTTTACTGCTGTAAAAACGCTGTGCTGCTTGATGTCACGTTCTTACTCAAAATGAAGCATTCCTGCTTCAGAAGGTACAACCTGTTAATGAGATATTACATACACTATTTAGTGTGTGTGCAAGAATGTTCAGGCAGAACAGAGCTGGGATGTATGGAACATGATTAAACAAGTGTCTGATATATCAGTCACGCTATACTGCGAACAGTTATAAAGAGTTAACTGTTAGTCTATTAGTTCCATAGGTCATTTATAACCATGGCTTAAAGCATCTCTAACACCTTCTGTTGGTGTGCTTATAACCATGTTTACACCCACTGCTCATTACCATGCTTATAACATTTATTAATCCCTTATTAGCCTGACATCAGCTATTTATAAATATACCGTTGATAGCCAGTGTGATTGATGTATGTTTTAGGCCCTGATTCTCCAATGACATCCCATGGAACTTCATGCAAGCCAGAGGGGTCTTCCCACAGCCAGATGATGTGCAATCAGAGCCTCTGACTGAGTAAGGACAAAGTTGTATTTTTAATTATAAATTGTGCTATGGAGGGTTTTTATACTCAAACTTTTCAATTGTGTCAGTTATGTCTTAACTCTTTAGCTTTAAAGCAACAGTCAAATGTTTAGGGTTAATAAGAAATAATAAACTAATTTTTAATCTTTCGAGGTAACCATAAACCTTAATGTATAAACTGCAACTTTCTCCCTCAACCGTCCCCTTTAACCCTTCTCTTCTAAGCACCTAACCCTAAACCTTATGGGACATACTTGATTTGCTTCCATTGAAGTCAATGGATTTAATGTTGTTGGCCTCCTTTGTAAAATGCTTTGAGATCTATGGATGAAAACTGCTAGATATATTTGCATCTGATGAAGTGGGTTTCTGCCCATGAAAGCTTATGCCCAAATAAATTTGTTAGTCTTTTAAGATGCCGCAGGACTCTCGCTGTTTTGCTATATAAGAGTTAATAATAAATATCTATTACTCATGATGTAGGGCCTCATCCAAAGCCATCTAATTCACTGGGAGTCTTTCCATTGACTTCAATTGCCTTTGGATGAGGTCCTTACAGCAACATAAATGAGAACAGAATTTGATACTAAGCCTAACTGATAACACAGTATGGGTGTGAACGTCCTCTCACTTACACTGCTTTAACGGTTCAGTAGAGCAACTCTGCTTCATAACACAGTGAAAGCAAAATCAGGCCCTTTGCCTTCAATACCAGTTTGCCCTCCAGCGCCACCCTGAATTCCAGTTAAGCCAGAGGAGCAGAACCCAGCATGGACCCTGCCACATTTTACAGTTAAAGTGCCATTGTTTTATTTCTCTGATATTCGACCAGGGTTCATTCCCGGGTTGTGGAGGTAGGTACATAGCCACTACCAGACTGGATCAGTCCCAAGGTCCACATAGCCCATATCCTATCTCTGACAGTGGCCAATACCAGATGCTTCAGAGGAAGGTTGTAAGAACCCCCCTGCCCTCCCATCCCCCTACACACACATCTTCCTCCTGAAGATTGATAAAAAATTTGCTTAAGACTTGAAGCGTGAGGCTCCCTTACAAAATGTTTATCATTAATTATAATCGTTATATTATAACCCTGAATAGTCTTGTTTATATCAATGTCCACTCCCTTTCTGCATCTTGCTAATTTCTTGGCCTCAATGACTTCCTGTGTCGTCAAGTTCTGCGGTTTGCTGTGGAAAAGATATTTCCTTTTATCAGTTTTGAATTTGCCACCTTTTAATTTAACTGCATGTGCCCTTGTTTTTGTGCGTGAGATGTTCTAGGTGTCACCGCATCTTACTGGAACATCTGTTGTATGACAAATCTCAATTACTTGTCCTCTTTACCTGTATGAAGGATATTTAGTCTAGGATCTGTTTAATACTTTACATGCAAATGTATTTTAAGAAAAAATCCTTTGTGACTGAACTTAACCTTTATACTTTAACACAGCTTAGCTTTGCAATACTTACCCGATCTTAAACACTAACTCAGACTCTATCCCAAATCCCTCAACTTTGCTAACCCCAAACCCTTAACACAACCCTCATTTACCTCAACTCTGCACTAACACGGCTGGGTTACAGGAATAAAGTGTGGTGGTGGCACTAGGGGACTGGTGGGTTCCATTTCCACTTCTGTCACTGTGATAGTGGATTAATCATTTAACCATGCTGTGCCTCATTTTACCCATGTGTCTAATAAGAATAATCCTTTCTAACCCCACAGGTGTTACATGACTTCTCAATGCTTTGAGAGCCTAGATGAAAGGAGCTAGAGCAATGTTATTTATAGATAAAAAGACAAATGGGCACCTTTGCTCGTGTGCAGGTTACATGCTGGTCACTAGATGGCAATGCTCCGTCTAATTTACGGATACACGTCAGAGTATGCTGAGATATTTTGCGTTGATCTTTAAATTTACAGGAGGAGCTGTAAGGTTTCTTTCTTTGTTTGTTTTGTTTTCATTTTTTTCCTCATTTAAAGACATGAACTTACTGGTGTTTTTGTATTTCAGTCATTGGAATTTAAGGTTATTTCTACATTGGGTAAAACATTTTACATTCATTGCTTTGCATGTGTTTAAATATATAATCCTACAATGTCCCCTGGCATGCTGTATTATTGCTTAAATCAGTGGATGCTGTACCTGGCCTTGAATGGACTGTCTTTCTCTAACTATAGAGAGTAGGCAGGTGAGGTAATAGCTTTCATGGGACTAACTTCTGTTGGGGAAAGCGACAAGCTTACACAGAGCTCTTAAGCGTGTCTCTCACACCAACAGAAGTTGATCTAATAAAAGATATATTAGGTCATCCTCATTACCTCAGCCAACTCGAGTCTCTCTCTAATATCCTGGGATTCTCACGGCCACAACAACACTGCCTACAATAATGGAAGATTTTTCTATCTAATTCGCTAAATACTGTGACAGAAGTACCTTGGCAATGAAGCAGGAGAATGAAAAGTCAAACAAGGTCACCTGCTAAATCTGGAGCTGAGTCCACAACCCTGTACGCTCACAGAGCTTATAGGTGCTACAGGACAAGGCTTTGGTTGGACTCTTCTGCACCCAAAATAATAAGGGAAATTGTGGTATTTGGTTACTGACTCTATTGCTGACTTAAATGAATAAAGCTCTTATGAGCCTGAAAACACTGAACTTAAAACAAGAGAAAAATCAATTAAAGAATGCAGGTACATTGTGACTAGAAAAACTGTACATTTTAAGCTTTAAGATAAATTGAACCCATAAGTCTACAATATGCATCTTGCAATATTCTGCCATTAATTTTGTATTAAATGCAAGCAGAATTGTTGACAGGCCATGCTTTATATATGCCAAAGTAAGGATGGGTCCAGTACACACCAGCATTCAGTTGAATCAAGATAGGGTAAGAGTACAGGCTATTATTGTAAATGGTATATCAATGTTTATTTTTATTATTATTTGTATTGTAGTAGCATCTATAGAGGTTTCAGGCACTGTATGGACCTGCCCTGAAAAGAGAGTCAGAACCTCCCATTTGGTCCATCTTTCCTTCGCTAGAGTTAATCTAAAATAGGCACTAAGGGGAAATCCTGAGTCTCAAAGTCAATGGGAGTTTTGCCATTGATCACAATGGAGCCAGGATTCCATGCTTAGACTTCCTATTTCTCTGAGTTACTGTATTCTTGTGCTGAGCCACGTTTCTCCACTAAGTATTCGTTTCTATATCCAAGACCAGTGCAGGCAATAAAATCATAATATTTAAAGCTGGCAGACACTAAAAACATAGATCCTAGATGCAAACAGGAGCAGAGCACAATCTCCAACAAGAGGTATATGTAAAAGCCAACCTTCCGGGGGGGCGCGCGCCCCGGCCCTGCTAATTTATCTTCACCTTCATTTTCCAGTGTGTCCTGTCTTCAGGGGGCCTTACTCCCTGCTGCCTTGCACCATATGTGCTCATTTACACCTGTATAAACGAGAAGTAAACTGCTAGCTGCAAAGTGAGTAAAGAATTCTAGAGTGGTAACATTTTACACTCTGGGTGCATGGGTTTAAAGGGTGGCAGCACAGTGTCGTAAACTCTTTGGAGCAGGGATCTGTCTCTATTTTTGTGTTTTGTGCCTTATGAAGCACATAACCTAGCTGCAAATGTAATAGGTTGTATTTGCTGGTAATCATTCCCCAGTGAAGAGCCTTAAGTGCTAAGGTTGAACCTGAATACATAAAGAATGAGGAACTGTTTAAAAGCCACTTTCAAGGCTCGAGACAAGAAAATCCGGCCAGTAGGCTAACAGCCAGGGAACCTAGCCCTCACATCAATGGAAGGCCAAGACAAAGCCACTATCTTGCAATGAATGTAACCTTAATGACACCAAGTTGGGCTCAGTCATATTTTCAACAGAATCACATTCCACAAGCCATCGCTACTGCCTAGGCCTTGCCTTCCATACCTATCATTTTCATCCATGGGACAGATAACTTACATGCTCCTACTGATGCAGTGGGTCAGAATTCAGAGCAGCCTCTTGTGGGGGGGTCGATGCAGGCCCATGTTCCTGAACTAGCAGACAAAGGTCGAACACGATTCAATGGCTGGAAGTTGAAGCTATCCAAATTCAGATTGGAAATAAACTCAGATTGACTTTTTAACAGTGAGGGTAATTTAATCACTGGAACAGCCTACCAGGTGTTGTGTTGGATTTCTCCATCACTGTCGCATTTTAAATCAAGACTGGATGTCTTTCTAAAAGATCTGCTCTCATTCAAACAGGAATTATTGCAGGGAAATCCTATGAGCTGTGTTACAGAGGAAGTCAGACTAGATGAGTACCATGGGCCCTTCTGGCCTTTGAATCTATGGACTGTTGTGATCTGGCCTGCGCTGTTGACCTGTGTGCAGGGCCCCCACTTGGGGGTGGGGTGGGGAAGGGTACACTTTGCCGGGGCCTTGCGGGTCTGGCCCAGGCTGCAACCCCCCATTATGTGTGTGGCAGGGGGCCCATGTTACAAGATTGTACTGGGCTGGAAAAAAATTATGCTAACTGTGGAAATTATGCTAACTGTGGAATTATGCTAACCTAGGAAAGCTTCAGAAGGAGAAATAACTCTCCCAAGGCTACATAGCCATTGACTGGAGAAATAGGAATGGAGGAAATGCAATACGCCATAGTGCCCATACAGTTTGTTCGGTGCATGTAGGCATAGAAGGCTTGGTGAAGGACTGGGAGCTCTGCCTGCCATCCTAGGTATGTGCAGCTGACATTAAGGGCTGAACAGGTCGCCAGAACCATCCAGGATGTGCTGCTCCAATTTCTGATGCCTGGAAAGTTCACAGGTGGTCTCTGTTTGGGTGACCCTCCTTTAAAATGATTTGCTTTGCTCGTAAGCTGCTACCCGACCTGTAGCTTGTTCTGTGGGTAAATAAAACACTTGAGTCTCTTCCCAAGTCATCAACCTGGCATCTTTCACCAGCATTAATGTAAATCTAAACAAAAACTTAGACTCACTTTTGCATTGCCTCCCTAGGTATGCACTGTTTTATCCCAGCATGCTTCTTCCTATGCTAACATGGAACACCTGTCTTACAGGTAGTAAGTGAAAAGCGTCTTTGTTCTGCAGCAGCCATGTGGAGCAGGATGCAATTTTATTAAATTCAACTCCAACCTCACTTCTCCCTGCAAAACATCAACAGGGCTTGAAATGCTTAGTCATTCTGGGACAATGTGCGAGCTGCCTCACACGTTGTCCCAGAATGACTAAGCATTTCAAACCCTGTTGATTCACCCAAGGGACGATGGCGCCTCCTTATTCCCCTGCATAGCTACTCGCCTTGCTGGCCTTTGAGCAGGGAAGAAAGCAACTGCTGCCCCGTAACCACATGCAGGAGGGTGGGGAGTTGGCAGCCAGACGTGGGTCACAGGAGGAGTCCTGTCCCCATAGTCAGTGCTGCAGACCCATTACAAAGAGTGAAATAACCTGCACAAGGTATAAAGCTGGTGCAGCTCGCTCCCCTTCCAGGAACAAGGAGAAAAGGGGGACTAAAGTACAACTCCGAGTCACAACTTAGTCTCTGTGCTACGGCTGGGGCAGCGGAAGTACATGCTTCCCCTTTATTCAGGGCTTGTGGTCACGCTGCAGTTGAGCCCTTTACCAGGCCACTAGTATGTGACTTTTATTCACGTGCTATTTAAACCTCCTCTTTCTGTAAGGGACTCAGTTAAAATTGGTTCCTTCAGGAGAAGTCCATGCAGGCAATTTAAAATCTCCAGCCCTGTGTCATTTATCTGTGAGGGCTATGATCCCTGGTAGTTAGCCTACTGGCTGGATTTTCTTGTCTCTAGCCTTGAAAGTGGCTTTTAAGCAGTTTCTCATTCTTTATGTATTCAGGTTCAACCTTAGCTCTCAAAGGCTCTTCACTTGGGAATGATAACCTAGCTGGCAAATGTAATAGGTTGTATTTGCTGGTAATGTGCTTCACTAAATGCTAAAGACGTAGATCCTAGATGTGAACAGGAGCAGAGCACAATCTCCAACAAGATGTATATGTAAAAGCCAATCCCCCCCCATGCTAATTTATCTTCACCTTCATTTTCCAGTGTGTCCTGTTTTCAGGGGGCCTTATTCTCTGTTGCCTTGCACCACGTGTAATCATTTACACCTGTATAAACTAGAAGTAAACTGCTAGCTTGAAAGTGAGTAAAGAATTCTAGAGTGGTAAAATTTTACACCCCGGGTGCACAAGTTTAAATGATGGCAGAAGTGACAGGGCAGTGTCTGGGCCCTGGAGTTTCAAGATCATAAGCCCTTTGGAGCAGGGACTGTCTTTCTTTTTGTGTTTTGTGCCTTATGAAGAGGGGATCAGTTCTGAGTCCGGTTCTGTTCAATATCTTCATAAATGGTTTAGATTGTGGCATCTTTTGTGGATGATACCAAGATAAGAAGGGTTGCAAACGTTTTAGAGGTTAGGCTTAAAATTCAAAATGATCTGGATAAACTGGAGAAATGGTCTTAAGTAAATAGGTTGAAATTCAATAAGGACAAATGCTAAGTACTCCAGTTAGGAAGGAACAAACAATTGCACACTTAAAAATGGGAAATGACGGCCTAGGAATGAGTACTGTGGGAAGGGATCTGCTGGGTATAGTGGTTCACAAGCTAAATATGACTCACTAGTGTAGCACTGCTTCTTTTTTTTTTTTTTTTTGCGCAACAAACAACATTCTGGGATGTATCAGCAGGAATGCTGTCAGCAAGACATGAAAAGTAATTCTGCTCTACTCTGTACTGATTGGGCCTCAGCTGGAGTATTGTATACAGTTCTAGGCATCCAGATGTGGACAAACTGGAGAAAGTCCAGAGGAGACCAACAAAACTGATTAAACTAACATGACCTAGGAGGAAAGATTTTTAGAAAAACAAACTGGGTTTGTTTACTCTGGAGAAGAGAAGACTGAAGGGGAGACATGATACCAGTTTTCAAGCACATAAAAGGTTGTTACAAGGTGGAAGACGGAAAAATGGTTCTTGTTAACCTCTGAGAATAGGACAACAGGCAATGGGTTTAAATTGCAGCAAGAGAGGTTTAGGTTGGACATTAGAGGTGTCAGAGTGTCACTGGTGTCAGTGATTAAGCTGGAACAAATTGCCTAGGGAGGTTGTGGAATCTCTGTCAATGGAGGTTTTTAAGAACAGGTTAAACAAACACCTGTCAGAGATGGTCTGATTATTATTTAGTCCTGCCTTGAGTGCAGGGGACTGGACTGGATGACCTACGGACGTGTCTCTGATTCTCAGTAAACGCTGAGCCCTCCTTTGAGCCTTGCTCATTGATAAACTTCCAAACAATGGATAAAGGCAAGACTAGGGTGGTAACATCTGTGCACATTAAACTATCCAACAGTTCACTATGTCCTTCGCATGTCTCCAGTCTTCCAGCTGGATATGGCATCTGCATTATTAACTAAGAGATTTGCAGTTTGACTTTGATGGCTTGTCTGGATGAGGTTGAGGTTTCTTGGTTTCAAATACTCAGATCTTCTTGAGCCCACCTGAGACAGCATTTATTGTGCTGGGCCAAAGGGAGCTCCCCTTCTTCTAAGAAGGCGCTGTAAGAACCAGAGTAGACCTAGACTAGGATATTCTGCATTGTACATTGTAGGCCTTTTGCTTCCCCCCAAAAATCTACTAACTGGAATAAGACACTTTATACCCATCATCTTCAGTGGCCCATTCACATAGGCTATCAGAATGATTTGCATGCAGGTGGTGAACAGCAGAAGGCTGTTTTTTCTATCCCTCTTTCTAGATACAGCATAAAAATAATCCGCGTCTCCTTTATTATTTCCAATAGCAATGGAGGTTTTGCTAGCGATGACTTCTTGACTGGTCTCTACATTCCAGCTAGGAAGGAGATTGGAAAGTCAATCATTTAAATTGCTTGGTGGGAGAAGTGTGCTTTATGTGCGTTGATAGTGGTGCAATAGCATCAGCTGGCCAGATGGCGTGTGCTGGAAGGTTAAATAATGCTGTAGGAGTGACCATGTGCAAAGGGACGGTAAACAAGCTTGTGTGGTTGTGATGCTAATGCCGTTGACAATTTTACACGAAAAGGAGCATTGGTTATGCATGTATTATATTAAATGGAGGCCTTAGAAATATGTCAGCACCAATGGTCTTTGCAAAAGAGAAGAAAAGGGAGAGAAGGGGAAGCAGTGGATGGATAAGAGACATTGTTGCAAGATCTCAGGAACACTTACGAGATGGACACCGATATGAGG
>ML675637.1:12333412-12518823 GCA_007922155.1 Mesoclemmys tuberculata
CATATTGGTCCCTTCTGACCTATGAGTCTATGAGTCTAAATGCTTTTGACTGAGTAAATGTAGCTGTCTTGAATTTATCCTGGAGTTTACCACAGTTTTCTTCCTTGTTTATGGTGCTGTGTATATTGGTACCACAGCACAGCATGTTCCTAAAGGATGTAATAAAATCACTATTCTCTCTTCTATGTCCCTTTTTTAAAAAATCTCCCCTTCTGCCTTCCACCTGTGAGGAGCCCCAAATATGTTTCCCGTGTGGAACTCCTTGCAGAATCTGGGGCCTAGATTATAAAGTCATGGCCCAGGGACCTTTCTTCCTGGATCTTAAAGCCCGAAGGATCCATTATGATCAACTAGTCTGACCTCCTGTGCAACGCAGGCCAGAGAATTTCACCAGTAATTCTTGCTTCAAGGCCAACGATGTGTTGAACTAGAACATATCTTTTAGACAGACTTCTAATCTTGATTTAAGGATTTACTTCACATGATGGACACTCCACTTCATCCCCTGGTAAGCTGTTCCAATGGTTAATTAGCCTCACCATTAAGACCTCATGTTCATGTGTTTGGGAGGGGGGGTGTATCTTACTTGAATCTCTTATCTTTAATGAGGCCTTGGATTGCTTCTGTAATACAAATAATGTAATAGTAATTAATTCCTATCTCTGGCTGTCCAGGTAAGGACTGTTGTTATAATTGTAGGGTTTATATTGCACCAATGACATTGTCTGTGGTAAGAAAATTATAGTAGTATGGTGCTTTAATAGCCAACAAGATTTTGCAGTTCAGCAGGAGTTGCATACATGTAACAGCCGAATTTGGCCCAGAGCTCTTAGGAGTGAAATGTAAACCTTTCTGAAGAGTGAGGGAAATTCTGAGGACAGTACAGTGGTGACTTGAGATGCAAAGAATGCAAGGTAACTGTTCCTTTATGTGCTTTGTCCAGAGAAGTTGTGGTTTCTAGTCTCTATGCTCTTTCTAATATTGTGATATATGGTAAGTTTGAAGGGGGGAAGGTGAAGGGCAAAAACTGTGCTGTGCATACAAAATAAGAATGTAAATACTTTGGTCTCAGACAAAGCACTATACAAACATGAGCAGCTACTATTATTATTTTCATTTTACAGATGGAGAAACTGAGCCACAGAGAGGTTAAGTGATTTACCCCAGGACCCACAAGTCAGTGGCAGAGTTAAGAACAAAGTCCTGAGCTCTGGGTTCTCAGCCACCTGCTCTGATTACTAGCCATACAGTCCTCCAATCACTAATACGCACACAGTGTGTATATATAATGAGGACAGTATTTCTCAAAGCAGTAATTTAAACAAATACAAACCTTCAATGTTTCAAGCATGTAAGATCTATTTTATCTGACAATTAGGAGTTACTGTTAATACTCGCTTCTTTGCAAAGCACCAGTGCTTAATTTTCAGAGTGCCACGCACTTCTATATGCCAAAGACTATCTTCAGAGATGGGAGAGAAGAAGATGAGCACTTATCATTTTTGATAGCATAACAACTTATGTCTTTACAGCTCAGGTGTTATCTCAGCTATATGATACTGGCCACAAATTGCCTCCTGTTTTATTACATCATATATCGGTTACCATGTCTGTGCACAGGCTAACAGGAAATTAAGCAGTGTGAGACCCGTGTACTCGAGAGAAGTGGACCATAATGTTGATGCAATTGTTACTTTGCTGCATCTGTCATCCCCTCCAGTAAAGAATATTAGAGAATATATCGATGAGGCAGATCTGCACTGGGCAAGATGGATGGACATGATGACCCATTGAATATTATCTTATTTTGGAGGCAGCTTGATCAAGTGGATGGAGATCTAGGTTTTATTCTTGTCTGTGCCACTGGCCTACTGGGTGACTTTGGTCAAGTCATTTCATCTCTCTGTTTCTCAGTTTCCCCATAATGATACAGGCCTCCCTTGTAAAGCGCTTTGAGATCTACTAGTAATAAGTGCTATATAAGAGTATTATCGATCACTGATTTCTGTGACATGGAGTGTATTCACAGGAAACCTCTTGATGCTCAAAGTGAACAGAGCAAAGTTCTGTCTTTCTCTGGGGGAGGCCGAATGCCAACAATTCTTTTTGCGTTAGAAATTATGTTTTTGCTTTGGAACCTGACACAAACTATTCAAGGAATGAGAGTATGCGATGACTCCTACCTGACTGTCTTTTTGGCTCCTCTTCAAGGACGCACTGATGTTTCATTCTGAGTTTGGATCGGTAATGTTGAAAATAATGAAATCTTTCATAAAAATGTTTAGTTTTGCAAAAAAAGGCCATTTTTTTGATTGAAAAAGGTTTTAGATAAAAATTGCAACCAGCTTTATTTTTAATATGTAACACTTCCTTTTTATATGTGTTTCCTGTTTTTGTCTCAGCCACCAAACTGTTTAAAATTGTGCATTAAATTAGTGACCTGCAATATTTCACTTTCCACTAAGAAACTCCTCTTCAGTGAAATACAAAAAGCATCTCATCATTCAAATATTTCAAACATCTAATTTTTAAAAGCATTTAGGCTCCCATCACACAATTGAACTCTTGCCTTCATGTAGAACCTAACTGGAGCCAGGGAACTTATTGGCCCCAGGGTCTGCCGCGTGGACCCAATTGTTCGATTGGAGCCTTAGTTTGTACCTTGATTTCCTGATAACAGGAATGTTAATGTTGACTGGTTTTTCTATTAAGACGGTTCCCAGTGCTCTGTAATCAGTTATCTGCTGAGATATTCCTGCTCTTTCTTTAGACCTTTTAAAAAACTGTTATGTAAAAAACCTCTACACCTTACTGTTCACAAAAAAATCTTCAGTCTTATTTATTATGTCTAAGAGTTAATGTTTTAAAGCACTTTGAGCTTGAAAATGGATATACAAGTGTTAGGGACTATTGGATATGTTTTCAAAAGTACCTACGTGATTTAGACAGCTAAGTCACTTAGGTGCTTTTTTAAAAATTTTCTTAGATTATGTTGACTGATGAGGAATTCCAGCTAAATGAGGACTTCAGAGTTGGACTCCAGGCATCGTGTTGTCTAGTTGATACATCCTCTATTCTCATAGAGAGATGGACTCAATGATGGGTCTCATACTTCCGTGTGCTTACCATACCATACCATACCACTGCAGTATGGAGAAAGCATACTATAAGAGATAAGGGACAGGCAAGGCAGCGTCAATGAAATGTGTCAATACAGTTAGAACTGTATGTAGTTACTTTGGCTTGTAGATATCAATTCTTAGTTAAGCTAGATTTTTTTTGTGGGAATCGTGTTCTAGTTCACTAAAAATCGGTTACCATTTAACAAATCTCCCGTTCAGATTGATGGGTTTATATAGCACAAGAATGGTAATATTCATGCAAGTAGTTTGTTCAGTGGTAGAACAATGTAACATTGTTTGCAGACCAGTTCTGCTTTTCCTCTGATTCCCATTACAGGATTATCGCTCTCTTTCATGGTCATTGCCTGATCCCATCTTTCCTCCCTGCCTGTTTTGGCTGCCTTGTCTGATAGGGCAGCCAATTCCACTGTAGGAAAATATATATAGATTAAAGGACTTTTCAGGCAAGGGAGGGGGGTCATATTCTGATGTTTGAAATAATATTTTGCAAGCTCCTTTTTGCTACATTTCAGTGATGTTTGTTATGATTTAGGGCCAGATTGTGGAGCCCTTGTTGTTTCTGGTTAGCAATGATTCATGCAGATAGTCTCTCTCAGGCCACTGGGCCTATATGCATGCGTATCAGCCTTGCAATCTAGCCCTTAGAGCATATGATTTGTGCTGTGATATCAGTCGGTGCTAGCTAGTTTGAGTTCAAGCTGTAAGTGTCTCATGTGGCCTAACCTCAGTGTATAAACTCACAGCTAAACTGTTCCATCTTCTTCCTCTAACTTGCCACTAGATTTGATTGTTTCAAAGGTTGCCCCCAAGGCTTGACGTTCATCTGAGCAATGTCACTGCAACTAAGGAATATGAGCACTCTTAGTCACTTTAAGTGGCATGTGGCCTTTGGATACTACATCAGTGAACCCACACATTCGTGTGATATTGAAGACAGCCCCAGCCAGAGAGAGATTGAGTCTCACCAGCACTGCAGTCAATCTGTTAGTCTGACTGTTCCCTCTTCTGCTACACAGGCAGACGATCCAAGCAGCATTAAGAAACTTTCTTGCCAACAGTCCCCTTTGAGGTTTAGTTGAGCGTGAGTCGGTCTGCCTTCTGTCTAGCTGACCACACAGGTGTGCCAGTGCACAATGGAGTAGGCAGGGGAATGTAAAAAGGAGCAGAAACTGCCTCATTTGTAATTGTAACTTTTTGGACCTGTTTCTAACCAAACTACTCTTGTTCTGACTGTCAAGAAGGCCTCCCTTTTAGCTGAAAGATGACAGGAATTTTTCAGTGTGAGACACCCCACCTTCAAATGCTCAATTTGTCAATGCAGAGCAACCTGTACAGTTATCCACGCTAGCACGGTATCAGACAATTGACGGAGCTCTTCGGCCTCGTGTAACGTCAACCGTTTCTACGAGGTGACTTGGACTTGACTCTTTTCTGGAAAGAATAATCCCAACTCCCTCTGCTTTTGCTCTTGATTTTGGTTTGTATGACTTATGCTCCATGCTGTTCTCTCTCCAAAGCAGTGATGTCCTGTGATTCAAAACTGCACTATTGCTGCTGCGGCAGCTAGCATAATTACTCTGAAGATTATGTGTGCATGCGTCTTTTGGTATTAACCGAAGGACAGAGTTTGGCCCAATGCATGTGTGTGGTATTGCCAGCTGTCATGGTTTTATCACATGGTTCGTGATACTTTTTGCTTTTCTTAAAGTCCCACTCCCCTCGGGTCATGTGATTGCAGCAGAATCTCAGCTTTCGTTTAAAAAAAATTAAAGTTCCTAGTCCTCACGATTGTAGAGAAAAGCTTGAAAATGCAACTCCAGTGTAACCTAACGCTCAAGAGCCAGAAGGCAAAGAAAAAGAACCAAAATTTTATGTTTTGGGGATTTTTTTTAAACATGATTTTAAGACAATCTCATGGTTTTTTCGGCATCTGACCCATGATTGTTGAATGCATAGGGTTGGCAATACTCTGTGTGGGACAGAATTTTGGTTCAGCGATGTGTCCTATCTCTGGTGCACTGCGAACTCTGTTAAGGTCAGTTTGGCACTGTGAAATAAACTGTTAAGGAAATCCCTTATTTTTTCACTGCTCGAAATTAAAACATTTTCATTGTTATCCTTCACTAACACAGAGAACAAATTCTGCACAGTATTTTGTAAATTATGATCTGGCACACACAAGTAACTCCGTCTATGAGCCATGTGGTAATATAAACTCTCTTGTTTCCTTTTGACCCCGCCTTTGATAAGCAAAGTTGCTATGGTACAATTGCAAGCAGTAGATAATGTATTTACCCTTGCCCTGGTAAAGCTTTCATTTGTGGAATTAGGTGAAGGGAATGAGTTGGACAACTGTCACCTGAGATCAGTGAAGCATGTTATGGCTCCTGTGTATAAAGGTGAAATTACTTCTTTTTAGGAATGCAAATGATTTTGTTATAAAAGGTGAAAGGGCTTCCGGAACCCAGCAGCTCTCTAAAGACCTTGAACAAATTATTATGATGATTCTGCATTATGGTAATATCTGGCGGCTTCTTCTGAAATTGGGCACTGTTGTGCTAGGTGCTGTATAAACATGTCATAGACAAAAGGTGGAGGAAAGGAAGCATTACTGTCCCCACTTTACAGATGGGGAAATAAGACCTGGAGAGCTTGTGAGAGGAAGTCTGTGGCAGAGTCTGAAATTGTACATCCCTACTTTTACACGCGCACACACACACACGACCTGCCAGAATTTACAATGAATATTCTTGGCAGAATATTATTCACCCATGTACAGAGCTAAAAACGGTCCTCTCAGCACTTCATGTATCATGGATGAATTCTACCAGATCTATCATGGGATATAAATATCACCTACTGAAGCATAGATTCATCACCTCTAGTTACCAGCTTTCCTTTCTTCTCCCCTTCTATCTTTTTCTCTTCCTTTGCTTCTCTCCTTTTGTTTCAGCCTACTGCCATTCTGACTTTAACCTTAAAGAACCCACCAAATAGCGATAACCAACACAAGTCAATAGTGTGGCACATATTAACCTGGTCTGTTGTGTGAATGTTGGTTATCTTCTGCTTATACCCATGGCCTTCATCATTCCAATGGTTTGAGCGAATGTGTATATATACTTCCTTTTGGCTCATGACTCCACCTGTACTACAGTCCTTCATGTCAAGATTTTAAAAGAGTGAGAAAATACATACTAATGAATGGCTGAATGAAATGAAAATAATTGCCCAAATTCACAACAAATGTTGTTCTACCCCTAGTTCTGAGCTACATGAAGCTTGCCTTACAGGCATAGTATTATTACAGTATCATCTGCATGCAAAGTGAAACCAACATTTTAAAACCAGCATGAGAGATTCCCTTTTTAATGTCCATTAATGCCCGATACCTATCCTCTGGGCTATCATCCAGATAAGATTTAAAACAGAGGTCAAGACCATTTGTGGTCTTGACAGTTCCCACAGAACAGTGTGTAGGGGTCAGGATCCCTTCCCCCCGTTCTTAATTTTTTTTTTCAGTCAAGCTTTGTGCTGACAGTTATGCCCATTCTCTTGCTCCCATTGTTTAGTGTCCCTGTCGTAAAGCACTATGGGACCCTATGTGAATAGCTCAGTATAGATTACCATGTGTTGCAGTTGGCATTATTGGCATGTCCAATTTAAAAGTAACCTTTTCAAGAGACGTTTCTTCACCCCCCTGGGGAAAGGTGAGGGGCAAGTACTGTGTACTGCCGTGAAGCAATACTTCTCACAGCTTCCACCTTTTGGAGGCCTGCCTGAAATCAGGCTCTCATTTGAATCTGAATCAAGTGAAATGAATTTGGTAATCTAAATCCTGACGAGAGGTTTGCCAAACACAAAGGATTAAGACTAGGTCATGCAAGTCCACAGTGAGGTGCATAGTTGATATTATTCTTAACTGATTAGCAGACAAACCACAAGTCTGAAACCAACATGCAATATCTGGGGAGGCCTTTTCGACCCTAAAGCAGTAACAAACATTGCTAGTCTCTTTTCTGTTGCTTTTATCGCCAAGTACAATTACAGGGTTAAATAAATTCCATAGCCAGTGAGTTAATATCAGTACAATATAAAACTGGCAAATTAGTGCTCTAAGATTTCTGTGCCTTGACAGTATAGCCATCCAGATGGATGCACATTATTGCTGCACCAGAAGTGGTGAGGCTTAAAGAACACTTCTGCCAAATTGTTTTCTGCAGACTGTAGGAGGCGTGGGACGCTGTGGAACTCCAGGGATCTGAGCTAGGGCTGATCTAGGGGTTCTAGGGTCTTCTCATCAGCTCCTTTGAAGAAGTGGGCTGTCAATCATCCTCCTTAAGACTTCGCTTCTTGTGGGGAAGCAAGCCACGAGCAGCTTCTCTTCAGCTCTGCTGAGAGACACGGGCTGCCACAGTCTCTCTGTGAAGATCCTGTTTGGAGAAAAGGTGGCAATCAGCAATTTCCCTGGCCTTCCCCTTGGGTAGTCCCAGTTGACGGGGAGAGGTGGTCCCTCAGTGACTTTCTTCAGATTCTGTTCTATCTTCTCTAGGGTGAGTGAGCTCTCAGTGTTATGAAGATCCATTGTTATTGAAAGGTCCTTATGTGCAACTCTCCCACATCCCTAAATGCCCAGGATTTTTAGGAAGGCAAAGTAGCAAACTGCAGACATCCCCGAACCTGGGGGATTGGGCTTGAAATCTGAAACAGAGTTTGTATCCGAATTTAGCAAATCGTCCTGTCTGTAATGGGCCAAAGCAAAACTCCGGATCTGAACATCCCATAGCTTTTAGGTCCTCCTGAATGTTGTGTGTCTGAGCCCACCATCAGTTGGCATGAGATGCATCAAGCGTCGAAGCCAAGCAGAGTGGGGTTCAGGAGATGGGAGTATACGGCCAAGCTGTTCAGAGCTCAGATTGCAACCTGAGCCCAAATAAATAGCCCCTTAGCCTGAGTCAGCTGGCACAGGCCAGCCTGTGTGCCTCGAACTGCAGTGTAGATATACCCAGAACAGGCTTTGCAGCCATACAGTCTGCATTTCAAAGGCAATAGAATAGACTGGCTCTGTTTAAAGATTAAAGTGAATGGAGGGCTGGGGCGGATTCTGGGTAAATCTGTGCTTCCAATAGGCGGCTTATCCAGATCATAGGGAGACCCATTTCGCCATGGTCATGGGAAAATTTAGGGTAAATTTAGGAACCTTGCCTTTTCCTTTCCATTTACCTTGAATAAATTGTATTTACTTTGTTTTGTTGTATGCCGAGCCTCCTGTGACTCTTCTCTCCAGTCCTCCAAACTTTTTCCAATTAATAAAATTATTAGTAGAGGCGGAAGCAAAGCAGAATTTAGAGGACAGTTTTTAGCAATTCAGATCGGAAACAAGGATCTTGACTGAATAAATATTATGAGTTCCTGCTATGACGGTTTGTGATTGTCCACTTTGTTAGGGTGTCTCATGCCCCTGCTAGGTTGAGTGTTGAGGAAGCTAAAAGTATGGTAACCCTGGAGCAAGGAATAGGTTTGCTTATGAGTCTCTTAAAGTGCAAATATTACTACTTTCTTCCCAGCTGCAGGAAACCTTCTCACAGGAAGAAGAAGAAGAGGAGAGAGAGTGGTGTTAATTGTGTGGTTTGGGTTTTTTTAAGTGAATTACAGTATAATTGTGTGATTGCAGTTGACTTTCCCTGCCTTACTGCCTTTATGCATGCTAGAGGTTGCTTGCAGGGATGGACAAACTGGTTTGAGTAAAATAGAAATCCTCCGAAGCCCTTGCCCCACCATACCTTTGTGTTATACTGTTCTTAAGACCAAACCTTTTCCTCAGCTGGTCAGATTCTGTCTTTGCCATAAAAGAGTACAACTCCTTTGAATCATAGAATATTAGGGATGGAAGGGACCTCAGGCAGTCATCTAGTCCAACCCCCTGCTCAAAGCAGTCAGTGGACATGTTCCTTCTTACACCAGTTAAGAATTTGGCCCAGCATTTTCATTTCATCTTTACCAAAACTGCAGTATAAGCTATGCACCTACCAGGATTCAGCCAACCCTGCTACAAATTTGCCTGTCTGGTCTTGTATTTGTTTGTTAAAAGAGCTACCTTGTATATCACCTAAACTGATGCAGCACTGCCTGATCTCCTCTAGCAGTTACTCAATGTGTCCATATACTACTACTGAGTTTACTCTAAGCTTTATCAGCACGTTGCAGCTGTTGAATTCACTTAAACAGCAGCTGTTGCCTTTCAGAATCTCCTTTAATTTGAAAGAAAAACTAGTAACAAAGCCTGAAAGCACTTTTGAAGAACCTCCCATTTGGAGAAGTTATCAATTTACAAGGGAGGTTGGATGAATTGGAAGTTGACAATTATATTGCTAGCTGGAAGGCCAAAAAACAGAGAGAGAGTCAAACATAACAAGAGGTTTACAGACAGATAAAATCCAGACGTTATCTATGTTTCAAATAGGTCTTAATTTTATCATCTCCCTGTTAAAATCTTCTACAACTTGATAAGTTTTTGCAGGAAACTTAAAACTATTGACTGCATTTAAGATTAAACTGTTTTCAACTCCATCTAACTTAGATAAGACAGAAGTTTCTAGTAACTACAGTTGAATTACATTCAACTACAGTGAAATGTCTCGTTCTTAGTTTTGACAAGTTAAATTATTCAGCCTCTTAATCTCCTGGTGGGGTCTTTGTTTGCAGAAGGTGCTCTCAAACCAATAAGGTACAAACTGAGAAAAAGAATCTCAGCATCTGGAGTCGCAGTTGGAAAATGTAGATCAAGATGTTTGCAAGATGTTTTCCTTCTTACACATAAACTGTGTTCATTTTATTGGGTTCTGTTTACAGAAGGGACTTATTTATTGTTCCAGGAGTGATTGTAAGACGGTCAAGGTTTTGGTCATAAATGCAGCCTTTTTCCAGATCCTCAAAGTTACTCTCAACAAACAGTTTGTTTAAACCTGATGATCTCCCTTAATACTGGATGTTCGTGTCAGATGAACACTCACATTTAAGATTTCATCTTGAAAATGTCATTTCAAAGTTGCACTGCAAATTGGGAGTGCTGTGAAATGCACACTGGGGTGCCCGAGCCTAACCAGAATAGCCTAACAAATGCTGTACTGTCACTAAGTATAGATAACGATGACCTTTTTAAAATAGAGCTAAGCCCTAACTAATACAGGCAAATGTGATGGATTTGTATAATATAGTATGTAAATTTTGTTTCTGAGTTACCAAGCCTGACGTCACCATTGTAATAGACAAGTTGGGTTTAGCTGGGAGAATTTATTGCATGGGATTTACAATCTTTAAAGCTATTACTCAGATCCCTTCTGTTGGTACAAAGGTCACCAGATCTTTAATAACCATAAATGGTCAGTGTCACAGCTGCAGGAGGAGCTGCACCTGTCTCACTGGTCTCCGTATGCGCCGACACAGGTGCCAGGCCTTTTGTGTTTACCTCTGCTGAGGTGGAATTCCTCTGTTCTCCCACTCTTATCTGGGGCCCTGGGCTGTGGCAGTCTGTGTATGCACTGTGCTTATCCAGCTGCTCTGACTAAGTTGGAGTCTCTGTCTGGTTCCCACAAATAACTACACTTTCTTGAGAGAGAATCCCATTTTAAACCCTTCTATAGGTTTGGGGGTGGGAGGTTGTAGGTGTTTGGTTTTGTTCTTTTGTTCTCTGGGGCTTTGCCCCTTTGTGCTCCAAACCAATTTTGTAGGCTGGCTATTCTTTTTCTTCCTGCCTGTTTCTCCAGACAGTCCTCTACTGTATCAACCTCTTATATTCATGCAGTACGCACCCCAATAGCCCCAAGGCCAACATATAGTATTCATAAATTATCACAGAGCAGCTCCAAATCCATCATATCAGGATCTTGGGTTTGCATCTCCTTTTGAAAAGCACCTCGGTGTCCCTTACTCACTCTGGCAGAGTCCAGAAATATCTCCTTTCAACAGCCATTGTAACCAGCAAACCTCTAGGTGTCCCATTAATTCGTATCTATGCATCTCTTCTCCAGGATGCCAACGTTTCGTTGCACACTGACAATCCAGATCTAACACCGTGTTTTCAGAATACCATCCTAGCATGGATCCCCAGCATTTACCTCTGGGCTGCCTTACCCTTTTATTTCCTTTATCTAAAACGCTACAGAAGAGGATACATCGTACTCTCCATGCTAAGTCGGTTCAAGACGGTAAGATCCTTCTGTACCTCATTGCACAAATGTGTATCTTGAAGGTCACGTGGGCGTGGAAGCAAAGACATGCAAATTCAAGGCAAATGGCATGTAAAGGGGGAACCCAGTACCAGGTGGAAGATCAGTGGCATCATTTAACTCTAAATTTAAGTTTGCAAATAAATACAGCTATAAAAATGTTTGTTAATGAAGGGCCACCTCTGCACTGGCCAAAGCACAAAGCTGATGCCACCCAAACCCCGGGCAAGCATCACACTCCCTAGTTTCAGTGAGGCCTGGATACACGTAAGGGCTGCTGGATGAGGTTCCTGGTAGGTAACGGCATGCACAGAGATCCCCAAAATACCAGAGGTTACTAGCTACCCCTTTCCCTGGCTTGGATAAGTACAGTTCCCCATCCTTGGCTGACGCAGAGAGAGCTCAGTTTACTTTCCATCACAGTGATCTCCTTGGTACAGCTATTTGTCAGTCTGTCTATTTATATGGCCCCCGTATTTGAGCACCTCATAATCGTTAATGTATATATCATCACAACACCCCCATGTGGTAGGTATTATCCCCATTTTACAAGGGAGGCATAGAGAGACTGAAGGCTTGTCTACACAGCGGGGTAATGTGCACTACGATGGTGCAATTTCTAAAGCACACTAATGTGCTGTGTTTAATTGGTCCGTGTAGACCCTGCTAGCGCACCGTAAAGGTTCCATAGTACTGTCTGAAACAACACTGCTTTAAAGTGCACCAGGGAATACTTAGTGCACACTAGCAGGGTCTGCGTGGACCAATGACAATGTGCAACATGTTAGTGTGCTTTAGAAATCACACCCTGTAGCGTGCATTACCCTGCCATATAGACAAGCCCCCGGTGGCTTGCCCAAGGTCCCACGGGGTTGTCTGTGGTGGAATGGTGAATTGAACCTAGGTCTCCCAAGTCACAGACTAGTATCTTGACTACTGGGTCAGGCTTTCTCTTTATAGATGTTACCCGCTGCTCTTCATAGAAATGCTCACTAGAATCTTTCTAATTATCCTCTTCAGCTTGTGACATACCTCCTTTTTGCCCCCCGCCCCCAGCTAGTGAACAGTAACACTAGAACCACCTCCCAGATGGTGCCACTTTTCTCTCCATTCACCTTCACAGCTTCCTCGTCATTGTGAGTCATCTCTCACCTGAGAGATGTAACTCCATAGCACGTGGAATCCATCTCAGTACCTCTCAAAGCCTTTGTCTTGTCATTGGGCTTGTTGAACTCCAAACAAACTTGCTATGCCCCTGATGTCTTGAGTAGTTCTTGATATATGCTGACAAGAATTGTAACCTAGAGAATGTGGCATTACTATGTCATCTTGCCCTGTGTGCTGTCTCCAGATGAATGGCACACAGCCCACAGGGGTCAATTTAGCTTAAATTGTCTCACCCTCACAATCATCCCCTTAGTCTATAACTGCAAAACCCGAAGCTGCCGTAAAAAACCTAATGGCTGACTCAAGAGCTAAAGCAGGTAGTTATAAAAGTTCTTTTTGTTGTACACTGTAAATATATTCATCAGCTAATCTCACAGAGCACAATGAAATGCTTTGCATGGGTATCAGGAGCTGAACACTGAGGACCAGTAAAGCCCATTAAGCCGCACCACCAGCCACTGTGTGCACAAGGCAGCTCAGTTCTTGCCTTGCTGACCACTGCCTTGAATTCAACCTCCTCTGCTTCGAATCGACCTGCAGATATGATGAGCCAAGTAAGGAGAGTGAACAAAAGGGGAGGAAAAAGGGAGAGGTAGGGCAAGGGTTAAAATAATGAAATTAAGGCGTGTACACACCTCAGCAATGCCAAGGATGTTGATGCTCTTCTCTTGGGAATGCAGGCAGACTAAGGCCTTGTCTACTTTAGCACTTATGCTGGCAAAGCTTTTGTCACTCAGATGTGAAAAAAAATGGCCCCTACCTCTGAGTGACATAAGTTTTGCTGGCATAAGTGCTAATGTGGACAGTGCTATGTCGGCAGGAGACGCTCTCCTGCCGACGTAGTGACCACTGCTCGTTTAGGTGGTTTTATTATCAGCTCTCTCTCCCATCAACATAGCATTGCTACACAAGCACTTTTACAGTGGCACACCTGTACGGGTACCGCTGTACGTTTTAAGTGTAGACTGGTCCCTAGATGTGAAAGCAGGCCTGTTGCAGGGGGGGAGCTCACCCCTGTTTGAAGGGGCAGCATGACCCCATTTAATCCTCACTGAAGATTGGTTTTGAGGGTTTAAGTAGTACACAGCTCTTGTGCTGGACCTCTGCTCAGGAGTGAATTTCACCCTGCATGTGTAAAGCAGAGCCAGGGATTTTCCAAGCAGCTATACATGCCTCATAATATTTAGCATTCACATCGAGAGCTTTCTCTCTTTCAGGAATTTGACAAACATTATTTAGTCTCCATTAAATCCCTGTGAGGTGGGGCCACGTCATTGTTATCCGCATCTTGCCAAGGAGAAAATGATGGGAAAAGAGTCAGTAGTTTTGTACAAGGCCACCAGAGAATCAGGGTCCATCCAGGAGTAAAACTCCTGGCTCCCCAGTCTAGAGCATTTGTCACTAGACACATCTCCCTTTCTCTCTCTCTAATCTGTACCCCTGGATATACAATTAAAATGGATTAATACACCAAAAATAGGCAGATATATATGTTTGTGTCCACATCACATTCTCCATTTCCTCTTCCCCACCCCAAATAAAAGTATATGAGGCCAGACCCCCAACTGGTATAAATCAGTGTACATAAGAACATGTGCTCCATTGACCTAGCTCCTGGTCATCTTCCCCTGGTTAAAGTAACGACATTGTTTTATTTTAAATCAGCTTCTCATTGATCAAAATATAACGACTCTGCAAGTCTGTCCCTGGAGGTGAATTTAACAAATGTCTTTCCTGTTTAACACTACTCTTCTTTTAGATTTTAGGTGTTCTGCTGTGGTGTGTGTGCTGGTCAGACCTATTCCTCTCCTTCCATGAACTCCTACAAAGCAGAACCCCGCCTCCCGTCTATTTTGTAACTCCTCTAGTTGTTGGCATCACAATGGTTAGTGTGCGTTTCTAATCGTAACGATGAATGGGAGTAGCTTTCACAGGCATGAAGTAACCATTTGTGTGCTAATGGGGTAGAAAAACCTTTCTGTGCCTCCTCCGCTAAACCACAGGATTCTGCTGACCACCAAAAGCCCTTGAACTGGTCCAATGTTGACAGCCTCAGCAGAGAGGTTGTTAGATGGGCCAGGAAAACTGAACTACCTTCCCAGTTCTTGAGGTGATCTCTTCACTGAAGAGCTAGCTTCACCATGTTGCGTCTTTCTGATGGTCAAACAGAGCTTTGTAGGGTTGTCAATTCGACACCTTTTACCACCATTAAATGTTCTCTCTATTAAAAAAAAAAATTGCTAACTGAATTATTAGTATTTTTTGAGTTTGTCTGAAAAAGTTGCTCACTGAAAAAAGCCTCCAGTGCAAACAGTCTCCATTGGGTTTGTTCTTCATCCTTTATTTCCTAATATAAAATTCTCTATGGTACCTTACTTGTGATTCTTGTATAGCGATAAGTGATTTATCTTTGATGTTAGGTTTGTTTTGACCTCTCCTGAGCAAAGCGATGTCTTGGAACAGTGTTTGTGCATTGTCCTAGTCCGTATCAAATTGTGCCTCTGATTTGCATTGTTGGTTTTTATTGAACCGAAACCAAAAAAGCATTTCGCTTAAGAACTCAAACTGGCTTTGAACTGTGAGCTGGAAGGTGAAATGTTAATTCTTATCCATTAAGCTTTTAATTCCTTATGTAGGATGAAAACGTTCACAGACCAATTATAATATCATCTATTGAGATGGGAGAAATTAACTTTCTGGCAAAGAACCAATGAAGTTTAAAAATAAGTTTGCCCTTAATGTTAATTGGGTACAAACAAGAAATTTCAGTTAAAAGAAAAAAACAAATTTCTGAATCAGGGTCCGTGAAAACAGGGAGAAAAAATTATTTCACAAGGGCCCCGTCCTGCTTTCATTAGGCAAATGAAAGATTGCAGTTGACTGTCCTGAGATCAGGACTAAACCTCTTTAAGAAGAAGAAGAAACAAGAAACCATGTTTGTAATCCTTTAATTTTAGTAGTGGTGGTGTTGCTGGGGGCGGGGGGTTGTGATGGGCACCCAGTGAAAGCATGAATGGGGAGAACAATGTCGGGCATGTATTTATGTATTGCTGTGTTTACTTTTCACAGGTGTTAGCCACGTTGCTTATCCAGTATGAGAGGCTGAGAGGGGTTCAGTCCTCTGGAGTGCTCATAATATTCTGGTTTTTGTCTGTTCTCTGTGCCTTGGGTCCTTTCCGATCCAAGATCATTGCTGCAACTGCTCAGGTAAACATACTGTGCTTGTGTAAGGGACATCTGGGATAGCATTAACTTGTCTTTAAAGGATTAATGGGAATGAGTCACCTAGTTTAGATTTCAGATCGGAACCTGAATGTTACCAGACAAAGGGAAAGTTTGAATTTAATCTTTGGAGCCAATCTGTCTGTAATGTAACAGGAACTGCTGATTCATATCATTGCATTACAAGGGAATGCTCGGACTATGCCGAACAAAGGATGCATTGACAAGAATCTGAGGGCTGCACCAATTTCATATACCATGAAGCAGATTGCAACCATCCTCACCTTTAAATAAAGAACATTGGTAGTAGAGACAATATGTCCTAATAAGTAGAACTCTTTGATTCATACAGCTTGGCTGTACTGTATAACTCCATGGGCTGCACTGTCAACTCTTGATGTGGTAGGAACAGGATTTTCACTCTTATTGTGGTTGTAAGCCAAAATAAAAAAGTTAGCAAGAGAGAAAATAGAGCTGTGCGGATATGATCCATGTTTAAGAACATATCCAGTTCCTCCACAATGAGAAGGACTGCCATATCCGTGGAGCCGAGCAAATTTCCATTTTACTATTGAATAAGTCCTGTGGATTCAGTGATTAGATAAGTGAAGGCCTTTAGAGAAAAGCAGCATGTTAAGAACACTAAACGTAAAATCCTGGTCCCATAAAAGTCAGTGGGAGATGTGCACTATTTGGAGATTTTAGTATTTATTTAGTTATCATTTCTGTAGGAGGGATCTTGATGTACTGAGCTGCGCAAAACATTTGAGATTGAATAAAACTATAAATGGTAGTTGGTGTGATATTCATTTGGAAAATAGCACATGCCATAGTGGGATACTCTTATGAATTAACTGATGTAAATTTAACAAAGACAGTAATAGTGAATTTCCTTGTTATGACCCCTCTCAACCTCATAGTGTAACTTTGGGGTAAAATTCAAACATAATCAAAATTGCATCTTGCTTATATAAATATTGAACTACATCATGGTGCAGCACCAAAAGCTTTTCTCTAGTGGAAGAGGCTTTACCAATGGCTAATTCTTCAGTAAATCTAAATTAAAGTAAATCTACAGACCTTAAAGCAAAACCCTGGGCAACATCTCTTCTGTCGTCATTGCAACCACCAATGGCCAGAAACCCCTCATCTCTTACTGTAAAGATTAGAAATTTTATCTAGATACTGAAAGCGCATCATTACATTAAACAGGATATATTAAAAAAATGTATAAGAGATTATACCATTCAGCCCAAGGAGCAAGTCAAACACTAACAGTTGGAAAGAAACTTCCCCTAAGGGAAAATAGTTACGTAATTGTCCATTTCAAGGTTTCTTGCACCTTCCTCTGAAGACATCTGGTACTGGTTCCTGTCAGAGACAGGATACTGGCCTAAATGGATTCCTCTTCTGATCTGGTGTGGCAATTCCTATGTTTGTATATTAAAGGTATGATCCTACAAACATCACTGCCAGGATCTCCCCAAAAGATTTCACCTGGCCCTGATTCACAAAAGTATTATTCAGGAAAGGTGGTTGAGCACATACTTTTAAATCCCATTGAAGTCAACAAGACTTAAGCACATGCTTAACTTGAAGCACATATTTAGATGCTTTACTGAATAGGGACCTACATTGGTAAGCATTATTCCTCCTAGTAAGGAGTTTACAGGATATAGCCCTTGGGGAGAAAATGCATGGTCAGAAAGAAGCTCAATAAATGAGTAGGTTCTACAAGGATTAAGTCTAATGAAAACAACCCTTTATTGTTTTTTCTCCTTCTAGGGCCAAGTAAAAGACAGGTTCAGGTTTATCACATTTTACAGCTACTTTGCACTGATACTCATTGAGCTGATCCTTTCGTGTTTTAAAGAAAACCCTCCATTTTTCTCCCCTGTTAATTCAGATCTTGTAAGTACTGTTATATTTCTCTGACTGTATCTTATTGAATTTCTTGGTCAGGTGATGTGTAAGGGAGATATCCGTAATTAGTCTCTAGCGAGAGGAGTGTGTAGGTGGCTTAGAGCATTGTGTCTCAATCTTTTCAGGTTGGTAACCCATTACGTGATGTCAAAAGTTTTCACAACAGCCCCGCCTCTCCTTACATGTACTATGAAAAGATTAAAAATGCAGCCATGGTAAAAGTGGTAACCCTATGTAATGGATTCATGTGTGTTTTTCAAGAGGATTGACAGAGAACGCTTGCCGTTGAAGAAGAATTGTGTGCAGAGCAGGGGAGCGAGATTTTCTTTGCTTTATATTGTAATAAAATGTTCCACACGTCATGATCCACCAGTTGAGAAACATTGGGTTAGGAGATTGGTAATGACACGTGGAGCGTTTCACCACTAGATCTCTGCTTCAAATCCAGCTAAGAGCAGCTGATTGATGAAGATGGAGCTCATTATTAGAAAAACTGAGATTGTTACACCTCATTTATTAAACTGCTATGCAGCAAATATATTGATGAAAATTAAAGTGTAATATTAATTGTTTGAAGGATTATCTCTGGAGAGATGGACTTCAGTTTGAGGGGCGTCCTCTTAAAGTTATGTGATGCCATTAGGGTTTGAATTTTATTAATAAATGAGCCATTCCACCAGGACTTGAGGACGGGTAAGGAATAACCTCAAAATATGATAGTAGTGCTGCTTAGAGGTTAAATTGCTTCTCTACCTTTTTAAGAGGTTTCCATAATTGGATTTATGTTTGAACCAAGCTGGGAGAGAATGCTGAGTTATGGAATTAATTTCTGAAATGAACATTTCCGAAAGCAAAGAATGACGTTTAATTTTGTACAAGTGTGATTAAAAAGCAATGCAGGGTGTGGTTGTTAAGGAATGAAAGGAGCCCTCAATGAAATGGAGAATAAAAGAAATCAATTTTATGTCATGTTAGGACATAGTGCATAAGGTCCTCGCCATGATCTACCCAAAGATGATTAAAATGTTTGTTTTTTTCTTTTTGAATTTTTAAATTTAACTTTCTTGTAGAATCCATGTCCAGAGTTAAATTCAGGCTTTCTTTCAAGACTGACATTTTGGTGGTTTACAAGGTGAGCTTGCCCTTTTAAGACTTTTATAACCCTAAGGATAACCTCCAATTTTGTTGGCAAAAATATGGGACTTCTGACAACCAAAAAATTCCCATGGTAACATCAACTGGATAAAGTTACTCACTTCCTGTCCTAGACAGTTCAGTCTTGTGTGCTGTTTCCTCTGAGAGGTGTCAGGGCTCCACTGATAGCGGTGAAAGAGATTTAAAAATCTGTCCATAAAGTGCCAAGAAGATTCAAACTACCTTTCAGAACTGTAGGGATGAAACAAAGAGTGGTGTAATAAGCAGTGTATGCAATTTGCTTACCATATACTGGAGTGCTAACACAGCAAGACGATGATTGCTCAATAGGAGTGAGACTGCAGCATATTGCTCAGTAGGGATGAGACTGCAACCTTTAGCCTCTGGGAGAGTGTTTCATTTCCTGTTGCCATTTTCATGTACACTTTTTGTAAAGGGGTTTTCTATGCAATAAGGAAAGGCAATCAAGTCATATATGTAACATGACAACTTTCAACAATAGAATTATTGGTGTTATACATACATTCACGATGCAAAGTTCAGATCAGGATTCGAATCCAAAGTTTTGGTTCGTCCCCTGATAGAGAGATGATGGGCAGGCTGCAAAGGTCACATCCAGACCCAAACCTTCTTTGAGAGTGGTGGCATCTGGGATTTTGCTTCAGCCTCAGTGATTATAGTTACACTGGCATTACCATTGTCATTTTAATATCCTGTGTATAAACCCAGTAAAACTACTTGTAATAAAGAGTGTCATATTTTCAAAGCTCCTAAGGGATTTGAATGCTCAACTCCTATTAGAAATGAATGGGCATTAGTTGTTCATATCCCCTAAGTAGCTTTGAAAACCTCCCCTAAATATGCCATTGAAGAATAATTTTCAGTTCTAAGGGGAGGAAGGGAAATCCCATTTTCCTTCAATTATTTATGCTTCCTGGATTTTTGTACTTCATTCAGCGCAGATAGTGGCTCTCGATTAATTTAGTTATTTTAACTTCCTAAAACTTCTCATTCAGTAGTACAATTTTATTTTAACTTCCTAACACTTCTCATGCAGTAATATAATTCAACTCAAACACTTCTGTATATGGTTTCTTTTATTGGTTTAATTGACATTTAAAAAAAACAAAAACGTTACAATGTTTCTATTAATACATTAGGTTTTAAAAATATTGTTTATTAACTAAACCTAAATGTGGAACCTAAACTACCTGACTCCCTTTCTCTACATTTATAACTCAGTTTTCGCTTTTAGATTTGATTATCATTCTTGGTTTAAAGATATATCCCTCTTACTTTTGTTAGCTAAGTGGGACTGGCGATTCTAATGTTAATAGATGCCTTTAATTCTATCAGCCAAATGGCTTTGGAACTTGTTTTAATGTGTATATATACACACATACAGCATGGCAATTCTTGGTTATAAGAGGCCTCTTGAAGATAAGGACTTATGGTCGCTGAATGAAGAAGACACCTCTAAAGTGATTGTACAACAACTGCATAAAGAGTGGGATAAACAAAAAGATGAATGGAAACAGTAAGTGCTTCAATATTTCAGCAAATAGAGATTGGTTTCTAAATTGTCTGTACGTTAAAAATGAGTCCTGCCCTGAAAAGGGACTAAGTAAAACTGTCACCTATTATAGTAACTCAACCAATCTGTTTCCATGAGTATTAAGTCACGTGTGCTTGCTTTAATACGCTTTTACTCCTGTTAGCACTACAGAACTGAGAGAGTGAACTGGAGACTTTTTTCTGGCTCAGGCGTCACCTGTAAATTGCTAGTTAAGTTCTAAGTGCAGAATCTTCACCGCTGGAGATGTGCGAGCCAAAAGGATCGGGCTGAGTTTGCAAGGGTGGCCATTTGGGGCAGTGAGGGGGATCTCCCTACTTGAAACTGAACAGACTTCATCTGGAATCTCTGAGAGAGAAAAGATCTGGAGCCCCACAATCTCATTCTTACACATTTTTCAGAGTAGAATTTATGTGCACCCTAAGAAATAAAAGGAGTCATCCCCCCCACTCCTCCGCCCCGGCTTCCACATCATATCAGCCTTTGACTAAGCTTCTGGGATCAGGGATAAGGAACTAGGAATGAGATGCCTAGTCCTTCCTCTCGCTTCCTACCAGTAACAACAAGTTAAAAAATATGACCAGCATTGTTTAGGAGAGAGGCCCCAATGCTGCTCCCAGGGACGTTAGTGGCAGCCACGATCAGCTCAGCGTTTGCATGTAATTAGCAGCCTAGACGAAATATCCTTTCAATCTCACATTCTGTCCTAATCTAATGTAAAAGGACAATTATTTGTTGGTACTGTCTCTCTCGCACCCACTGACTGGTGTCAAAAGCATTGCTAAATAAATAGATCTCAATGAGGATGTGTTTAACATCAGTCATTTCAGTAAGTGGGTTCTTCATTTCCATTTCCTCTAATTGTGGAGCTATTTTGTCTCCACACAGAGGTTTTCCTCTGTTTCCCTGCTCCATGCAATCATGCCAAATTGGAAAGCCCCCATTATGTGATAACCACTCTCTCATAATGATATTTTTGGCAGGGTTAAATGTGCTTGGGAAGTTTCTGCTTTGCAACTGAGACTTGAAGAGCTTCCAATACTAACACCATTGGCTGTTTGGTTCTTTTAATAACGGGTCTATTTTTGTAGAAGGGTTTAACGTGCATTGGGTGGGGTCTGGTCTCCTGGTGTACGGACATGAACTCAACCTCCCCCCAATGAGATTTGTGCAACAAGGGACATTTTACAGAGAAGTCCAGGGCCCAGCAGAATTTTCATTCTGAAACCATGCTTGGGGTTTCATCAAAAGGTTAATTGTATTTTGAGATTTTTTTGAAGCAAACTCAGGACCAGTTGGCTGCGAACTTGGACAGAATTTGTGGTCTGTGTTACTGTGTGGTCAAACCTGGGTCAAAGGACTAATGATTCTGACAGGCAGGTTATGTCTGCACAGCACATGGGAGGTGTAATTCTCAGTAGGGGCAGACATACACGTACTAGTTCCACTCAAGCTGGTATCTTAAAAATAGGGGGGCCACGGCATCACAAACAGCAGCACGGGTTGGCTGCCTTCGTACAATCCTGCCCGATTCCCTAGGCATGTTCTCAGTTGGCTAGCCCCAGCTGCCACCTGCATTGCCATGACCACACAGCTATTTTTAGGTGGCTAGCCCAGTTGTGCCTTTCCTATCTGGGAATTACACCTCCCAGGTGCTGAATAGACATACTATCAGAAGGAGGGGTATGAACTAAAGCAAAAGAGAAGCTTCCAGGAACCCCCCTACCCAAAATCACTCAGTTTCACATAGCTCTAAAACATCTAATGTAGAGTGGCTACACTTACCTTACAGGTGTCAGCAGGTGCTCCCAGTTGCTCTGTGTCCAACACCACCAATGTTAGTAGCATTGTAGTAACGGACGAGTGGCTGCCATCTGTGTTTTTAATGCTGTGTCAGTTAAACCTGCTCTGAGAAGGGTTCTGTGACGCTGCATTAAAGATAGTCCTGTAGCATCTTAAAGACTAACAAATTTTCTGCAGGCATAAGCATTAGTGGGCTGCAACCCACTTGGTCAGTCTTTAAGGTGCTACAGGACTCTCATTGTTTTTGCTGTATACAGACTAACACAGCTATCCCTCTGGAATTGTATTAAAGATCACATGGCAGACAGCGGTACATCTACACTGGAGTGCCACACTGGGGGAGCTGACTGCGTTAGAAAACAAACAAATTGTGTGTGGCCGGCACAGCCAGAGCCTCAACTTGATAGAGAAATGTGCTTGAATTTCACATTCCTATTGTTCCTAAACCAAGCGGGTATGAAGGTTTTTGCATTTTGGGTCCTGGCTCTCTCCCTGATCAGTCTAGCCGTTAAGCAGTTCTGTAAACGGACTGTCAGAGAGAAGTGAAGATTTACCTTGTCAGTATAATAAGTAAAAGACGTGAAAATAGGATGTTTTAATTTGCATATTTGCTTCTTGGGTGTGCTTCGAGGCCTGCCTGATGGTTTTACTGACAGAAGTGTAGTTTGGCTCCTGTCTGAACTACAGAGCCAGTCTAGCTGTGGGAGAGGGAGCTGAGGTCTGTTCTGCCGCACCTGTCAGCAAAGTCGTTAGTTCTTATGTTCTAATTGCAGAATCTTTCCAACTGGGGATGATGTCAGAAACAGAGGGCTTGTCTTCTCTGACAATTAAAGGGGTGTTTGTTTTTTCCTGTGGAGTAACTAATGCATATTAGCTATCCTGCTGTAAAAAAACAGTTGAGGCAAGGCCCAGGAGTTTTACTGCAAGGTTAAATAAGTGCAGTCAACCCCCACTGGGGAGATAGTGCTGATCTCGCCTACCTACTTCCTGGTAAACTACAAATCCCTTATCTCAACTTAGTATTTTACAACAAGATAATTATTGCATGTTTGCTTATCTCGCTGTAAAACCCCTACCACCACCTTTTCAGGCAGTGAAGAGAAAGCTAGAAAGAGCTCATCATGATTTTTCAGATCCTTTTGCTGAGTTTAGAGTGCTAGTAGCCTCCCCCTTCACCCTCCCCAAAAAAGTGTTGCATGCAAATTGAGCAAATTTAATCTGGAAGATACTGAGAGAGAGAATGGACTGTGGAACCTGGTGAACTATTTTCAGCAAACAATTTATTTGTCTGATTTAGCCTTTCCTCCCATCTCCCCCGTTCACAAATGGTCTGTGAACAGATCAGAATTTCCACAAATGAGTTTGCTTGAAATTTGTTCAAGGAGTGATGTATGTGAACCTATTTCTGCCTGTGGACTCTTTGTCTCGGGTATCAATTTGAGAATCTGTGGGATGTTTGAATTTCAAGCTGGCAGAGACCTCCATTAGCTCCAAAAAAAACTACACAGTCATTTGAAAAAGTCAAAAAGCTCCTGTCCTGAGATTAACAAACGTTAATTCAAAACTAATATCTCAGTCATGGCTGCTCCCAGAGTTCCTTTCCTGTCCTTCCTTAGAACAAACCCTAACGTCACCTCCTCTAGAGGATTCACCCACCTGTATTACATTCACGGTGGAGTTTGATAAGCCAAATCTGCCTCAGTGAGTCAGCAAGGTTCCAGCACCTGCTGATAGAGGGAGGGCAGCAAGAAATCCTCCCAGCCTATTCTGAGTGAGTGAGAGAGCATCACACAAGATGGGATTTCCAATAGCACCTAAGGGAGTTAGACACCCAAATCTCATTGACAGTCATTGAGTGTTGGATGCCCAGCTCCCGGAGGTGCTTCTGAAAATCCCAACTGCAGTCTCTAATAAAATTATAATAATAAATGTATCATGGCTTTCATCAGTGGATCTCAAAGAGCTTTACTAAGGGAGTATTGTTACATTTTTACAGATGGGGAAACCGAGGCACAGACAGGTGAAGTGGCTTCCCAAGCTTACCCATTAGAGTCAGGAACAGAAACCAAATATCTCGAGTCCTAGTTTGGTGCTCTATCCCCTAGGTCGCATGAGTGCCACAGTGCTCCTGAGTTGTGGTTGTAATGATTTGTTTCACACACTTAGGAAAGAAGACGTGGCATACATGAAGACATCTAACCATGTGCTGAACCATGTTGCTGACAGCCCAGAGGAGGCAGAAGTTCTGATCAGTGATAAAAGAAAGCATAAAGAGCCCTCCTTCCTCAAAGCATTGCTAAGAACCTTTGGCCCATACTTCTTGATCGGCTCTTTCTACAAACTGATCCAAGATCTGCTTTCTTTCGTCAACCCTCAGTTGTTAAGGTTGGTTTTTCCTACCAGTAGTTTTTACCCACAGTCCTCATGAAGTCTCAGCTTCAGAGAAGAGCAGGCTTCTTGAAGTGCATTATTTTCCCACACCATGTTGTGCACCCAAACCCTACAGCTTTCACAGAGAAAAGGGAAATGGACAGGCCCGACTTGGACACCTAAAAATGAAAGACCCATAAAGTGGGCATAAAAATGGCCTTTTGCACACTGAGTGGCAGTCCAAAGTAGTCTATTCTTTATTGCTGCAGAGCATCTGCAGCCAGGCACCTGCGACCAAAGGCAGAGTATTGCATACTGGAGCCAGTAGTCTTTGCATGTCTGATGTCTGCATCAATGATGAAGGCAGCTGCAATGCAGCTCATTGTATACAAATGAAGTGTGGCCTTTAGACACCTGGCAAGATGCCAGCGTAGCTCTTGGCTGGGACAGGTTTGTAGATTTACTGTAGTCAGTGTCAAGGCCTTGTGTGTTCTCAAAGGTGTTGCGGTGGTGAGAATATGAGGTGAGGTGGATGGAATGCATTTAAGAAAAGGAAATGATCAGGTACAAGAAGGAAAGTCCTGTCAAAAGGGAGAAGTTGGGTCAGTAGTACCTTTCCCACCTTCTCTTGCACTCTTCTTACCTCTTTATGAGGTAAGTCTCATAAAAATACTTAGCTCTTCGTCTCCCTGGGAGATCTGCTCCCCAGCCCATAAAAGGACTATACATCTTTGTAAAGTGGCAGCTCGCTTCTCTTTCTGTGTTGATTTATTCACATAGCACAAAGCCCACCAGCTCACTAACTAGGAAGAATGTAGTGATGGAAATACCAATGTTCCGGGGAATAGCAGTTGTGTTCCATCAAACAATCATTATTCTCTCCCTGTAAAAGAGACACACACGTTTTAAATACTTATGGAAAGAATAGTGGGGACTGGATTAAGGCTGTAAATAAGTGTAGGGGGTGGGATGGAAAAAGACTTGGGTCCTGTGGTATAAAAGCCTTTGTTAAAATAATGCTTTGTGTAGACTTGTCTTCTGAGATCCTGCTGATATGTGGGCGCTTTGTATAACACGCAAAAACTTGTCACAAAGAGGACATCCCAACCCACTTCATCTGCATTTCGTAGTTTGTGGTGTATCTCCTTTCAAAGCCCTGGGGAAGTGGAGACTGCTATCAGACTTTTAGGGGAAAAGTAGGTTAAATGTAATAGTATCCTGGGAGCTTCTCAAACTTGCATCAAGTCATACCCAAGTTTGATGTCATTATCGATGATATCTTAAGGCACGTTGCGGTGCGTTCATGTAAGCATCTGAGCTCTTGTGAGCAGCCTCTGGAAATATATTTCTAGCAGCTGGAAAACATAGGGCTGTTAGGCTAGTTTTGTTGCATGTAAAACAAATTTGTGTGGTCAAATGCTGGATGCCCCAAGAACAGCCTTTACAGAGCTCGCCACCTGCTGTGTGTCAGTCCGCTCATGTTGCCTGGAGCTGCTCAGAGAGAAGATGGATTTGGGGCCAAAGCAGAATGTTAAACATGGCCTCCATGCTTTTGCAACAAGTGATTTGGGGCATGATCCTTCGCTTTTGCAAAGCGTCCGTGGAGCTATGTCAAGTCACGCTAGCTGGGTCCTCTGGCCTTCGGAATCAAATCATAGATCCCACTTTCCTCTGATAAGAAAAGGCAGCATTAGTGTGACAGAGCCTAGTTATCTGATTCATAGCGTCAGATCCACTTTACATGGCTAGTAACCTGAAATTGGAAATGTGATTACTGGGGTCATTGTGCATTATTAGATATTTTCTGCTTACTAGCCATCTTTACCATGCAGGCTTCATTGGGAACGCAATTGCGTGTAGTAGAAGTCAAGGGTTATTACTGAAGATAAAAGCCTGGTTCAATGGTTTAATCACCATTTAGCTAAAGGGTAGAAGTGAACGTCCCTATTTTATAGATACAGCTAGAAAAATGGGGTTTGGAGCCTATTTTCCTGAGGCGCATTGGTGGTCAAGCAGTTTGAAGAGGGTTAGGTGGTTTGGCTATGACCTGCTGGAATGGGGCTTTTCCCCATCACCTGTTGGAGAAGGTGAAGAAAAAACAATTAGAGACAAGCTCCAGATGTGGGTTAATTGAATGATTGTCTTCTGGCCAGGGGAACACAGTTAGCTGGGGATCCATTAGCCCTTGGCATTTACAAGTAGGCTGTGGGAGCTCAGCTGGAGATTGAACTGCAAGGGAACCAGGGCTCCCCAGCAGAGATGGAGTCATGGTGAGTGACGTAGAGTCTTGTCTGGGAAGGCCCTGAGATAGGACGTGGAAGAAATGGGCAGATTGCTGGGGGAAGCTGCTGGAGAGGATGCAGTGAGGAAACCCTGAGAAGAAGCAGTGGGGAGCAGCACAATTAGCTCAAGAAGGGCAGAAGCCGGCTTGTTTTGGGATTTTGCTGTTGACTGTTTAATTGGACTTTCATAACCGCAGAAAGGGGTCTGAACTTCGGGTGGACCAGGCCATAGAAGACCCAGATGGAGACATGCTATTGTGGGGTCGTGGGAGTGGCCACCAGAGATGTGTTCCTGCAATACCTTACCCTGACACAAGGGGGTACTTTTAAGGGGGGGAATACAGCCTCCTACACCTGCTTTATGTATTAGACAAGCTGGTGTCCCAGTGCGTGTGTCACTCAGCTCATGCTACATGGAGCTGCTTAGATAGATAGGGTATGTCTACATGGACAGCGGCAAATTCGCTCCCGTCAGATCAATTTATCCAGATTGATTCTGCTCAATCAATCCAGAAATCAACTTAATTAATCCACCCCTGGAAAAAGAGTAACACTGCATCAACAGGAATGCATTTCCCGTTGGCACAGCGTAGTGGAGACGGCATGCAGAGCAGACTTTAGGAAGTCGACGTATGATACTCTATGTAGCTTGCATATCTGCCATCGACTGCCACCGAATTTGCCGGTAGGAGTGAACCAGGCCATAGAAGGCCAGATAGGGAACAGTGTTATAGAGGCAGGAGCTCAGTTTAGCATGATGTCCCGCCTCGTATTCCATCTCTTACTAGTTAGTTCGCAATTGGGCTTTCTCTCTGGCAAGACCTAATGTTTAGCTGTTGTATCTTTGAAAAGTTGTTTGAATAAAGCCACGACCTCGCTTGTAACCAGGAGAATTTTTTGGTATTTGTGGGTTGAGCAAGTATGTGGCAGCCCGCCGTGGATAAGAGAAACTGTGCACTATGTTATGTTGTGTCCTATTAATCTTTCTCCTTGTTTTGTTTTTTCTTCCGCAACTTTCTTAAAAACAGCATATTAATTGGCTTCATTAAGAACAAAGATGCCCCATCCTGGTGGGGATTTTTGATTGCAGCTTTGATGTTTTTCTCTGCCGTGCTGCAGACTATAATACTCCACCAGCATTTCCAGTACTGCTTTGTTACTGGGATGAGGCTCAGAACTGGCATCACGGGGATGATCTACAGAAAGGTAGGACTGAAAGCATTTAGTTGGTCAATGCATCTGTATATAGCCAAGGAGGAGTGGATTTAGGCATTAGACCAGGGATCCCCAAACTACAGCCCGCTGACGCATTTTGACCAGTTCACTCCCCCCTCCTGGCCTGGCCCCTTCCCTCCCACCCTCTCCCACGTGACATGGGCCCAGCGCCCTGGCTAGGAGCAACTTCCGGCTCCAAGCAATGCTGCACAGTGGCTGCTTCCCCCTCCCAGTCCTGCTCCCCCCCCACGTACCCTTCTCCCACGTGATGTGGGCCCAGCCGCTCCAGCCCACCATAAGAGCAAGACTGAGTGGTGTGACTCTTGCAGCTGAAAGTTTGGGAACCCCTGCATTAGACCAGGCTCATGATTATAGGGACAAAGCAGCCTCCTGGAAAAATAAAATACTCAGTTTTCTAAATGCCTCACACCTTAAAGTACTTTCAGAAAGTAGCAGCTGATTGTGCGTGTGTTGTTGGATCACCAAACAATGCACAGTCAAATGCTAATTTTATTTAAATATTCAAAATAAAAGTGTGTTAGTGTGTTATGGCTAGCTCAGAAAATAATTGTATCTAGGGAAGAGGCATCATGTACTGATCAAGATGGAAGAGCTCTTAAAAAAAAAAAAAGTCTCATGAAATTTTATTCTCCAAATTAAGTAATTTGATTTAGGATTTACTTCATTGTTTTATTCCTACTAGAGGAGTATCTGGCATGGCATCTGGTTTTCCTAGTGCCTGAGGATTGATTCTGTGCATTTCTCCACATGTGTCCAAGATAGATAATCATCAGGGTCTCTCACTTTTCAGTCCTTGGTTATCACGAACTCAGCAAAGCGCTCCTCTACAGTTGGAGAAATTGTCAACTTGATGTCAGTGGATGCCCAGCGGTTCATGGATTTGATGACTTTCCTGAACATGTTGTGGTCAGCGCCACTTCAGATTTGTCTAGCTTTATACTTCCTCTGGCAGGTACAGACACCTTTACATTTGTCATAGTTTTTAACTCCGTGACATGCAGACTGGTTTTGGTTTGTTGAATTCTCCACCATTTTTAGAATCCTCCTTTTTGTTCTCTCTTGTTTTGGAATAGAATGGTTTACATCAACTTACCAAATGAGTTAACCTCTTAATTACTGCCGCCTACTGTGATTTGTTGTATTCAACCTCTGGTTCATACCAGAGTTCCCAGCAACTGACGCAAATGACTTTTTATCTGTATGGGTGAGGGCTGACTATATATGGTAAAAACATAACGTGAGGAAAGGAAATCTGTACAGCTATCCTACAGAAGACAGAGTACAGTTTGCTTCATAAAGAAATGTACAAAACACTATGGACTAAATTCCATCCTAGTATAAATACCACACCATTTGCTTCAGTGAAGTTGCATCCACTCATCCAAGGTGGAAACTAACCCTGTGTGTGTACAAAGTATTGACTTCCATCCACATGAACTGTTTCCTTAATGCTAATTGACTGTTTTTAATTTGTAAGACAGTAACTCCAACCTGAATGTCCCATCTGAGATCAGGACCCCTTGTGCCAGGTGCTGTACAAACACGGAGTTACATTCTAAAGAGACAAGACACATAAGGGGTAGGAAAACTGAAGGATTTGTAGTCCAACTTTACAGGACTGAGGAAACTGATGCGCAGAGAGATGAATTAATTTGCTGTGAGGTTACAGAGAAAGTTTAGGGGAGAAGCAGGAATACAGTCCAAGATTCAGTATGTCCCCTTCCACCATGAGCAATTTCACAAATAAATCACAGGAACTCTCAGATGTCCTCAATGCTGGTGCAATAATGGTCACTCCAGATCCATGCTGCCGTCTGGAATGTATATAACAAGAATAAGGGGAAATAGTCAGAACACTCTAGTAGTGGGAGGGGGAAATTCACACTGCTGTATCAAATACTTGTTAGTGAAGCGATGCCTTATTCTTTACAAAACCCAGCTTCTTTCAATGCTCTCATTTCACGGAGCGCAACAATTTACATTTTCTCTTTTCTTATCAAGACTTTAGGTCCTTCTGTGTTGGCGGGGGTTGCGGTGATGATCTTACTCATCCCACTGAATGCTGCAATTGCTATAAAAACCAGAGCTTTCCAGGTAGGTAAAAGTGAAGAATATTCCATAACCCAATGTGGTGGCTCTTCTAGAAAAGTGGAAGGGTTCAAACTTGGTTTTAGTGCCTATTGAATCAAAAGTGCAATTTGCATTAGTTTATTTGTGTAAGTTGGATAAGATACTGTCAATCAAAAGAATCATGGATGGGACTTTTCAATATCGTCTAGAGTTGGCTTAATTCTGCTGCTCTTGAAGTCAGTGGGAGTGTTACCATTGATTCCAGTAGGAACAGAGTTAGGCTGGTACTGAACACTTTTTTGAAAATCTCACTCCATTTTTTTTTTAACATTCCTTCCCTGTGATATTAGAAATAATTCAGTGATTAAACTATATGAATCTTTTAAATCTGATGTTACTATTCTCCACTGATGTTGCTCGGGTCCTCTTTTGCATTTCACTAGGCTTGAATATTGAAGCAGCACAGGTTATTTTTTATTTAATTCTCTGACTCTAGTACAATGCTATTGTGTTTGAGTTGCCAGCACAGCAAGGGAATGTTTTAAAAGAAATCATTGAAATGTAAAGACAAAACTTTCTCATTGTTTTTTAAACTTTCCCACACCACTTTTTTTTTTTTTTTAAACAACCATAACTACTTCTAGGTCTCAGTTGCTTGAGAGAATCCCTTGTAAGAGGCTCTTTTCACTTGGCTTTGGATCAAAGCCAGAGATGAAATGAAAGGGGCTCTGAAGAAAGGTTGGGCAAATAATTAATGCACCAGGTCTGCAACATGGATCCCTCTGTGGGATCAGAGCCACAAGAAGGACAAACGTATACAGAAGATTAGGCTATTATTTTGTTTGCTTTGAGTACAGAAGAGCAAATATAAGAGCTATTCTTAGTGATAGACAGAGACTGTCAGCTAAAATGAATCAAGATAAAACCGATTCGTGTTGTCTGCAGAATCTTATCTCTTGCCATCCATGAGCTAAAACTGAACAAGTTTCATTTTAGTTAATTAAACGACCTCAGTACTAGTGGAGATTGTACTAATGATTTAAATAGCCAGTTCTCCTCACAGGCCTTTTCTAGTGCAAGCCAGAAAATTCAGAGCTTGAATGATTCACTGTTCAATCGAAAGATGTGCAGAATGATGTCATGTGCTCCCTCAAGCTGCCCCCAGTCCGATGGGGGACTTCTTCTGGGAGAAGAGGATGATTCCCTCATTTCCATGCCTGTTCAATTGGTGGCCTCTATTGTGAGTGCCTAGAAAGAGGGCAGATGTGTTGGTCTTGTGTTATGGATTTCCATCCTCTAAGGCAGACACTAAAACTGCCAAGTCATTTCTTATAGACCATTAAAGAGTCAATAGATCATGATGCCTTTCATCAGTGCCAACCCTGGCCAAATTTGAACTGCTGCCTTCAGGATGAAAGGAACCTTTATTCAGTTAGCAATCTCCTTAGTCATCCACGCTCCATGAATCCTGCGATACCAATGCAATGAAGTCCTTTGGCTTGTAACTGGAAAAATCTAGCTGAGAGATTGTGCTGAGTAATGGGATGTCATAATCGCCTACTGATTGTTTGGAGTATATTTTGAAGAAAAGAGCCCAACCCTTGAGGTTAAATAGTGTCAGAATTGAAAAGCAAGTATAAATAGTGACAATAGCTGTAGCTTTAGTTACAGAACAATATAGTTACATTCCACGAAACAATGGGACAACCAACAGATCTGCCAGTTAATCACTACTTAATAAATATTAGTATTCTCTTTCTCCTTTGACCCCTAAGGAGGTGGTTAGGGCTGAGCAGTGGTGCTTGTGGATTCCAGGCAGGGGAGGTATTACATTTAATTTTTCATTATATCCGTGTTCTATCCTGGGGATTTGATCTGGGGGGTAAAAGATTGGAGACCGTTCAGTGTATTTTAAAGAAATGAAGGGCACCCAGACCTTTAAATGGGCATTTTTTAAATTGTAGATTAGTAAGAATCAAAAGAAAGAAAGGAAAGAACTAGGATGGCGTTTTCAAAAATCTGTATGTCCCTCTAGAAGACACTTCAGCAAATGTTACCCCTAGACAGTAAAGTTGCACTTGTATGTCTAACAATTCATGTGATATGTTGCCTGTCTTTTGTGGCTGCCTAAAAATATAGATAGATATTTTTAACAATGTCTCTTTGAACAATGTAGGTGGAACAGATGCGGTATAAAGATTCCCGCATTAAACTGATGAATGAGATTCTGAGCGGCATAAAGGTACTGAAGCTTTATGCGTGGGAACCATCCTTTGAGGAGAAAGTGCAGGAGATACGAAAGAAAGAGCTTCGTGTTCTGAAGAAAGCAGCGTATCTAAATTCTCTGTCCACCTTTGCATGGATCAGCGCGCCATTCCTGGTAAATGTCATCTGTGTTGCTTACACAAATTAGTATGAAAACTATCAGGACACAAAACAGAAGGTGAAATGCAAATCCTTAAACAGTTAGTCTACGTATCATGTCTACATATCAGTCTACAATTAGTCTACATATCATGTCATATCAAACAGATATTGGAATAAATGTGCATATTTAAAATCACACATACATTTTAAAACAATTTCATACTTTATCATCTATAACACCCTTCATTAGAGGGGCCTACAGTATTTTTCAGTTAATTATCACAAGTAGAGATGGGCAGGAAATGGCTTTCCCATTCTGTGGAAATTTTTGAGATATCAAAAAATGTTCCCATCCCAAATCAAGACAAAAAGTCAAAATCTTGAAATATTTTGCACACCAAAAATCTGGGGGGTGGGCACGGAGGAAATTTTATATTGGGTCAATTAAGATGTTTTGTATAGATTTCAATTTCCCTTTATGTATTTTATTTTTCACCTAAAAAACTGAACTTTTCATTCTGAAAATATCAAAACTGGAAATATCAACAATTCTGAAACTTCAAAATCAAAATTGTTTGTGGGAAAAGGTAGATTTCGGAATCTGCATTTTCTGATGAAAACGTATTTTTTCTCAAAATTCCTGAGCAGCTCTACTCGCCATACCCCTGTAAGACATAGGCACAGACACTGAGGCAGATGAAGAGCCACATTCTTGCCTCCTTCTCAAATTCTCCAGTTAAATTCCTTTTGATTTAAGTGCAGATCTCATGAATTCTCACCACTGCTCCCCACTAGCTTGTTGTGAGTGAGAAAGTATTATTTCCCTATTTTACTGAGGAGTGCAAACGGTTATGCAGAGTCAATGCCATAGCTGGGAATAGAATTGAAGTATCCTGTGCTCTAAGAAATTCCTTCTTGACTTACTAGAAAATGAGTTTCTCCTTTGCCTGCCTGCCAAGACTCCTCAGTTTAGATTTTTGTGGCCAATCAAACTGAATCAATGGCCAATCATACTGAAGTTAACATTTGGCAAATTGGATTGGATGGAAGCAGAAAGTACCCTGAAGTTTCCCCAGAGCACAAACTGCACCCTACTAAATACACCTTAAACTTTTTTGTACTCACAAGAGCCTCTCACTTCTCAAATTTAAATCGCAACTTGCAATGAAATATAATCAATAGTAATCAGCAAATCATCTTATTCTGTAGATTTTTTGTAATCATGAGCGTCATTTGTGTGGTACAATGGCTTGTCTTTCAAAGCACATTGGAATTTAATATAAGGAAAAATCAAAAACAGTAGTGAATTTGTCCAGTTCTTACTCCAGTGCTTTTTTTTCCCTAACACATCAGTTAGGCCTGAATGCTTTTAACAAATCAAGACATTTTTATCACTCATGCTTTCTGGCTTTCAGGTTGCATTGACCACATTTGCAGTGTACGTCAGTGTCGATGAAAACAATATCCTGGATGCAGAGAGAGCCTTTGTCTCCCTTTCCTTGTTCAATATCCTACGGTTTCCACTCAACATGCTTCCACAGGTCATTAGCAACATTGCACAGGTAAGGAGGGTCTTGTTCTTTATTTCCTTCAAATGCAAAAACCATTGTATCTCCTGATTTCAAACCGGACTGTGAAATATGACAATGCAGGGTGTCTCCCATACTCTTCTTTTTAATAATCTAACTGCACTACTAACAGCCTCATTGCGTGTGAATGAGCCTGTGTTTTGTGGCATTTCATGTGAATTTTGCTTCATTTAAGCAAATTTCCTTTATCTCAAAAACATCACAGCTCAGAGCTTGACATTTGGGACATAAATCAGGATCCATCCCAGGGAAAGAACGAAGCCTGGTTCACGAACCCCACGCGGTGAAAGCATGACCCTGCTTACCTTCCTGTAGGAAAGGGAATGGCTCCTCATTTTAAAGGTTTTGAAATACCTCCCTTTTTTTGTTAGACAAGTGTTTCCCTGAAGAGAATTCAGCACTTCCTGAGTCACAATGAGCTTGATCCAAATTGTGTGGAAACAAAGATGGTCACTCCAGGTAAAGAGGCGATTGTGTGGGTATGGGTGTGGAGAGAGAGAGCACGGAGAAAACCCCAAACTTGCCATGTTTATTTTTAGGCCACCTGGATTACAAAAACAATCAATTAATACTTGCTAGGAATTCAGGTAGGCAGTCCTTTCCTGGAAAATGCTGGTTTGCCTTTGGGACAGTGTGGAAACTACCTAAGTTTCTGGCTGTACTCATGAGGCATGACCTGTTCCATTAAGATGCTCTGTATCTGAGTCTGTATTTGTAAGGTAAAGGGTAAGTATGGGCCACTGCCCGAGGCAGGGGATCCCAGATTCTTGATCTCATAACATTTGTTCTCTTGTTGTACGTTGATTTAAAGCTTCGTTTGTCTGCAAGACTAAACTAGTGAAAGGGGGCAGGAGGTGCTATGCAGCTGTCATGTGATTACTATTACACACAGTTCCTCAAGGAGGTGAATAAAGCCTCCCGATCTGTAACTTGTTAGGTCAGCACTATAGAGCTGCTGAGAGGCCAGGCAGGCCTCAACTTGTCCATCGACTTCCTCAGCAAACTGTCTGCCTTTTGCTGACTGTACAGTAGTCCCTTGAGTAATGTGTTGTGCTGTAACTATCACAGAGGGATGTTGAAAACTAGTGGGCAATTCACTTGATAAGTAGCTCTAGGGACCAGTCCTGCCTGGACAGGGAGATAAGCAGCTTTCTCATGTCTCAGTTCTACAGCTCCGTGATTTTCACTTGCTCTGACCAATGTTGCCTTGTGATTGAGCAGATAACAAATGTTACTTCCCATGCCAAGAGAAAAGGAAATGGGAATGAACACAAAACCTCCCAAGTCTTGTATAAATAAACGCCCTCCAACTGTTCTCACTTCTCAATAGAAAGGCCTCCCTCACCACCATTATGTGCAACACTTTTTCTGTTGTGTTCTGTTGTACAGGCTGTGCCATCACTGTGACAAATGGGACTTTCAGCTGGGCAGAGGAACTCAAGCCATCTCTGAAAGAGTAAGATTTCTTTACACAATTCCAGTACAGGATCTGCCTGCTTCCCTTTGTTGTTTCTAGTGATGTAAATGTCAAGGCTGTTTACGTTTAAACCAGTAGTGTGTTCAGGTTCATTGTTACAAAGGTATATTATTCTGTCTCCTGCACACACACCTTTGTTTTTTAAACATCAGACCAATCTGCTTGTCCCATATTATTATTGCTGTAGAAAGTCTAAATACTATAGAGCCTAGAAGCTGCAGTGACTGGCATACCCAGGTAGATTAAGGGGCAGATGGAATAAATTAGTTTCTAATGTAGATAAATATATATTTAATGGCCCAAACTGTTGACTAGGCAAATCAGATTATCTGATGGGCTGCTAGGAGTACTATTAAGAGAATTGGGATGCACAAATTGGGATTGGAAGACTTTAGTTCATGGACATGAGAACACTTTTTCTGTTCTGTTAAGGATTTTGTGTCATACCCATCACCATGGGATCTCATCTTAGGGTCTTTTTGAGAGCCTCTGTTTGCAGCCTTCTCCTCCAGTTGAACAAAGTTAAATCTAATTGTGGCTAAAACCTTGCATGTTCTGCCTAGTTTCAGGACAAAATCATGGGGAAACTTATAAGTTTCTAATAGCTTCCAACCAAAGGCACTCATGCGACAGTATGCTGAATGTGGTTATAAATGCTTAGGTAGAAACTTTAACGTGACTCAGACATGCTTGAAAAGCTCAGGTTCTGCAAGAGGCTCTCAAAGCTCCCCTGAGCCAGCTTGGATTTTGTAAGAATCTAAAACCTGGACAACTTCCCTGTTTTGGGGTTTCATTCTGAAAGATCCATGCAGCTGTAACTAGAATTATTAGCCACAAAAATCTCTGTCCCTTAAAATGCTGATGAGGGGAGTATGCTACTAGATAAGGAAGATGAGGAAAGATTTTGAATTTTGGTGGTCATTCCTGCTTTGAATGCGTTTTTGAAAGCCTGGCTGCATATGAAAAGGTTTCTGTAATGAGAGGAATCTGAGGAATGGCTATGGTCCTGATTCTGCATCTGGATCTGTGCGTATAGGGCTTGCATTGACTTCAGAAAGGCTTTATAAAGGTACAGGGGTCCGATCATACAGATCTGCTGGAGGACCAGGGCCTCAGTCAAGACTAGATCATTTTGAAAAAATGAAGAAAATTATATTTGGAAAGGTTTTGTTTTCCCTATCATGTGTCATTGTCAGTGGTATTTACTAGCACTATAAATATTTCAGTTTAAATTGTTTAAATGTCTTTAAACAAGGCACTTAATCCCTCATTTCCAGGCAGCTGTTCTTGCTGAGGAAGGCCCTGAAATCAGTTGATTACTTCCAAAAAGGTTGTTAACCCTTTGTGACCCAATAAACTGATATAATTTGAAAATAGGGTCTTAAAATGGAAAGTGTAGGTCAATCTTATCTATAGACGTTGCTACCAGCTCCACTGACGCTCTCTGTGAACTTGGTGCGTATTGCAAGGGTAAGGAGGAAATTGTCCTGGTTCGTGACTGGGCTCCTATGTGTTACTGCAGTACAAATAATAATTATAAAAAGCACACTTTAAAAGGGGGCAGAGGGGGAGAGAAGGAACAACAACCAAGCTACATTTATTGTATCATTCTATGTGCATTTGCTGAGGTTGGGTTGATTTAGTGCACGCATCAGACCTAGCTAAAGGCTCCGTAATGGCTTTAGTAAACTAATGTTTAATTAATTTTCAGCCTGTTTCCTCCACAGTATAAATTTGTTGGTCCCCAGTGGTTCTTTGTTCGCTGTTGTTGGCCAGGTTGGCTGTGGGAAGTCTTCACTGATATCAGCTCTTCTTGGCGAAATGGAAAAGCTAGAAGGACAAGTGGCTGTGAAGGTGGGTTCTAGTTATCGTGGTGCTTTCCAATTATGTATTAATACACCTAGCACATTGTATACATGCCCCTATTAAATTACATATATATAATATACACACGTACGTAGTGTATTAATATAAGACGGCTTGGGCAAAGCATTCTGGGTTGTCAACACTTTTACCAGCTTTCCTGAATACGTGTTTGGGTTTTTCCCATAACTGTCTGATTTAATCAAACTTCATTGGTTTTCTTGAGATTTCTACTCTGCTTCAGCAATTAGTGCATATGTGTGTACAATACATACGTATCGTTGTGTGTCACTATGTACGTGCATATAACATGTAGATTTGAATTAGACCTGTAATTATAAATCACAGCTTATTAAAGGTAAATCCATTCTCGAATGAAATCACGGAGCTTTATTTTTTTCATTGTAGGGTTCTGTTGCTTATGTTCCACAACAAGCCTGGATCCAAAATGCTACCCTGAAAGATAATATTTTGTTTGGCCAACAACCTAATGAACAAAAGTACCAAAATGTCCTGGAAGCCTGTGCTTTAAAAACTGACCTGGAAGTGCTTCCAGGGGGAGATCACACTGAGATAGGAGAGAAGGTAGGGCCGTTAATGTCAAACATGCATGATGATGGCTGCTCTGTCTGTGCAATAGAGATAATGTTTATATTTAGGCCTTGATCCAGCAAAGTTTTTAAGCAGTTGCTTAACTTTAAGCTCATGTTTAAGTCCATCCTATTAAAGTGAAGACGGTACGTAAACAAAGCTCTTAAGTGTGTGTTGAAGTGCTTTGCTAAATGAGGATCATAGGCCTGATCTTGTGAGGTGTTGAGCATCCTCCAGTCCGAGTCAATTCTGAGTGGGATAAGGAAATCTGTCCATGGCAGTTACAGAACACATTCTCCTCCACATGGGTGGGGAGTGTGGTGCAACTCACACCAAGCATGGTACATGATCTTCTCCTAACACTATATTCAAAAGAAGAAATCGGCTTGTTAGACAACCGTCCCCCCCAAATATGGTTTTGCGCAAGCTCACAAGTTTCATGCCAGCTTGGGCTGCGTTGCGGGAACATGAGTGGATGTGTGGAATCATATGGAAAGCAGGAACAATGGCAAAATGTTCCGGTTTCAGCTGAATCTTGCTTTGAGTTTCTGTGTTTTGTGTCTCATTTGGCAAGTGTTGGTTTTGGTTTTTAGCAGCCCCATTTAAGAATTCATTTGGTCCCAGGGCTCTAGAAAGTTACTGCAAAGAATTTCTCATTTGTAAGTTGCCGTATTGTTTCATTTCAGGTAGCTGTGCATGCACAAGCAGCTTTATAAGAGTTCAATTTCCCCCTTCAGGTCTCCCCGTGCTATTCTATTCAGGCTTTTCCGCTGTGCCCATCACCATCACATCTGAGTGCCTGTGAGCTGTAAGGATGTCCCTGCTGTTGTTTGAATTAAAATGTATTGTCCCTGATGTATTTTAGCCTCTCCTTCCGCTTTGCAGGGCATCAACCTTTCTGGTGGTCAAAGGCAGAGAGTGAGCCTGGCTCGTGCTGTGTTCAGCGAGGCTGATATTTACCTGTTAGATGACCCTCTTTCGGCTGTGGATTCCCACGTTGCTAAGCATATCTTTGACAACGTTATTGGACCAGAAGGGGCACTTAAAGGAAAAGTAAGCCTGTGGCTTAGATCCTTTTTTCTGTACACACACACACACACACATTCCTGAACTATTAAGGGATAACTGGCATGCTATTTTACCGCTGGGAGTTGAGTTCTGAATCCCTCTCTGAGTCGTTTCATTGGACTTTTGGAAAAGGTGCCCACTGCAAGACTCTTGGTGGAGAGCTTTTGTTTTGACATGCCCATGGGTGGGGATGTGAAACGTGCTTAAGCTTTGACAGTGTTTCTTCAAATCCTGTGGAAACCTGCTCTCCCATGGAAACTGACACTGTTGAAAACAAAATATAGGGAGGAATTTATAGCAGTCCTGTTCTTAGTGTCGCTTGTTGCTATGCTGGGCAGCTCAGGTGGGATATTGTGAATCACCTAGCATTTCTAGAGAGCTCTCTGGTATTCTGTTACTGAAATGTCTCTGCTTCAGGGTCTTGTCAGATCTGATATGCAGCGTCAGGCTGTGTCAGAGCTCAGAGGGGAGACCATAAGAAAAACAGTGCACGACAGGAAATGGTCTTGATGATTCAGCAATTGGTGTTTGCAGCTCTGGTGTTAACAGGCTGCTTCGCAGTTGGAAGTACTATTTTTAAGTGAGATTTAAAGCTATTGTCATTAAACATTCCTTAATTCTCTTCACAAGAATCAGGGGTTTTACACCTAGTGTCGCAGTCAAATTCCACGACATTCTTTCTGTCTAAATTCCTCCTGATATTTCAACCCTATTCACTCTTTATCCTAAAAATATTACATAGTGATTGCTGTGTTCTTAAACAGCTGCAGCATTCCACTCCAAAGGTGGCATTGTAGCACTGATTTGTTTCCTTCTCCCCCACAGACCCGAATGCTAGTGACCCACGGCATCACCTTTTTGCCTCAGGTGGACCACATAGTCGTCATTGTGGATGGCAAAATCTCTGAAATGGGATCCTACCAAGAGCTTTTGAAGCAAAATGGGGCTTTTGCAGAATTCCTTCGAAATTATGCACCTGATGAAGACATAGAAGAGGATGAGCTATCAAGTACACACTTCCTATTCATCTTTAAATCATAGTTTTTGTATCAATCAGGTTATGAATTTCCCCACGTGTAAATGTTACCTGCCTCTGCTATACATATCTGTAGGGAAATGTAATAGTCCAGCATTCGATTCCTTTATTTTTCTAGCTAGTAATGAGAACGTTATGTACATTACGTACTGTGAGGGTATTTTTATGCTTACTACGTTGGAATGGTGTAAGTTAACCCAGCCAGTGTATAGAATGAAGGTTAGCAATACTGAAGTTCAAGTAAGCAAACCGATTCTTTCCTCCTGCGAAAAGACTCGCCCAACCTGCCTAAGGTTGAGTGCTTGTTTTCTAAGACAATGTAAGAAATTATTTTCCCTCAGTGCTTTTAATACAGAGAGATTCTTATTACGGTTGGCAAAGACAGGATCTGTGGGAAAATGTAATGCCAGACTAAGAACAAGTCTGGGCCCTATTTTCCCAGAAGGATAGTCAGAGTGCAGTATTTCTGTTGCATCACATGACGCGGATTTAATGTTAATCAGGGTTTCTTCTAGAGCTAATTTGTCCCTGATTAGACAGGGGGATGAAAGTATTTTGGCAAATGGCTCCTGTTTATGGGCTGTATTCCTATAACGCTTGGCTGCAGAAGCGTTTGCCCTGACAGACAAGATGCAAAAGGCTGCATGCGATCTCTTCTAGTGATAACAGACATTTACAGCAGCTTCCTAGACTCACAGTCCTCCATCCCAAGACAATGGGACACCAGAGCACTTACCATTTGCAGCACATAAATTCCAAAGTGCTGTACCAAAATTAATCTTCACAACAGCTCTGAGAGGTAGGGAGTTGTTATCTTCGTGGGGAGACTGAGACAGAGAGAGGGTGTGAGTCAGCCGGCTCACAGAGGGAGCTGGCGTCTGAGTTCGCTTTGGAAATCAGGAGCGCCTGGCTGCCAGCCCTGTTTTCAGATCACGCTTTTCTCCAGCATAGCAAAAGTTACCAAATAACTAGCTGCCTGCAATTAGGCAACACTGCAGCCTCCAACAGACTTCCAAAGCTACTGTGAGCGTCATAACTTTTATCCTTCAACTAGCTATTTGGCTCTGGGTTTTGACCCCAATTTCCTATAAGCTGTCCTCAGCAGAAAGCTAAAATGCAATCTTTTACTGCAGTGCTGGAGGATGAAGAGGTCCTGCTCGCCGAAGATACTCTCAGCAACCACACTGATCTGGCAGATAATGAGCCTGTGACAAACGAGGTCCGCAAGCAGTTCCTTAGGTAGGCATGATGTCCTCTTGTGTATGAAACTGAAGCACATTTCATGGAACTCGTCTTTGACACTAGCAGCTAATGTTGTTGTTCAATTTGACCCCCAGCGTATTCTGCATCTCTCAGTGCAGACTTTAGTTTCCACTCTGTATTAAAGGCTTCTGTGTCCTTTTTAATGTAAAGTTATAACGCATAGCACAGGGGACAAAACTTGTACTCCTATGATCGCGTTAATGAGATATACATTAATCCAAAGCAAACGTAGTTTTCAGACAGTGCTGTTGTGACTATTTACACACACAGCTTCGACCTGCTGCCACTTACATTAATAGTATGTCTTCCCAATAGCGCCTCTCATCTGAGTAGTAGCTCAGACGTCTTTAAAAGCCGAAATGAATGAAGCCTGGCAATGCCCTGGGGAGGTATTGTAGGTACTGTGAGCCTTGTTAGCCCCATTTTTACGTGTGTGGGAACAGAAAAGCAGAGAGATTAGGCACCTGAGTTTCAAACTGGTGGCCTTAAAATTAGGCACCTAAATATGCCACCTGATTTTCAGATGTACTGAGCACCTGCAACTTCCATCGACTTTGATAGCAATTGTCTTCTCAATACCTCTGAAAATCAGACCATGTAAGTAGGTGTCTAACTATGGATTCTTGTGTCTTAAACTTGGGGCATCCATGTATGCATCTGTGGCTTGCCCACAAGTATCAGAGGAAGTCGGGCTGAGCTGGGAACTGACCCCCAAGTCCTCTGCTTCAACCACTATGCCTCCTCTCTGCTAATGGAGCCATCATTTTGAACTAGGCAACTTAGTGTGATATCTTCAGAGGGAGAACGCCCCAACAAAATGTCAACAAGAAGAAGAGTGTGTGACAAGAAGTCAGCAGAGCAGCCACCCCTGGGGAAAAATCTCCCAGAGAAGCTTATTCAGGCAGAAACCACTGAAACGGGAACGGTAGGCAGTTGAATTTTTTTCTTTTTTTTTTTTTGTTTTTTTTTTTGAAAGCCAAAAGGAATATAGCATTTGTCATACTGGTGTAGGCTGCTGGTTCTCTAAATCTGGGGCCCTAGCAGCAACTTCTGCACTTGACCTGTGCAATATATTTAGGAGAGAGAATTTCTTCCTGATCGTGTTGTGATCACCTTATTGCCCTGAAGCATGATGTTTGATCACTCCATGTTCACACTGCAGAGCTTTCAAAGTGATCCAATTCCTTTTTAAATCCAGCTGTAGGATTTGATTCTCATCACCTGCAGCAGCGAATTCTATGGGCCAACTGCATGTCATGTCAATACGTGTTTGTTTCAATTTCAGTTTTACCTTCTGGTACCTTTTGAGAAGTGTTTTGTTACACACAAATGTCGATACCAGTATGTATTGCAGCCTGTGTGCTACATTGGATTGGGATCTGCCTTGGAAGGGTATCTATGCTATACTGAAGGATGTTGAATTAAATTGAAGGGTGGGGGCATTGAGAAGACCGAGTATAGGAAGTAAAGAAAATACAATGAAAATAACCAGGGAGTTTGTGCTCTGACTGTCACACAGCTGAACAACACTGACAGTCTTTTCTACGCATCAAATGTTGTTGCATGCTCAGTGTCACAGACATCAAGGGAACTGTTGTTTAAGCATTATTTCTTGGTGATGTAGTTTACTGGGCCCTCTACTGGAGAGATTTCCTCTCTGGTCACTTGTTATTTCTGTGAGGGCCAGACAGCAATCGAAGGTACTTGGTAAATATATTGTACTTTACAAATTTACAGGTAAAGCTGACAGTGTTCTGGCAGTACATGAAGGCTGTCGGCCTCGTGACTTCTTTAGTTATATGCTTCCTGTATGGATGCCAAAATGCTGCTGCGATTGGGGCCAATGTCTGGCTCAGTGACTGGACAAACGAACCTATAGTAAATGGCACTCAGCAAAACACAAGCATGCGAGTTGGTGTATATGCTGCTCTGGGACTTCTGCAAGGTAAGAACATTTCTTAGATTAATACAGTTAAAAGGTTTAACTGAGCAAAGAGGAGCTTACCGGGAAAGTCATTACAATAGCCACAGGGAGCTCTGAGCTTCAAAAAAATCTGTAACCTGAGCAAAGGCAGGAGAACACCACCAAGCTGGTAAAACTTGGCTGAATCAAGACTTCAAAGACTTCTTGGCAGAAGTGAAAAAAGGATTGAGAAGGCTGGAGAATGATGGAAATTGAGAAGGGCAGAGGGGCTGAGAGGTACAGGAAAGTGTGAACTCCTGGATCGTAGAGGTGGTGGAGAGGTCAGGGTTGAGGCGCACTGTTTGCACTGTGTGGAGGACTTGTAGCAGCGTGAGGGGCGACTATAAATGTATGGACAATAAGGGCAGGCTGTCTGGATCCTGCAGACCTTAGGCCCTTCAGTAATCTCACTGAAATGAATGGTTAAATCACCCATGACCAGACTGTCCAGGGGCTAATGTGAGGGAAGGCCCTGATATAGTAATGAGGAAAGCCGCCTAGCACAACAAAAACTGCTGGATCGGTAAAAGTCAAAAGCTGCAAGTTGTGAACGGCATGTTCACAAACCTCTGCATATTTCTTCTTTCTGTAACAGGCCTCCTGGTGCTGGTCTCTTCCTTCACCCTGGCCATGGGTGGCATCAGTGCAGCCCGAACACTCCACACTGCGCTGCTGGAGAACAAGTTCCGCACCCCCCAGTCTTTCTTCGACACAACTCCCACAGGCCGGATCATCAACCGCTTCTCTAAGGACATATATGTGATCGATGAAGTGATACCACCCACTATTCTGATGTTCCTAGGGACCTTCTTCACCTCTGTGTCAACTATGATCGTAATAATATCGAGCACTCCCCTCTTCGCTGTGGTTATAATGCCTCTAGCAATTGTATATTTCTTTGTACAGGTAAATACGTCTGGCTGCCGACCTGATGCTCATGATGGTACTGTTCGTACTATTCAGTTTAGAGCATTTAATAATTTGATCAATTTACAGGTGCTTGGAAGCGGTTATTTCTGCACTGATATTATTGGTAATAGCCTCCCCGGGCAGTGGTAGGAGACCCAGCTTTTAAAATCTTTTGTTTAGCTTATAAAAAGATCAGGAGCTGTCTGGATGATGATGTTATAAGTATCTTCATTGGGAGAAAATACCTGGCATTGAAGGGCTAATCTAGTGGAGGAAGGCATAACAGGAACTAATGGCTGGAATTTGAAATGAATCCAATTCAAATTAGAAGTAAGGCACAATTTTTTAACCGTGTGGGTGACTAACCACACATTTGGAGAGAGGTGTCGGGTTTTGCTTCTCTTGATGTCTTCAGATCAAAACTGAATGCATTTCTGAGAGTTAGGATTTAGTCTCACATAAATATTGAAGAAGAGCTGGGGGTAAGCTTGAAAGCTTTTCTCGTTCACCAACAGAAGCTGGTCCAATGCTAAATATTCCCTCACCCACCTTACTTACACATTACTGGGCTTTATTACAGGGGTAACTGGGTGAAATTCTCTGGCCTGTGTTACACAGTAGGTCAGGCTAGATAATGTAATAGTACCATCTGGCCTTAAAATCTATTCAAACTCCATTGAACGGAGCACTGGAGAACATTATATGGGGAAAAATCCTGCCTTCAGAGAGATGGGACAGATGGCTTTTCCATTTCTTACTTCTAGGTTTCTGTGATTACCCCTTTTCATTTAGTAAACAGTGGTCTTATTTGTGGCAATGAGTTCAGTGCTGCACAAGACTCAAAGACAGTTCCTATCTCAGGCAATTTACATTTTCTTTCCTGTTCTTGGTTTGGAGCTGATATACAAGCATGTGGTCTAGAGAATAAATCACTGGACTGGGTTTCAGGCAACCTGGGTTCAAATCCTAGTTCAGCCATTGGCCTTCCGGTGATCTTGGGCAAGTCAGTTTAGCAAAAAATTAAATATTTTGTTCAGCCTGAAATGAATTTTTTCCCCCAAGAAATTTTAAATTTTTTTTGATGTGATCTAAAATAATTTTTTCAGTTTTTAGTTCAGCAGCCAAACCAAAACAGCAGTTATTCACCCAGCACTACAATGCTATAGCTAATGTCAAACTTCAAAAACAAATGTTGTAAAATATTATATATATATTTTTACTTGACAACTAATTTCAAATACTGTTGATGGATGATTTGGCTTGGGGAATTGGTCTAGCTCACCCATTAAATTCCAGCCCAGGTTGTTCTCATCTGATAGTTATTTGATAGTCTTTGCGGGTAGCAGTCTTGATCCAGTTCCAACAAAAAGATTTCCATGTCAGGGATGTCATCACATTAATAGCCAGCCTTGCTTCTCTGTCAAGAGGTACCAGGGTTAGAATAGAAGTCATAGGTAGAGAGGTTATTTTACCTCTGCATTTGGCACTGGAGTAACCTCCACTAGAATACTGTATCCAGTTCTGGTGTCCATAATTCAAGAATTATATTGATAATTAGAGAAGGCTCAGAGAAGAGCCATGAGAATGATTAAAGGATTAGAAAACACGTTGATAGACTCAAGGACCTGAATCTATTTAGCTTAACAAAGAGATGGTTAAGTAGTGACTTGATTACAAGTTTTTAAGTACCGACATGGAGAACAAATGTTTAATAAGGGGCTCTTCAGTTTAGCAGAGAAAGGTGTAACATGATACAATGGCTGAAAGTTGAAGCTAGACAAATTCAGACTGGAAATAAGGTGTAAATTTTTAACAGTGAGAGTAATTAACTGTTGGAACAATTTAGCAAGAATTGTGGTGGATTCTCCATCATTGACAATTTTTAAATCAAGATTTGATGCTCTTCTTAAAAGATCTGCTCCAGGAATTACTTTGGGGACGTTCTATGGTCTGTGTTATATAGGTGGGCATACTAGATGATCATAAAGGCTCCTTAGAAAATATGAATGGGCCATGGAGACTGAATTCCCTTCTCACTCTTAGATGCAATGCCTTTAAGTCACACCAAAGTCACATTAGGTGGGTGCTGTGGGCAGGCCTGCATTGCCATTGTGTATGCTGTATCCGTTCTGTGAGTACAATTTTACATTTTTTGGTAGGTTCACAACTTTTTCCTTCCAAATATGTATACAGCACATAGCAGCGAGATGCCGTGTTCCTGGATTGCATGTAGATGATGCAAATAGGGCTTGATACAAAGGCCATTGAAGCCATGAAAAACCCACACAGTTTGGCCATGTCACTTCATCATTTAAGTAGCCGTGGTTAATCATGATTGTTCTTTACCATTAGTTTTAATGTCTGGAATATTTCAGATATAATTTTATTTTTTCGTTCAAATACGTTACTAATATTTCTTTTGTCTGTGTTTGTGTTTAATGATGGTAGCGGTTCTACGTGGCTACCTCTCGCCAATTAAAGCGTCTGGAATCTGTTAGCAGATCCCCCATCTACTCCCATTTTTCGGAAACAGTCACAGGGGCCAGTGTCATCCGAGCCTACGGTAGAGAAAGTTCCTTTGTACTCATGAGCGACAAACAAGTGGATGAAAATCAGAAAAGTTATTATCCTGGCATTGTTTCCAACAGGTAAAACCAGCACAGAATTTTACATCTCATTCTTGCTGAAGCAAGCGTATCTTTCCATAGTCCTCCAATTGATCACTTACCGCTCTGTTTGCTTATTTAACAGGTGGCTGGGTGTTCGAATTGAATTCATAGGAAACTGTGTGGTCCTGTTTGCTGCTCTTTTTGCTGTGTTAGGTAAAAACAGTCTGAATGCTGGCCTAGTAGGACTGTCGGTATCCTATGCATTGCAGGTGTGTATAATGTTGCCGTGGGATGTTGCTGAATATCAACCCATACAGGGGACTAGTCTATGACCCTAAGCACGCATAAACACCAGAATTAATAGGTAAATAATGCTGTGTAGGGTTATAAAAGCAATAGCTCACATACAAGCATAGGGCACCTAAAGCCTGTCCAAATGCTACCCAAATACATACAGTATTAGGACTTGCTGTCCCTACCAGTGAAATAGGGTCACCTTTAGGAAGGACCACACTTGTTGTTCAGCCCACAGCAACATTGCACGGTGGTTTAAGACGGGAAGGGAAGAAGTTTATCTTATTCAGCTGAAGGCCCATAGGGCATTTAGGTAGGCAAGATATGCTGTACTTCCCAAACTTCCTAATGAGCAGCCATGCTCTCCTGCTAGATCTTCATATGCCTGTTTCGGAGACTGCTTTTTCTGAGCGTGCTCTTCACGCTGCATTCAGGCTGTTCAGGAGGTGGTAGGCTGTTTCTGGATCACCGGTTTTTGGTTTTGGGGATTTTTTGTACTGTTTAAGGAGGTCGGCACGTTCTCTGTACAGATGTGGCATATAGGGTGATATAGCCAAGTGTGATGGATTTGCATGCGGCCTTAAAGTTTTGCTCTGGCAAACCTTGCATATGCTCGATCTACTGAAATATATATAAACTGAATTTTGATCAATGAGCTTAGGGTAATTGTCCCTGTAGCTTTTCTGTAATTCCAGTGTAGCCTTGATCACAATAGATCTGGTATCCCCTCTTTGGATGAGAATGGGGCGATGCTGGCTGTGGGTGAAATTTTCAGGGACCCTGCAGGTGGCTGGCAGAGGGTGATCCCAGCAGAAATGACCTGATATCACGGGAGTAGACCTGGCTCCAGCAGGCAGAGTGAAAAATTGCTGGTTGCTTAGGGTCATGAAGAAGGTGTGGTTTGTTGTAGGAGGCATGATTTGTAAGGTCTGTTTCCCTTTGATGAGATTCTCTGTAGGTTCAGAGATGGTGGCTGTTAGTTTCTGTCATAGACGGAGGGATGCTGGAGGGAGGGTAGTGGAGGAGTAGGTATAAAAAGCACCAGATACATGGCAGCAGAAGGTCTCTCCAAGCAGTGTTACCACACGCCTGATGAACATCGCTAAAGCAGACCACTGATAAAATATTCGAGGTGTGAATCAAAAAAGAGTGACATCAATACAGGCAATCTCCGCAGCTCTAACCAAGATGAAAACTTCCCACCATTCTCGAGGGAAGAAATAGAAAAGGCACTGAAATCAATGGAAATAGGGAAAACCTGCAGCTTTGACAGCGATTATCACCAGAACTGCTACATCATCTTGGAAAAATTAGTCAACACTAACAATGAGAATCCTGTAGCACTTTAAAGACTAACAAATTTAATTTCGCCAATTAACTCCTATCCCCTTTAATCTTTCCATTTATATTTCACTGACTGTTTTTCTCGAATATAGGAGAATAGGAAAGAAAAGACACATGAACAAAAGAGTGAAGGAAAGACAGGAAAGAGGAGGAGAAGGAGAGTGCCATCTTGGTTTCCATCCTCTGGGGATGAATCAAAAATTTCTTTTAAAAAAAAATTAGACTAAATCTTTTTTTTTCTTTAAAAAGGGACAATCCAAATGCTAAGACAGTCAGGGAAAGACTTTCAAGAACCTGCAGATGACTAGTTTACAAAACATCTGCTTCTGATTGCCTCATGAGAAGGGCAGTTGGTTAGATGTTTGCACACAAGGCTCCTCAAAATGCTGCAGTTTAACTGGCAAAGGTGATCAGTAGTTTTGACTCCATTGCTTGAAAACAGTCCATCCTAGTCACTTGCAGTGGAAGGCTGGCCTAGATCAATATATTTTTCTGTAGTTATTACTTGCATTTCGATACCACTTATTGCTCCCCGTTAACGCTGGGGCTCCCTTGAGGTAGGCACTGTACATATGCATAGTAAGGGACAGTCCCTGCTCCCAAAAGCTTGCACTCTAACTAGATCAGACAGATTATAGGAGGGAGAAATGTAGTAGTGTTGTCCCCATGTTAGGGGTCTGAGGGACAGAGAGATTATGGGTGGACTCTACAGAGTAACTTAGGCTCCTAACTTCCATTGAGGCTCCTAACTTCCATTGATTTCAATGGAGATTAGGAGACAAAGTAACTTTGTGGATTTCCCCCCTAAATGATGAGTTAACTAAGGTCACAGAGCAAGTCTGTGGCAGAGATGGAAATTGAACCCATGTCTTCCAAGTCCCATAATTCCTCTCTATAAACTTCTTGTCTTGTGCTCCGTATTATTCTTAACATAAAGCTAACTATTTATGATGTAGTTCAAGATTTAGCTGTAGAAACAGTATATAACAGAGAGAGATGCTATAAACAGCATTTTTATTCACCATGCTGTTGCTGTTCTCAAAGAGGTAATATTTTACTCTTTCTATTATCCAGGTGACTATGTCTCTGAATTGGATGGTGCGGATGACTTCGGACCTAGAAACCAACATTGTGGCTGTCGAAAGAGTGAAAGAGTATTCAGAAACGGAGACTGAGGTCAGCTACTGAACGGTTCACAAGCAACATGTTGTTCTCAGAAAGCCATGCATTTCCACTGTTTCTCTTTAAACACTAAGACCGAGGACCCTGCTCTGAGGACCTGTAACCAAGACAAATACGATGTTCTAGACAATAGTTTGGTTTGTCTGTACTGCTCAATTTTACTGCTTTTGTTAACAGTTGTCGTGTGGCTAAACACAGGGCCCAATTCTCTGCAGTTGTAAGAGGGAGAAACTCCACAGAAGGCAATGGAACTGCAATGTTTTTCATCAACAGCAGACTTGGCCCTCAGTCCATGTCTACATATAATATTGCTAACACATGGTTCATAGCCTGTGTTTTGACTTGGCTCATGCGCAGGGCTGTAGCACAATTCTCAGGCTGTACATAGGTTCTCCTGTTAATCAGTTTAGCCTGTCCTCCCGGCTCCCCTGATTTTTGTCAGAAGCACATGTCAGTCATCTACCTCAGTGCTAGGAGCTGATGTTGTATGTGAATGCTTCAAAACACACTGACATAAACACAGTTGTGTAGCTTGTTAGATCAATAGTTCTGCCTGGATGCACTGGACTTGGCAAGGTGTAATTCAGAGGAATGTAAAGACTAAGAGGTTCTCAAACTTCATTGTACCATGATCCCTTCTGAAAAGAAAAATTACTATGTGGCCCCAGTGCACTGTGTTACTGAGACTAGTTAATATTTTAAATAAAAAATGCATTACTAGGCCATATCTACAAAAAGTAGCCACTAAATATTTTAATTCACAGTACAATCACAAGCTCCTGGCTGGGGCTTCAGTCCCACCACCAACCCCGGAGCTCCAGGCTGGGACTTTCTGCCCTGGCGACCTCATTAAAATGGGGTGGTGACCCCAAAGTGGATCATGACCCCCACTTTGAGAACCACTGGATATGGGGATATACAATGAGAGAAGGGCTGTGATGTGCAGTCTTGAAGATGAGGTGTTTGAACTGGCAGCAGAGAGGAGGAAGCCAGACAAGACACATGAGTACATTATTGGCCAGATCCTCATATGGTGCAAAATGGCAGAGCTCTATTGAAGTCAGTGGAGTGACACTGACTTATCCTCAGCTGATATCTGATCCTATATGTTGAGATATTTCTGTAGTCATAAACTATATTATAGTTTATTAGGACCAGAGTGGATGCCAGTGAAGGAATGTTTTTCTTCCTTATGATGCCACTATATCAAATAATAAGCAGACATAAGGGAATTAGTCTGCTGGTGAAATTTTAGTAACCCTAAAAGTTTAATATATTAAATCGCAGCCTGCAGCTATTAAAACATTAAGGGAATAATTTCTAACTACTGTTCTCCTGTAGGCTCCCTGGATCATTGATGACAAGCGTCCACCAGAAGACTGGCCAACACAGGGAGAGGTGGAGTTTGCTAACTACTCAGTAAGATATAGGAAAGGCCTGGATCTGGTGCTGAAAGACCTCAGCCTCCGAGTGAAAGGTGGAGAAAAGGTATGGTACAGCCATTAATCATATATGAATATGTTGCTAATGTTACACATGGAATTTGCAATGACAAGAATGGATGGGCTGGATCCGCAGCTGGGGTAAATGGGTGCAGCCCCATTGAGGTCTGTGTACATTTACATAAGCTGATAATCTGGCCTGATGTGTTCACAATGCCTTAGAAACTTTCCTTACAGCTGCTATCACTGCTGTTTGCGTTAGTGACTGAGGAATGGTCCGTTCCTGAATAAAGAGAGATTCCCGTTAGTTCCTGTGTCTGACTCTTCATAGGCATCCCCTGACATGGATGGAGGTGATCCTGGTGGACTGAATGCTCGGTTCTTCTTACCCAAGCATCCAGCGAAGGCTTTATCCTTTGGGCTTCACTCCTTCTCAATATATCTGAAAGTGCTTGACCTTGCCTGACATTCCCCAAAGCATCTATTTTGTTTCTCATGCATGAGTTCCCCCAGTTAGGAGGTTCTGATTAAAAAGAGGGAGAATAGCCCTATAGCTAAGCATCCAAAATGGGAGCCACCTTCTAGAAAGGAGAGTATGTATTTAGTGTAATGACGTCAGCAACAAATTCATACATTATGTATCTATTTATACTTGCATTGCTCAAATTCCTGGGAATAATTTGAGATAAAATTGATGAGACCATCAGGGAATGAGGAAGATCAGACTAAAGTTCTGTTTTCCCTTCTTTGCATTAGATCTTATGTAATTGCTCCTTCAGTAAAGCTAATACCCTGTTTATAAATGTGCTCTCTTCCTAATTCTCCAATTTCTGTTTTAGATTGGAATTGTTGGAAGAACTGGAGCAGGAAAGTCCTCCATGACCCTCTGCCTCTTTAGGATTTTGGAAGCTGTAAAGGGAGAAATTAAAATAGATGGGGTGAGAATTTCAGACATTGGCCTTCACGACCTACGATCCAAGATAACAATTATTCCTCAGGTAAATCAGTGCCTCTCTGTGTGTTTTATGTTAAATGTAGCTAAATTTCATTAAAAAAATTTTCTAAACAAAAAGGACAAAATGTTTTATTTCTAAAATGTCAAAATGAAACATTTAGACTTTTTTTTGTAAAGAATTTTTTCCCCATCTGAAACTATTTGCCAGCTTCAACCCAAATTCATGAATAGGTCTGAATATCCCAAAATTGCATTTTTTTGGCAAATAAGCTATTAGCTGAAAAAAAATTCACTCAGCTCTACTTTCAAAATGCTGTTGCTAAGCTGGGACCCTGTATTTCAATGTATCTTAGTTTATTATAATCCTGTTTGTATGCCATGAAAACACTAATATATAGCCTTTGCTATGAGAGCACATCATTTTGATGTTTGGTTTATTGTGGCCAAATCCATAACAGATTATATTTAAAGTGCTTTTAAAGCTCAAATTGCAGCTTGCTAGGCCTTTGGGATGCAGTTCAGTGCCCACTAAAATCAATGAAAATATAGCTATTGATTTCAATGGGCTTTCGATCAGGATTTAATGTGCTAAGACCACTACTGCTTATGTTAATCACAACTTCTTCACTGCTGCCTTGTCTTTTCTCCATTTGTTAGTTTTATCCACCTATTGTGTCTCATGATATGCTAGATTATAAGAGCTTTGGGGTGGAAATTTGTTCTGTTTGTGCCATGCGTATCACAAAGGGGCCCTGATCTTAGACTGTGGCCTGTTGGTGCTTCCACTATGCCACTGCTAATGAACTGGAATATCCTAAAGTAGATAACTGTGTAATTTTAACACCTCAGTATGTAAAACATTTACAATTCCTGTCTTTAAAAAAAATGGGTTATTTACCCAGGACCCTGTTCTTTTTTCTGGAACACTGAGAATGAATTTGGATCCATTTAATAAATATTCAGACGATGAAATATGGAAAGCTCTTGAGCTGTCGCACTTGAAGAGGTTTGTCAGCAATCAGGCTGCTATGCTGGAGTATGAATGCTCAGAAGGGGGAGAAAATCTCAGGTAATGAACATCGTGAAACAGAAACATACCATTTGTGGTTTGCGTGTTATAAGAAGTATCAATTCTCTGCTGCAAGCTCTTTTGAGCCCCTGATTCAAGATAGCACTTGACAGTGTGATTAAGTGCTGTGCTGAACAAGGATGCTTTTCGAAGTCAGGGCAATATCTTCAGGGACTCTGTTAAATGAAAACGTACAAAGGAGAGCTCAGTAATGTAAAGGATTGTGATCTTCAGATACAAATATAACCTGCGAAGATAAAACATGTTGCGATGCCACAACATTGGCTCATAGAATCAAAGGGTTAGGAGGGACCGCAAGGATCATGATGCACTGTTGCAGCCAATAACTGAATGCGTGGTGAATACTCTACTCCCATATAATCCCCAAAAGTATCCTCTCTGGGACAAGATTGAGGCCGTTGGTGAGGCATGCGGGGAAGGCTTGTGCTGGCCCACTGTATCAGTTTCCTGGATAAGTAAGACATCAGTCTCCAGAGATGTCAACCTAGCCCCTTTTATAAGCACTCGATTCATTGTAAAAAAAACCCTCATAACTCTAAGCTTTTCTTCTAGTTTGCCTGTTTGACTTGTGCTATTTTGCTAGTGCTGGTCTTGATGAAAGTGCCTCTGGGAATATACAAAGGATAGCAACTAAACAGTATGATTTACTTCTAAAATCCATTATAGGCCCTTTGCATAACAAGTCTTTACTAGCTATAGTCATTTAGAGCCATCAAGGAAATGATGCTCATTACTATTTGTAGCATGGTATTTTGTAAGAAAATATGTGTTTTAGAGCTGGTTGAATAATGCTCTTTATTCTTCAAATAATTATCTGATGAATTTTTGTTTTTATTTTTCACTTTTTGTACTAGCTCTACAGCTAGTTGAATTACTTCTCTAATAATTTTATCCCGTCAGCAGCCAGATCTAGCATGTGTGTTTTTGAAGAGTGAAGACCCAAACAACACTGTAAGAGCCTGTCTGTGAAAAACCTTGTGTCTTTGCTTTCAGCGTTGGCCAGAGACAGCTTGTCTGTTTGGCAAGAGCTCTCCTTCGCAAAACAAGAATCCTAGTCCTGGATGAAGCCACAGCAGCTATCGACCTCGAGACCGATGATCTCATTCAGATGACGATAAGAACTCAGTTTGAAGATTGCACTGTACTAACAATAGCACATAGGCTGAACACAATTATGGATTATACAAGGTAAACTTAAAAGCAGAGCTATTAATGGTAAATATATGGAAGGAACTTATATCCAAAAGTGGGGGTGTTCTTTTTCCTTTTCTGATCATCCTGTGGAACTTTTTTACCTCCTTTCTTACCACCCTCATAAAAATAAAAACGGTGTAAATGACAAATCTGAGAGAGCTTTTAATCAATGCCTCTCAAAACAGTAAGAAAGTCATAAAGTCTTCTGACCTGTATTAAAAATATTTCTGCAATCCATTTTGCTGGACAAATCAATTCACCACCAGTATCGGCTTTCCCTGAGAATTTGTAGGTAGCTTAGTAGATTTTAAGGCCAAAGGGACCATTCTGATCATCTGTATAACACGGGCCATAGGACTTCACTAAATTAATTCCTGCTTCAAGTCCAATTGCCGTTGTTGACCCAGAGCAGATCTTTTAGAAAAACATTGAATTTTGATTTTAAAAATTCAAGTGATGGAGAATCCAGAACTCTTGGGAAGTTGTTCCAGTGGTTAATTATTCTCACTGTTAACATTTTGCATCTTATTTCTATTCTGAACTTGTCTAGCTTCAGCTTCCAGCTATTGGATTGTGTTAAGCCTCTCTGCTAGATTGAAGAGCCCTTTATTATTAAATTATCATTTCCCGTGTAGGTATTTATAGACTGTGATCAAATCACTCTGTATCCTTTTCTTTGGTAAACTAAATAGATTGAGCTCCTTAAGTCTCTAGCTATAAGGCATGTTTTCTGATTCTTTAATCATTCTCCTGGCTCGTCTCTGAACGCTCACCAGTTTTTCAACATCCTTCTTGAAGTGTGGATACCACAGCTGGACACAGTATTCCATTAGCAGTTGCACCAGTGACAAATACAGAGAGAATGTAATCACCTTACTCGTACTGAATATTCTGTTTATACATCCAATGATTGCATTTGCTCTTTTAACCGCTATGTCACACTGGGAGCATGTGTTTAGTTGATTATCCACAATCACCCCTAAGCCCTTTTCAGAGACTCTGCTTCCCATGATAAAATCCCCCATCCTGAGTGTCCTACGTTCTTTGTTGACCTTATATTTCGCCATATATTGTTTGCTTGCAACTTTTACCAAGATCCAGATGGCTCTGTAACAGTGACCTGTCCTCTTCATTATTTACCACTCCCTAAATCTTTGTATCATTTGCAAACTTTATCAGTAATGATTTTATATCTTCTTCCAGGTCATTGATAAAAATATATAATGTAGGGCCAAGAACCAATTACTGTGGGACCCAAAGTGAAATACAGATGCTCAATGATGATTCCCCATTTACAATTATATTTTAAGACCTATCAGTCAGATTTTAGCCATGTTGGTTTTTGTATTATTCAAATGTAACCAAAATGTTTTTAGCAAACCAAAATGTTTTTTGAAGTGTAAGCATATTACATCAACACTATTGCCTTTGTCAAGCAAATTATTACCAACGTTACTACTCATTTTATCAACTAAACTTGTAATCTCATCAAAAACTCAGTAGTCCATATCAAACAAAATCAAAACTGTTTGACGCAACAGAGGCATTAGCTTTAGCATGGATTTACTATGGAGTATAGTGGTTTCCTGCTCTGCAACATGCCAGAATTCAGATTCAGTGTCACCGATCTCTCCCAAAGAGTCACCTTGATAGAATGTAACTCTGCACGCAGATAGGCATATTAAAAGCATTCAGTTCAGGGAAAGTTCTGAAACTCCTGTACTATTTCCCTCCTTCTCTAAGTCCATCACCAACTTTTCTTCTCTTCCTCTTCTTAATAAAAGCAGGTTTGTATGAAGATGAAGGGTGCACTCTGTTGGATGATGCAGTGTGGAACATGATGTTCCAACACAAACATATAATTGGAGGAGGAAGAAACACTTGAAAGGGCCTAGTTTGCCTCTCAGTGAATTTGTACGATCCTGTTGTTACGACTACAGGATCTGTGCTATGCCCCAGCTTTTAAACAGTCCCTCAGAGGAAACCTTCCAGTGTGCCAGATGTCCGAGGGATCCCACTCTTCCTTGAGGGTAGGCCATGCAGCCTCAAAAGATACTGTCTCGAGGGACCAGTACACCTTGGCAAGTATTTGCTGTGACACCAGACAGCCTTTTGAAAACAGAGTAGGATTTATTAATCAACCGGAACATAGCTTAGGTTAATTTAGATAAATGATGATTGAGACACAGTCCATTCTGGCCAAGTCAGAGTTCTACCCAACCAAATTGCCATGGAATCTCTTCTGGCTCTTTTGTCAGTCCAAAAATGAGCAGATGTGGTTCTTTCAAAAGCTAACTCTTATCCCAGCCAGCCAACACTATTCTCCTTTGTTCTTGAGATGGAATGGGGCCTTTGCTCTGTTTTCCTAAGGAAAGGTGGGGGAAAACCACATTCCTCTTAATGGTTGGTTGCGAAGTGTGAATATCCTGGCCATTGGGGTTCCCCATTGATATGGGTGAGTTTCGGCCAGTCCTTTAAAGATCCATTCATTCCAACCCAGACAGCTATGTGGTCCAAGAGAAGTGCCCGAAGAGCAGATCTATCCCTTCTGCAACCATTGGATAACAATGCAAAGTACAGAGGAAAATTGAGGCATGCATAGGAATCGTCAGAATGTTACCAGAAATTCTCATGGTCACACCTGTAGTTGTGCTTCTAGCCCTGCAAATCAGTATTTGAACAATAAAGCTGAAGCAGTATAACTGAATAGATGAGCCTGATTCTGCTTCCATTGGCTCAATTAGGCGCAGGTCCTGCACACATCTCTCAAGTCCTTCGAGGCAGCTCTGGCTCATGTATGGATCTGTTTTGACCAGCAATGGGTGTAATGTTCTTTGATAAAATTATTGCATGTTAAAGGTTTTTTAAATAGATTATTGCAACTGGGAGGCTGGCATTCCTCATGGAATGAATGGCCTTAACTTCTGAGGTACTGACTGATTTTTTTTTTTTGTAGGTGTGCGTGTTTTGCCCTCTATAAATCAGGCATGAACTCACACTAAGGCAGTGATCTTAACTATTTTTAAAGCAGAGGCCACTGGCAAAAACCTTCAGTGTGAGAGCCACATTAACTACTAAATTAACGTGTTGGTTGCTATGGTAATATTATGTTTTTTACACACCAGATATACTTAGATGTACTTATTGGTGCACATCATACCATGTGGTCAATGTGATGTGTAAAGAAGGCAAACTTTTTGATAGACTCGGTATGTATTCTAATGTTAAAAATAAAATAAATTGGAATATAAACAATTAGTCAGGGAGCCACACTTAGGGGTTGATAGGAGCTGCCACTGGCTCCTGGGCCTTGCAATGAAGAAAACTGCATAAAGGTGTTACGTCTTTCCTATTGCATTACAGCATATGAAAATGTTTCAGGGTAAGGGGGGAAGATTTGGAAAAAAGCCTGCTTTCATGGTTGAAGGAATTGAGTTCCCTATAAGGAAAGTTTTTCTACAATATCAGTTTTCCGCTTTTGTTTTGCACAGGGTCCTCGTTCTAGACAAAGGAACAATAGCTGAATTTGATACACCTTCAAGCCTTATAGCATCAAGGGGTATCTTCTACGGTATGGCGAAAGATGCTGGCCTAGCATAGCAAGACTTTTATACCACTGAACAATGGCTCATTGCAAAAGTGACTCATGAATGTACTGTATTTTACAGAGCAGTTTTTTTGTAATAGACTAAACTTATACATGAAGTTAGTCCCATACTGAGAAAATGAATTTTATATTTTCGAAAATATTTTCTATATAAAGTATTTTATTAATTGCTTTTATTTTTTCTTAAAAGAATGCCAAATGTCCTGCCAAAAAAATGTATGTATCGCAAGCTAACGTGTATCGTATTCTGGTTTATCATTAGTAAATTAAAACTAGTGATATAAAATACATCTGTCTTCTGTACAGAAACCCATTAATTTTGAAATGGGAAGACTGACAATGTTCTGTGATGACTCAGTTAAAAAGTAATCAAGGAATGTTTTACCTGTGTAACTGGTTCAAAAGTTTTCATTGTAAGTATATATCCCCAGGGCAACCATCCTAATACCGCAACCTCTTCTAGTGCCTTCATGGAGCTTCATTGGGCCCACTGGCCAGAACAGCTTGCAGAATCAGGGCTTCTAACATTCCTTCCTGCCCCAACCAGTCTAAGGCCTGCAAATCGTTGTACCTATAGAACTAAACCTGTATGGGGTACAATTCAAAGTCTGGTAAAGTCAGTAGGAATCTGCATGTCACAATGGGCTCTGGATAAGGCCTGTAGAGACATGGAGAGGGAAATGTTACTTTTTTGGTACAAAAATCAAAATGAATAAGAAGTCTATAGTTCAGACTGCACAGCCAGCTAAGCACATGACTACTTCTTTTAATCTCTCATTCAATATTTTTCTTAAGTCAATTGTAATCATGGATTGAGAAATGTGACTCAGTTTTTCCAAAGAATACCTAGATGTAACATTTGCCACTGGATGATGATTGGGCTGAATAATGATTGCCATTGGGACCTGAAGTGATGTCCATTTTTCTGGTCTTCCATTTTCTACACCAACCACTACAGAAAGTTTATATAGTAGAAAAGTTGCCTTTTTTTGAGAACACTAAAAGTAATAATCATTTTATTAATTATAAGAATAATACAACTTAAATAGAAACAAGAATCTAGAGCCAAGCAATTCATTTAATATTTAAATAATAATTAAACATTTTCATGTAGCAATGCACAAAGGTCATGAATCATTGATGGTCATATACAGCAATTTTCACATAATACAGTTATCAGATAAATTCACTTAGCAAGCTAATATCCTCAGTTATAAATTGCATAAGGTATAAAGTATAAAAATATTCCTTTGAATGCATAGATACCTACCAGCAATGGTGTAATATAATTGCTATACCAAATGAAGTCAGTGAAGCCAATGGCTGAACTTTTCACTGGTAAAGCATACCAATTTATTCATAAAAAGTACAGTACTTTTATGGATAAACTGACTTCTGAATGGCTGAGACCTAAAATAGGTCTCTTCTCTCAGCCAGTAAAAATGCAAGTCAGTAATTGTATGGTGAGCAATAGTTTTACTACATAAGCTTTCATCACAGTGGTTAGATCAATATCAGTAAGATGGTGTAAAAGAAATAGATTGCCATTGGATCAGGCTGCATCTCATCTCTGGTTTAACATTTATGCAGTAGGAAGAGACTTATCTAGTTAGTCTTTTCTATTGATATTATCCATTTTATAAACACTAGGTTAATGTATAGTGCGTAAATCCAATTAACTAAGAGTTAAGCAATTAGTTTCTTTGGAAACAAAAGGCACTAAGAAAAAATCTTTAATAGCGGGGAGTTTAAATCAGCAGTCTTCTCTGTTATCTAGAGCTTTCATTCATCTAATGCACAGTACATACTTCTATAGCTAACTTAACAGATTAGATCTTCTCCTCTAAAGAAGATGATTTTGTAAATTTAAAAAATAGTGAATAAACAGGATTACAAAATCTGTAACAGATTGCTCAACATGACTTGAATGTTTTTCAATTTATTTATTCCAGGATTTCATAGTAGAAGAACATAACACTGAATTTAAATTAGCAGGAATGTGAAGAGGTGACCGTGTCCATAAGAAATATGAACAGATGTCTTTCAAAAAGAAGAGAAAATGCTTAGCAATCCCAAGATTCAAATTTCATCCCAGTTTTTAAAACGCTAAGCGTTTGGTTAGTTTCCTTTTTACACAAAAAAAATTAAGGTTTCAAGGATTGATTTTGTTCATGAAAGTGTGAGTTGGAAGAAAATGGAACTGCAATATTTGTGCTTCTTTCTCGTGTGGAAATCACAGTGTCCATGAAGTGAAAAATAACTACCATTTTAAAGAAGCATTAGAGAAGCTTCTTGATCATAAAGCAACAACAAAAAGAGAGGACCCTTTAGTACCAAATACTTACATACCATGTGTTGACAAGCAGCCATGAGATTAAATAACCCTAGCTACTTTGGTCAATAGTATGTTTGCAATTTGGGTAATGACTGTATCATTTTTATCTTCAACCTGAGAAATATTTATAAATGCTGTTTAAGGAACCACATCTGAATAGTAACTTAAGACTTAACTGAGACAAATGGAGTTTTGTGCTTTTTTCCACAGACTTAAGTCCTTCCATTTTCCTCCTAAACAAGGGATTTGTTTGCTTGTCAAGTCACGCATGTATCTCCCATTAATGATTGTGGGATGTCTGTGTACATTAAGTAACTTGGTACGAACACTAATGGGGTTAGCATAAGTGCTTCTGCCATTTTATAGCTAACAATTATTAGAACAATTTAAGCCTTTCCCTGAGAGCTTCTAACTCTATAGTGGTTGAAGTCAGGGATTATTCTTGTGTAAGGAAGAGTGTGCTACATGAATAGATTGAGAGTTCTACCATTGCAAGTTACTCTTGGATTAGTGTAGGCTGTAACTATGCATAACATCTCGACTTTATCTCAAAAGTAATAAAATAGAATTTTCCAGGATATTAGCCCTTACAGGTTCAATGCTTAAACATTGACTCCATTGCTTTAAAGCACAAAATACAAATATTTGTGTTTTATGCTTCTTTAAATACTTAATAAGTCAACTTTGATGCTTTCTTGTTGTAACAAGGTCTTTCGGTCAATGTAGATACATCATTTCTAAACAGAAAATTATTTTCATTGATTCTTAGAACCAGCTCCAGTTCTTGGAAATCCTGAAGTCTTGCAACATCTTTGTCCTTAAATAAATAAATAAAGTAAGAAGTACATTAGTAGCATCCACAATAAATATTGCACAGGAGTTGAGTTATGCAGAGTTAAGGAGGAAAAAACACGTACGTACGCTAGCAGGGGCAAGTATTTACCCAGCAGTTTGACTCCATTTTGCTTATCTAGCTATAAAGTAGACACTTCTAGTGCATGTTGCATTACTTTAGCATTCCATTTACATTAGATTTCATACTCTTAAAAAACTTAGTTACTTTAAGTCAGTGGTTCCCACCCCATTGCCTGCGGAGTCTTTCAAAGTGGCCTGCAACTCCCCTTCCACTGGCTGCAGAAGGGAACCGCTGCCTAAGGACCCAAGTGGAGAACATTGCCACGGGGCTACAAGACGGATGCAGGCTCCTTTCTGCAGCCAAGGGGATGAGACATCAGTGCTCCCCTCCCCCAGACTGTAGCAGGGAGCACGACAAAGCACTCTGCCTTGTTCCATAGATGCTGGGGGTCCATCCTGGAGCCAGAGGGAGTGGAGCGCATGGGGCTACAGGATGTGTAGTCTCCTTGCTGAACTCCTTCTGTCTGGCTGCAGTGGGGGGGCCTGTTGGCAGAGACTGGTGGCCCTCAAGCCAAAAAGGTTAGGAACCATTGTTTTAAGTACAAGAAAGTTTCCTGCTACTGTGTAACTCTGAAAAAGTGTCTTAACTGCTCTCTGCCTGTGTTCTGATCTGTTAAATGGACTTCTGTTAAATAGAACTTGCCTCTCACTGGAGCGTTGTGAGCCTTAGTTAACTAAATGGATACGAAAAGGCTGTGCAATCCTCACACAAGTGCGCAGTATTAATGAGCTCAATTCACCACTTTGTGATCAGTCTGTTTTGATTTATTGTTATGTGATTTGGGTTTATGCGAATCCCTCTTTAGGAATTTGAATCCTTTTTGTTTCCAACATGCAGTATCAACAGTAGACTAACGTACCAAGTAAATGTACAACAAATTAAGGTTACCAATAGATAAAGGGAGGATTTATTGTTCAAGGGAGTTCTTCAATATTATTGACAGTCTATGGAAATGATTAGTGGAATTAAAGCTTGTATTGTGTGCTTTAAAGATCTATTGCATACTATCTATGAACAGCTTGGAGCATGGTCCTCTGGGACTCCTCACCCCAATAATCATTTTTCTTTTTCCCTGACCCATCAAACCCTCACACATTGATCCATGCTTCCACTCCAAGAGGCCCTGAAGCTAGCTTCAACTGGATCCCTGACCTGGTTGAAGCATGTCAGAGAGAGTAATAGAAGGCACTCTCAAACAGCAGGTAAGTGATCAGGCTTTGATCCCCTGTGTGGCCATACTTTGCCACAAAACAACATTTATAAAATATGTAATTTTTCTTATCTCAGAGAACAAGTGTCCTACCGTTTTGCTGAGAAAATCTCTAATAATTAGAGACACTCTTACAGAGGGCACTTTGAACAATCAGGCATAGTTGGCATATTTTAGAACTGCTTAATCTTTTGCAACCAAGAAAATGAATCCTTAAAAAAAAAAAAAAAAGTCAGAGTGTCTTCCTCTTATACTGAGTACAGGCATGGTCCACTGAAGTCTGTTAATCTAGCACTAATCAGATTAGCCCTACCATTTGACACCAGCAATGTCCTAAAGGATTTGAGGGTGAAGGAATGGTCACTAGTGAACTAAGAAAACAACAAAGCCCTACTCTTCCATTTCTTATGCAGGCAAGTTCCATTCCATTATGGGACATTTGCCTGTGTAAGGACTGCACAAACTGTCCCTAACTGACAACATTTTTCCTACAATTTAGTTGGCTTTTTAAAAGGAATGTTTAAAGTTTAACTAGTTTAGTAAGGCTCACTTGAGTATCTCAAACCTTTCAAACATTCATGACAGTACACGATGGGTATGTTGTTGTACTGAATTTCTGAACATAGTTAAATATCAAATATAAGCCCCAGAGTACAAAATGTTAGTGCAAAAAAGTCATGAAGTTAAGGGTTTAGAGCTTATACAGGAAACACTGTGGCAGCCTAAACAAAGTGGTGTCATTTAATAAGATGTTCCACTGTACAATTTACAGAGAGGAGCCTATTTCCAAAAAAGAAATCTTTAAATAAAGGTTTAAAAAGTTTTTGAGGATTTATTTAGCCACACAGCTCTCAGGTCTTACAGGCATTAAATCAGTGCCTAAAATCACAGCTAAAATCAGCGCAGTTCTTTCAAAGTGCAGAAGTAAGGAGATGTCAATAAAACAAGGCAATTCAGTTACAGTTGATGCTCTGTCTTTCACCTCTCAATTTGAAAGACTGCTGTTCAATATAATATTTACACTGAGTGAAAGGGGTTGATCATGGATCAGTCCTAAATGGAGAAATATGCTGGTGGGGACTATTAGCTGTAGGACCCATGATCTGAGACTTTACAATAAAAACAATCCTCTAATTTAGGAGACATGACTTGAAGATTGGAAGGCAAGAGGGAAGATTAGAAAATTCTATAAAGTTAACTATCTTGCATTTAGGATCTCAGAGCAATTTACAAACACTGCACCTCTCTGAGTTACCCAGCTAATACAATAACCCTCTTATTTTGATGCACAGAAAAGTTCATTGACTTGCCCAAGATCACACAAGGAGTCAGATCTGGAAACAGAAAGCTGATCTGATTTCCAATCTCTTGCTTTGTCCCCTAGTCTAACTTTTGGGTGGAAGGTAATGAGGAAGAAAGGTGTATAAACGCAAAGACTGCTCCTTAATGTCTTTTTACATGATGTTAAACAGTAAAGGAACTGTTATAGCCAAGTGGCTCCCTTGTCCCAGTCCCTTACATGGCCTCTTATCCTCCATCCAACCTCTGCATCTTTCTTCAGCGCTGCAGGCCCAAACTGTGCCATAGCTGTGCATGACCGGCTGATGTAGGAAGTCAGAAATGGGCAGATGCCCTCTTACCAGTCATGTGCAGCTAAATGAGAAGTTTTATCCTTTTTCAATCAATCCTGAAACATTCAATACCAGCCCACTTATTCCACAACCAGGGAATTATAAGAGAACTCGTTACTGGTTATTGATATACTGTATTTCTTTACGATAATGAACACCATTAAAAAATCAACATTTGCCACTTTGCAGCAATAGCAGTACTCCAAAACTCATATTCAAAGATGTAAGGAATATTGCAGGTTGCTTGAGGGATGAATGATGCATTTTAGTGATGCCCACAATAGCAATAAAAATAACTTTTGCTTAAAGCTGAAGGTTCTTACCTTTCTTAATACTGTATTTGGTAATTTTCTAATCTTCTCTATGTGTTCCGGGTTAACACCCAGTTCATAGCAACTCACTCTGAGCAGTTCCTTATAGGTTAGTTCTTGTCTGTCCAGTTCAATTTCAATGAAGTCATTCTCTCTAAGAGTAAGGTTTTGAATTCTCACCTTAAGCACCAGTTCTAGTAAAATATATACATACACATATTAATACTTAATATATCTACGAGTATACATGATCATCCAAATAAGAACCAAAAAAATAAATGACTCCATTACATCAGTAATATTAATAAATCTCAAAATGTTGCCCTAAGTTCATTTTATTAATTACTTTTGATTTATTTTTATTTAATGTGAATTTAGGTGGAATTTAGGTGGAAATAGCTGGATTCTGAGAGCTGGAGACTGAAATCCTATTCAGGACAGGAACAGCACAGGCAGGGACTATGTAAACTTCCACAACCTTGGTCTAGAAGGACAACTTCTAGAGGTGGAGAGGTAGCTTATTCTTTTTGTTTCTCATTCCTTGGCAGAGAAGCTAGCAAAGGTGCCATTTGGAGTTGTTTCTGTGGAGTTCCATTAGGAACTGGACTGAGACAGTCAAGTTTGTTTCATATAGGCTGATATATACTGGTCATGGTAATTAATATAGACCATAGTTTCTCAACCTGTGGTAAGCATACTCCCAGAGGTACATGGGGAAAAACCCGGTGAAGGAAGCCAGGTGGCAACCACTGACTTCTGGGGAAGCCAGGTGGCAGCCCAGTTCCACCCCCTAGCTGGGAGATAGATAGCAACCACCCCAGTCCTGGGAAGATGGGCAGCAGCTGCCTCCATCCCACCTGGTCCCAGCTCCCAGGTGGGAGCCTGGCAGCAGCCTCCAGCGCCCTGCAAGCTGGGTTTGCAACTGGGTGGCTGCCACCTGTGCCCCAGCTCTGAGCCGAGAGGCAGCTTCCCACACCGTGGCTTGAAGATGGGCAGCAGCTGCCTGCCACCTGCCCACATCTCCGGGTCCTGGCCTGCGTGGAAGCCTCTTCTGCCCCAGCTTGGAGCAGGTGGCAGTCACCCACCTCCAGGCTGGCAGCCAGGTGGTACTAGTGCCCACTCAGACCTCACAGGTTCCCACCTGTGTGAGGAGAACACCAGTGACCCTGCCATCAGCCCATCATGATTGGCTGGCATTGACCTTTGCTCCTATGTGGAGGAAGGAGGGGAGAAACAGCAGGGGGTTTTGTGATCTGCCACAGCCACACAGCACTGCAGAACTCAGAACCCTCCTGCTTTACGAGAAATATGTCCAGCAGTAAAGGGAAAAAAGACTGTATTTCTCAGAGTGGAAAACTGAGTGTTGAGGTACTTATTCAAATTAATTGGACATAGGCCTGTGTTTTGAATTTGAGTCTTGAGTTCTGTACCACAGTTACCACGTTATGAAAGAGCAGGATCTTAGACTTGTATGTTTTTACAAAATCTTAGATAAATAGGAAGTGTTTCATTAATACTTATATTAAAAATTCCAGTGGATACTGTTTGTTAAACATTCCCTGAAATGTTCATCACCCAATTATGGGATCATCATGCCTAATGCATGAAAATATGAAAGTGAAAGACTATGTTAGTACTATAGTCATGAATAATATTGACTAGTCTATTTTCATTGTCCCACATGACAGCATCCAGGAAAAACAGAGCAAAAAACAATAGTAAAATTTTAAATCATGGTAATGTTACCTTGTATATTAAATGGAAATGCTCCAGTGAAGAAAAATGGCTGAAATGTTGGCATGGGACCTATACATGAACCATTCTGTTGCTGAAATACAGGCTGATTAGATGCAGTTGGAGAAGGGAAACTTCTGCTTTGAGGCACAGATGCCTGGTGAACGGGACCATTCTGGACTACAGGCTTTGGGCATTCTGGCATGGTACAGGTTCCAGGTGATATCGGCATATCTTCATTATCAGCCACTGCAGAAGCAGCATTTTCATGTTGTGATGTTGCAGATGTGCATGCTTTGACTCGAGGTAATGAAGTGGGATAATCTACAGCTTGCAAATCTAACGATAGGGGGAAGCTTCCATTCTGAGAACTAGGGGAAGGATCTGGAATGCTGCTATTCATTGTGTTATAAACATAAGGAAAAGGTGGATGAGCCAAATAATTCGGAACAATTGGCAAGTCTGAGTCTTGCTCCAAATCTGCAAGTTCATCGTCTTCCACTATAGAGGAAAGACAAAAAAAAAAAAAAAGCCTTGGTGAACCAACTTTTGTGGTTGTGATTTCTTCCCCAGTAAAGACTCTGGAGGCCAAATGGGAATTACTGCCACAGAATTGTAAGCTTTCAAATACAGATTCAGCACCTATGCAAAAGCGTAATGATTAAAATAGGTCACTACTGGAGTCTTCAAAGTTTTTATATTAACTAATCAACTTACCTCCCAACGTTTTCCTAATCTCTCTCTTTGAAGTTAACTGGGCTGGCATTTCTCCTTTACTTGTGAGAATCTCCTTATCAGCACCAGAGTCTAGCAGATACGACACCACTTGAGCATGGTTCCGTTTGCATGCCCAATGCAAACATGTCCTGCACAAGGAAAATGTTAGCGCTATATGAAATAAACCATGCTACAGGAGATAAATTTTATTCACACCTGCCACATAAAAAAGCCAAGGCCTAACTTTCCCCAAAAAGAAGAGCATTCATTTGTAATACACATTACCAAGCTGAGTTATATTCCTTGAAAACTTCACTACTTCTTGTAATCTGCAACGATGCCTGCTGATATATTTCCCTGCAATAATGCTTTTGACACCAAAGTTACTGTTTTTGACAACAGCATTTGGTTTTTGCTTTAAATTTCAACTAAATCTCTCACTTTTTAGCCTGTAGCTTTTAAAAGCTAAAACTAATGGCAAGAACATAAATAGCTGTCGCCTTTGTGTCTTTTTACATGTCTTTTTCAAAAGAAAAAGACAGAATATATTATAAGCTTACCAGTAGGTCCATATTTCAAGTGATAATTTAAATTCATAGAAATAGGTTTAATTTTGACAATAAAAAGAAACAAGAATTTTTTTCTCTGCACTGCTCCAATCAAAATTAAACAGACTAGTTCTAGAACAAAGATATTCAGAGAACCAAATTTAATTAAATTTCAAAACAGACTTTAACTAGAATAATTTTTATGTTCTAAAGTAACTCCTCATCAGGTCATTTTGAGGTACCTTACAACCAAAAGAAGAATAAATTGAGCTTTCGTCTAATTTTCATCCAAATTATCACACTGACAAACACTTGTAAATTCCCAGTAACTAGCTTTGCACAGCTCTAATTTTTAATGGCTCAATTCCAACATTTCTTTTTTCCCATCACAACTTTCCTATAAGCTGTAGTCCTAGTGGATTTACAGAGATACAGTAAATACAATTACAGAATCAGATCCTGATCCTACAGTCCTTACTCAGGCAAAACCCCTAGTCAGGAAATAGGATTTGTCAGCAAAACAATTGCAAGAGAGAAATTCTCAGATACTGGCAAGGGAGGAAAAAAAATATACTCCAACAAAAACATACCCCTACTTCATACAGACACAGATTTTGGCAAAGGAAAGAATTCACCCCCAGAGGTCTGTGGTTTTGGTTCAGGCAAAAGGTACATTTCCCTGGATGATTGTTGTTATTTACAGGAATCCCCAGAGTTGATCTCCTAAAGAAATGTAGAGGCGGTTCAGTCTCCCTGGAGTTTACAATATGTTTGTATGTTAAAATATGCAAAGACTATATGGCCATTTTCACCACGAAAATTTTCCCTCACGGCCTAAGGCCTGGTCTGTACTTACCTGGCGATTCGGCAGCAGTCGACGGGATTTACGCAAGCTACACAGTGTAGCTTGCATAACGCCCATCGACTGCTGTGCTTCCCTTCTGCACTACATCTTCACTGCACTATGCCGACAGGAACCGTGTTCTCGTGGACGCAGCGCTACACCACTTGAAGGGGTGGTTTTACTGAGTTGACTTTTGGCAACTTCTGAATCGATTGAGCAAGTCTTCACTGACCGCTCAATCAGCCCAGTTAGGTCAATCTGACGACCATCAGCAGTGTAGACATACCCTTTGCTGCCATCAGTGTAGATGTACCCTAAGATAATGAGCAGCACCCTAGCTTCCAATGATCTTCTGTGCTGTTTCTTCACCACCCTTTCCAATGCTGCTGTTTAAACCCTTAATCCTTCTCCAGACTAACAGGAGAGGAAAAGTTGCTGAAGATTAGAAGTTTAGAGTTACATACAAGAACAATGAGAAAAAAGTGAGGTAAAATCCTCTTAGAAAACTTATGTGGTTAAAAAGATTCATTTTAGTCCAAACTCCTGCCCCAGAAAGCATTTGTTTTTTAAGGAAAAAGTGTGATCACACCTGCCTGACTTTAAAGAATATGTAAGTGTTCTGCCCAACAGCACCACCTGTGACACATGAAGGGGTTTTGCTGTTGGTTTTGTTGTTGGTTTATTCCTGAAGGGGCTGATGGGAAGAAATAGGGGAGTAGCTATAAAAACCTGATGCATGCATGTGAGACTCAGACTAATTAAAGCACGAGAAAGGAAAGTACACATAGAATCTTGCTGCTTTTGTATGCCAATATGATGAAGAGTGTCCTGCAAGAAACAAAAGGCCTAATTGTGCAAATTCTTATAACTGGGGTTAGTATTTCTTTATGGAAGAAGCCCCATAGAATACAAAGCAATAAGATTACTCACTGCTGTGTAGGATTGGGGCCTGATTTAAAAAAAAAAAAAAAACCCACTACAGTGATCCCTCACTTATCGCGGGTATTACGTTCCTAGACCCCCCGCGATAGGTGAAAATCCGGGAAGTAGGAACTGCTCTCCGCCGTGAAATTGACGCTGCCTTGTCAATTTCGACGGCGGGGGAGACTCAGCATCACACTAAAAAATTTTTAAAATCCTGCGATACAGTGAGGCCGCGATAAGTGAACCGCGATATAGAGAGGGACTACTGTACTGTAATATGTATATTATATATTCATATTACAGTAGTGCCTAGCATCCCCAGATGAGACTGAAGCGCCACTGTGTTATACAATACAAATACACATGAGAGACCAAACGTCTCTTCACAAAAGGTTTACAATGTAAACGAAAAAGACAGACAAAGGGTAGGAAGAGAAACCGAAGCCAGGAGGGGTGAAACAAGTTTTGCAAAGTCACTAACAGTGGTACAGCCAGGAAAAAAACCTCGAGTTCCTGTCAACCAGCCCTTTGCCTATCCATTAGCCCATACTACATCTCTTGATGAGGGTTTTTCAATTATTCAAAATTCAGATATGCTTTGTGATGTTTCTTTTTAGGAGTAATAACTGCTGTTAAAATAAGTTTTCTTTAAATTATTTAAAAAATTAGTCCCCATCAAAGGTTATATAAGAGCAAGTTAGGGCTTGTGTTAACAATTATCATTTGGTTATCTTTGGATTTAATGTGGTCAAACAGCGAGAGGTACTGCACACTCACAAATCCTATTAATGTCAATAGCAGCTCAAGTATTCAGCACCTCTCAGGATCAGAACCATACATGAAACCCATTCCAGAGATGCAGTTTCTGCACACAGACTCAAAGAATACAGAAGACACGATTAGAGCCAAAGTACAAAACAGGAAGCAGATGTATAATATAAAATTTTAGGCCAGGTTTTGGTTTGTTGTTTTAATGCCAGCTTTTTAAACAAAATGATTTGATAATGAGCAGCAATTTATTATACATACGGAAATAATGAGAAAGTGAAATGGAAGAAAAATCACTACATAATTATACTCTTTAACCAAAAATAAATAAATATATAAAAATAAAAATTATATAAGGCCTGATTTTCACAAGGGCTGAACAGCCACAGCTCCCACTGACTATAACAGCTGTCATGGGCACCTCTGAAAATTAGGCCATTAGTTTTTAAAATTTTAGTTTATTGTCCTTTCTGTTTCATCCTTTCTATTTTTGCTTACATAAGCACAGCTCAGTAAATCACACAAAGATATAGTCTGAATCTAATTCAGGTGAAACCATCTTCAAGACTGCCTGAATTGTTAAGATCATGTTTAAAATAGTTTATTTTTAAACTAACCTTTTTACAACTGGTACGGGCATGTTTCATTATACAAGAGTTTCAGGATTTAGAGGTGTCAAATGGTATTTGAATGAGATGTCAAAACTTTAAAAATCAGTGCAACTTTATGTACAATACTCACTGAAACACATTGCAATATCCTTTCTCATAAGAGGAAGTCATTTTAAAAGCTGCCTTTAAAGTAACCCAAAATAAGCCTCTCTGCAAATGAGTGAGCTTGCAGATCTGAGATTCATCTTCTAAATTATATTTTACTGTGCTGTGTTTGTGCAGCCAGTATTCCTACTCCCATGCGCATAAGTAACAGAAGGTGACAACACACTGAACGGATAGAAAATCAGAGACCAAGAATCAAAACATCTCAACCCAAATAATGTAAGTTCAGAACAACAATTATCAACAATTTCATTATTTCCTCCTTTTAGAATAAGTTTAAGGCATCTCTACTGAGGGAGGATTTCACTACGGTTTTAAACAAGACATTTAAATCTCACTCAGAATTCAAACTGTCACAACCTGATAGCCTTGCATTAATATATTTCGTATGAAAGACATACATATCATCCACTATACCATTAGCAGACTAAGAATAAAAGGCTCTTAAAATGTTCTTTTATAATAGCCAAACATTTTCAGTTTTATGAACTTTCAAAAATACACTTCTTTCATTCCTGTTAAAGGCTTACCAGCCGTTGATTTCATTTTGAGAGTTGACATTCACTCCGAATTCCACCAGTCTTTGGACCTCCCCAATGTCTCCCAAAGCAGCTGCTTCTCTCAGTCTCTCCTGGAGTTCTTTTTCCTCTACAAAAGTTGTCATTTTTCTAAGGTCACTTTATTTTAAACTTTGGGACTGTTAAGCACTGACGACTGAAGGTGCTTTAACATTTTCTAAAGCTAACATGCTGAGCAGCAAGTCAGAGACAGATAAAATTAACCCTGCATATGAGGTGTCTCTTATGCTTTTAATTGTATATTCATATAGTGTTTGCTTTCTGTCTGTTACATTTAAATCAGATAGAGTCATGCATTTCTGAAGAACATTAAAGACAACTGCATACTATCTCTAGATTGTTGCTGTTTCCTAAACTCTTCTCAGGGGGACTCTATTATCTGTGACAACTCTGCCCTAGATATTTAGTTCCTACTAACAGCCCTTGCATGCAATTCTTTGCTGTAGCTGTCCTATCTGCTGTATGATTCATCAGTTATATTCCAGCTCCAACTTGATTATTTTTATTCAACTAAAATGAATTATTGTTTAATATACAAAGAATTTCAAATGTACAATATCTTCTACCATAACATTATTTATTCCTACTGGCCCCAGAACTGCAAGTGCTCTGGCCAGACAGCTCAGCACCTATGCGTAGCACCACTGAAATCAAGCAGTGTGAAGTCTCCATATGGGAACAGGGATCCACCCAGCAGAATAATTTGTAGGATTGGAGGCTACAATTGATTCCACCAAGTCGCATTGTTTTTAATATTGTGCTGATATTCTTTATTCATTCTAAGTCAAATGGTGAAAGAAATGGGTGAGGAAAACACTATTGATTTCACAACTATCTTATAGACTACAAGTTAAAATACACTCGATCCTCAGGCTCAGATGACCTACACCAGCTGTAACATGTCACCTGGGGAGTCCTGCATGCTGGGAAAATTCACAACAGCTACGCTGAGCTAGAGCACTGTTAAAGCCAGTTTGGGCCACAGGAGCAGCACAGAGGCTGTACTGAGGTCCAGAATCTGGCCCTAAAGCTAAAATAAATGTTATAGTCTAGTAAAGATTTAATGGCCTAATTCTTACTCATGCAAATAGTTTCACTGAAGTAATAAGATCTCAACATTAGTAAGTATTACTCAAGTAAGTAATTAAATAATTGTAACAATTACTTAGAGCTATTTAAACCAACTTGTTTGGTAGTGTCTTATAGTGTAATAAAGCATCTATGGTCCTCATCCTGAAAGGAGAACTGTAGGGAGAGACCCCTGGGCCTGCACACAGCCCCAGAGACTTCAGTAGGGTTTTGTGCAAGTGCAGGGGGATCCACTGATGTAATTCTAAGAACATAAGAATGGCCATACTGGGTCAGACCAATGGTCCATCTAGCCCAGTATCCTGTCTTCTGACAGTGGCCGATGCCAGGTGCTTCAGAGGAAATGAACAGACCAGGTAAGCATCAAGAGATCCATCCCATTAGTTTATGTAACTACTTATTAATTAAATCAGTAATGCCACCTTTTTTACAAAACATGGAGACAATCCAGGTAAAAATTGTATTTAATTTTTTTTAACCTCTTATGAGTAATGGACCTAATTCTTATGATCTTACATAAAGTTTATATTGGTAAGTATCTACACTGACTTCACAGGAGATGTTCCTGACTCATACTAGCGTGAGAGCAGAATTAGACCCAATATTTTAGATTTAATTATAATAATATTAATGGTGTATCTCACATGACATCATTTATTATGTTTACTTTCTGCACTTCATCCAACTTGAAAAATTAAAACATATTACAGTCATTTTTACTTTTTTGTTTCTCAGTGTCACTTTCTGGTTCTCATGCATTAGCATCAGGCTGCAATGTTTAGATTGCAACCACTGGTACAGAAATTTTAAAAGCAAATTAAAACAAAAAAATAATTAAATTTTTTAAAAAAATATCTGAACAAATTTTTATTATACTCCAGGACATACAGTACTTGATACCATGCAATGTTTGTAGAATTATGCCACGCTCTGCAATCAATGAGACAGTTTACATGAGTAAAGTTACCTGTGAGTTTTTCCAAAGTCACTATGACCCCAATTCACCTATTGCATAAGGCAGCATTAATGTGGCTCTGAGGGCAGGGTCAGACCCAGTGGTTAAAGAAGTTAGGGACTGCACAACCTCCTTTCCCCTTTCCTAAAACTAGAGGGGACCATCTTCTCCTCCCCCTGATTTTTGTGCAGTGCACTCCCTCCACATTTCCCCTTTCCTCCTTGGTTGTGGCACTGAAAGCACCTCTTCCTGATTCAATATGCAGTGATGAACATATTACTGATGCTCAACAATCAATGTAATAATTATAAATAATAAACATCTTAGTGATGGATGTCTCTAGGACACAATGACGTCTGACACCAGTGTCATCGCTCAATATTCTGCCATGTCACTGAGGCCCATTGACCGCTCGTGTGGCCACAGAGCCTCACTGTGCTGCAGTGATACCTCTCACCACCGTTTTCTGTTTCGAGTTGTTACCTGGGTGTTGTCTGCTGTCACCTCTCAGGGTGAAGCTGGGGGGGACCCATCTTTCTCCTTCTCCATGTGAATGCCACTCCTCCTCCCTCCTGGCTGCTCTGCTGGCTCCCCAGTGAGGAGCCTCTAAGCGGCAGCTGCTATTCCCTACGTGACTAACAAGCCACTGAGGGCAGAGAAAAGAGCTCATGGCAGCATCTCCCCAGTGCTCATCACTCACTCAGGGGCAGTTGTTCCTTCCCCAGTGGGGCCTACTCCTTCCCAAGAACCATCTCCTTCCTTTCGTTCTGTGCTCCCCTTCCCAACCCCAGCTCAAGGCTGTCTTGTTTTTGTGTACCTCAGAGGCGGCAAGTGGTTGTGTTGCTGTGGAGCCACCATGTCTCTCGACACTGTGGCTGTGCCTTTGCTGCAAAACCAGGTGTGACTTGACGTCAAGGCCCTTAACTGGAGTGAGGGTATCTCCCCACTTAAAACGATACAATAGTGCAGCCGCACTGCTTCAGTGCAGACATTACCTATGCTGATGGGAGGGGTTCTCCCAGCACACACTTCACCTCTCTGCCAGCAGGTCTATGCTTAAAATGCTGCATCGGCGCAACGGCACCATTGTAGCGCTTTAATGAAGACGCTCTGTGCCAACGGATGAGTGCTCTCCTGTCAGCAGAGGAGAGAAGCAGTAGCTATGTCGACGGGAGACGCTCTCCTGCCGACATAGCGCTGTCCACACTGGGAGTGAGGCTGCCATGTTGATCAGGGGGTGTGGATTTTCACACCCCTGAGCGATGTAGCTATACCAATGTAAGTCTGTAGTGTGGACCAGACCTGAAAGGCAGCACCTAGGTCAATGCTGTCAACCTACCCCTGTCTACACAGGGGTGGTCAGTATAGCTGTGTCCCTTGGGGGTGGATTTTCACACCCCTGAGCGATGTAGCTATACCGATGTAAGTCTGTAGTGTGGACCAGACCCGAGAGGCGGCATCTAGGTCAACGCTGTCAACCCGCCCCTGTCTACACAGGGATGGTCAATATCGCTGTGTCCCTTGGATTTTCACACCCCTGAGCCACATAGCCATGCGGGTGTAAATGCCTAGCACCGAGCAGGCCCGCGTGGAGATAAGGCCCAGGCCCTGGTACCTTCAGGGAGCCAGCTGGGTGAGCCCCACCCCGCTGGGGGATGCAGGCTTGGCATCGTCTAGCCCCACCGCGGTCACAAACGTCCCCTGAGCCGTGTCCCCCCCCCTCACACATTGGCGACCTCGCTCGCGGTCGAAGCCCATCTCGTCCCAGTCCCTCAGCGTCGCGGGGCGTGAGAGAGACAGAGCGAGGGCGCGAGCGCTCGTCACAAAGGCCGCGCCGCGCGGGCCCGGGCCTGCGGCCTGTGCGAGGCGCGCCAAGCCCTGACAGGCCCCAGAGGCGGTTGGCGCGCAGTGCATTGTGGGAAGGGCGAGGAGCGGCGCCGGCGCGCCGCCATTTTGTCTCTGTCACTCCGCTCCCGTCGCTGAGAGTCGCACGAGCGGTGGTCGGTGGGGGAAGGCGGCGGCGGCGCTTGGCGAGGGGCCAGTGGGACACGATGATTTCGGCCGCCCAGCTCCTGGACGAGCTCATGGGCCGGGACAGGAACCTGGCCCCGGATGAGAAGCGCAGCAACGTGCGGTGGGACCACGAGAGCGTGAGTGTCACGGAGCCGCTTCCTCCCCGCCCCTCCCCCTCCCCGGGCCTGGCTTTGGCGTAGTCACCCGCCCGCGCCGCCGACGGACCTCAGGGGCCCCGCCGGCCCGGGGGTATGGCCGCGGAGAGGAGGGGGCTCTGGCTGGGAGGAGCAGGCGGGGGCCTAAGTGGCCCTGGGGACGAGGCCGGGCTGGAAGGGGAATGGGGGGGTTAATGGAGGGCCGGGCTATGCTGGGGGGCGGGAGCCGCTGTGAGGAGCAGCCTGGGGGCGGGGTGGGGAGAGGTTCCTTGACGGCGAGGGGGATGGGCCAGGGGTCAGCTCAGGCCTGGCTTGGGGGCTGCCCCCTCGGTGGTTCCGCTGGGAACGTGGCGCCTGCGGGGTTTCCCCTCACTGCGCTTGGTGCTGGCGGAGAACAAGCTCGTTCGGAAAAATGGGGGGAGCCTTTAGGGGAGAGTTGGTCTGTCTCCGAGGGAAGGAAAAGTTGGAGGAGGAGGAGAAGGAGGAAGTCTCTGGGTATGTCTGACAACCGCTTGGTTGTGATGGGGTGGGCTACAGGGACATGCCGACTAGCTAAAGAATACAGGATAATGAAGAACTTGGGGAGTGAAGATTTTGCGAAAGTGACCGTTTTATTCCCGTATATCAAGATGTCTTGGAAGTTTTTGGATTTTTCCATTTAAAATACCGTTACTATTGAGCAATGTGCTTTCATGTTTCCTTTATACATAGCTGTGACATACTAATTTCCTGAACTAAACTGCTCAGAAGAGGATTTTTCGGTTGTTTTTTTTTTCTTGTTTCACTCAGTGTTTTTTGCTGTCGCCCATCATGTTCGTATCTGAGCTCTGGTTCCATAAAATCAGTAGCGAAGTTCCTAGAGAATTTCATGGAATCTCTGGCACGTCTCCCGTTTTGGGGTGAAAAACTTGCTTGAGATAGGGTTTTTACTTTTGTAGGTTTGGATTTAATGGGTAGATCACAACATTGACACCTTGGTAGACAAAGCAATTCATATATTGCTTGCTTGGTACAGAATGCTGTCGTTAAGGATATAAAATTGTTTAAACAATAGTGTTCCCACATTAATAATTTCCTGGAAAAAAATTCAAATTAAAGGGAGAAATATGTTTGAATTTCTTTAGTCACTTCTGAATTGTGAGACTGGGAAATGGCATGCTCCCATTTTAAAATAGTCTAGCCAAACATTGAGAAGGATATATCAACAACAGTCTCAGTCTTGAAACTTCTTATGTAAAATGGCCTAAATAGGTATTATTACCCTGGTATGGAAAATTGGTTTTGCTTTAGAAAAGTTTATATCCATTACAAATTGCTTGTACAAAATGTTAAATCTAGAGCTATATACTACAGGAAGGATTCACAACTCAAGAAGTATGCATGCTTTTCATTTTGAACATGTAATTCAGTCAGGCCTTTAGTTCAGAATTTCTCTTTTGTTTTGACCTTGAATGCATTGGTGCCAGTAGATCCTGGAAATTTGAAATAGATAAATTGGGCCATGTCTATGCAGGTAAAAGAGATGTTCTGAAAAGAGGGAGAGTGTTTTTTGCTTTGTCTTTTTTTGGTGTGTAATCAAGTAAGGGGAACTTTCACTTGAGTTAAGCTAGTGCTGTTGGAAAGCATACTGAATATGTCTTTTGCTATGTAGACAAGGCCTTGGAGATCAGCTGCTACTTAGCTACTTAACTTATATTGGTAAGTAGGGGTCTGCTGGCATTCCCCTGGCCAGTGGGAAGTTCAGCGACTGGGGACTTGACTAGAAGATCTTTTGAGGTCCCTTCCAGTCCTACTATTCGATGATTTACAAACTACTGTTTGAGCCTTTTCAGTCTAGTAAGGAACATGTGTAGTACCTGCTTCCTTCCTGTTTTTCATAGAAAAGATTGAGTAGTTCTTTTCAGCAACATACTAAGGAGTGCATGCTTCATTGTCACTTGTGTACTTATCAGAAACATAGCTGTGCCTCCAGGAAGGTGCCTACCCCTATAATTTCTTTTATTTCTTTTACAAGGATGTTCTTCAGTTTGTTTCCTATGCTAGTCTAACGCCGTATAGTTCAAATAAAAAAAATCAGGATATACAATTAATATTCCTTGTGCAACCTGGCAGCATTAATATCGCTGTAGAAACCTTTAATTTTTTGTTTCTTGTTTTTTAAATTTTAAGATTTAGACATCTTAACAATGCCTAAAATTCTCTTACTTTTATTAACTTTACTAATTGTGAAAACAAATAAAGAGCTTTGGACTCTATCTAGATGAAAGGCATTATGTAGTTCAAGGGTAGTAGTACATTTACAACAACGGATTTCAATATTCTGTAGATGAAGCATCTCCCTATAGATCAGGTATGGTTGAAACAGGGCTCCATTTATAAGGATGATTTTTCAGACATGCCAGCTTAGTGAAAAAACAATCAGACTGTTAGTAGATAATGTAGTTTAGAACCATTGTTCTTTAATTGTTGAGAGTACTTGGGTTTTGGTATGAGGAGGATGAAAAGAACCATGCCTGAAGCATAGGCTGCTATTAGTATTTTGGAATGGGTGTGTTTTCACCAGAGTTGGAAAACATTATAAAGTTCTGAGGTATTAAACCCCACGCACAAATTGAAAACCTTATGTACAAAACTGTAATGATATAGTGCTCAGAAGGTTACTCATTTTTATATCTTTCTTTTTTGTAATTTGTTCAGACTATATTGATGTAATGCAGTAAGAACTGACTTGTGTGTGGTAATTGGATATTGAAACTCCAGTGGAAAACATGCTTGTCTTCAAACATTTCAAGGACAGATTTCACCTCTTCTGCGTTTTTATCAGACGGTCTTATGGTTTTTATTTTAACTTTGACAAGAATAAAGCGCACCGTGATGTAAAACGTTGAGATTCCTGTTGCCATATACAGTATATTTCAAAATAGCAGGAGGCAAGGTCAGTTCTAGGTTTCAGACTAACCGTTTTTTATTTTGTATGTGAGATGCACTCAATGAGAATTTAAATATGTTAAGGTATTTTCATCTTAACCTAGTCGGCATTTAAGAAAATCCTACTTTCTGTTTTAATTGTAAGATTGAATTGTCTGTTATGTAGCCATTGAATAAGAATTGATTTTTATTTCTGTAGATCTTCCCATGAAGGCAGGATACCAAAAAATACTAAGCATATTTGTAATTGACACTTTCTGGTGAGACTATGGAACTGGATTAGGAACATGTCTCTGGAGTAGAGGTTTTCAAATTGGGAGATACACCTTTTTTGTGTAGGGACACAGCCAGAATATCAGTGGGGTGCAAGGACCTGACTGGTGCTGTTTAGAGACCCTGTGTTAAAAAACAAAATAAAATGAGAAAATCTGGCATGCAGAGTTGCTCTCCACCCTCTCCCCTAGGGAGGGCTTGCTCTCTGGCCTCCCTGTAATAGCCTTGTCATGCTCACCTGGGCTTGGGGTGCACATGGGACATCAAGCTCCCAACCCCCCCCCCCCAAAAAAAAAAAGGGGGGGGGGACTTCTGCTCTAGAGCTACTCAAACCTGTGATTCTTGTGTGAATAAAATGTTGCACATCATTCTAATGAGGTGCTGTTCTCCAAGGAAAATATAGCAATTTGGTGAGGAAGGTCAGTGTGGAGACAGACATAGCCAGATAAATATGGGTAATAGTGACTGAGAGAACAAGCCTTCTCACATGACTGAACCATAAATTCTCTGTATACTGAAAACCTAGTTTAGTTTAAATAAAGGGATTGGCTGCTTATAAACATTAAATTTATTTTGCTTCTTTGTTGCTAAAGAGAGAGATGTTTTAGGAACTAAATAGGTTTGATGCATTTAGAACCCTTGAAACCACAGATCTAATCCTCTTTCCTTTGTCCTTCCTAGGGAGGTATATTGAGTTATTTGTAAGTGATAGAATTTTGATGTTGCTGGGGTTGGTAAAGATTTTATTTTAGATAAGATTCTTTGAAACAATTCGCTCTCTGCACTACATGAACATTTAAGATCACCGTGGCACCCTCCCATATGAGAGAATTTTTTTTAGTGTTTGGAGTAGAAACGTGCAAGTTACTGGGTTTTCTTCTGAGCCCTGCCATTTAGGGCTTGCCTATATGGGAAAATTTATCAGAACTGTACTGGTATAATTGAACTGTAGTTTTACTTTGTTTATAATTGTTGTTATGGGTATGGCCCCATGTGGACACTCTTATTCTGGAATAATGTCGATGCAGGGAGCTATCTTGTATAGTTCTGCCAATAAATTTAATTTCTCTGTGTAGGCAAGCCTTTAAATTGCTGTGGGAGCAATGGGTGAGTTACTTAATTTCTCTGTGCCTCAGTTTTCTCATCTGTAAAATGGGGAGTAATACTTGCCTACCGCAGAGAGTGTTCAAAGGATTAATATTTCTGAACAGGTTTGAGATAAATAGATGTAAAGTGTTAAGTATTTCTTTGTGGCACGCTGCCATTCTAGAGTCTATCGAAATGTGAGACCTCAGAGTGAGAGAGAATTCAGCAGCACATTGGACCTTTGGGGGACTTTCGAAGGTTCACTTGTTGTAACAGTAAAAGTTGCAAGACAGTTGAATAAGTACTAATTCTATACATTGTTATCAAAACACTGTCACATAACTTTTGCAGCAAAGGAATTTCCTAAGATGTGTTTAAAACTCTGTTACTATGATATGCCATAACCACAAATAACTGCTAATACCTCAGTTTTCCGGGAAAAGGGCCCAACATAGTTAAGAATTCTCATTAGCTTTTATTCCAGTTAGTTACTGCATATCATGAAAAAAGAAAAGCACCTGTTAGGAGAACTAGACAATCTGTAATTTCTCTCTTGCTATGTGGTTATAAGCACAAAAGATGCATATAGCAAAGTCTGTTATGAGGGCAAGGTAATAGTCTCTATCCCAAGAATGGACGGAATTATAAATAAACCTTAATGTTTCATTATGAATTAAATATAGGTATTTTGACATTGGGGAGTAGAGAAAAGAATTTGAAAACTAAAATTGAAAGCATGAAGAGGAAACTCTGATGTTGTTTTCATTTCGACTCCACATTGCTAGGTAATGGAGTCATGTAGCAGTGCATCAACAATTCAGGTTTGCAAGCGGACAGAAAAAATGAGTACTCTCAGTTTTGACTGGTACAGAATCACAGCATTAGTAGTATTAATTGCATTTGAAATGGCTTACTATAGAGTTGGGTTTCTTTCTATCTGCTTTGTGTGACTCAGTGGGGAAGCACAATTAGCGAGTACAGTTTTGCTATCATTGTAAAAGATTGCTTAATAGCATCATGCTATCTTTATAATTGTATGGTGACTCTTAAATCTGTAATACAGCCCTACAGTGTAAGAAGTAGCTCTCTGATTTTGATATTCTAGACTCCTCAGTCATGGCACCAGCCTTGGTGCAAAGGGAACCCAAATAGTATGACTGTAAGACTTTTGGGGTCTTCCATGCTGACCCTATAAACACTAATTTTATTAAAGGGATATCATTAAAACAGAATCTAAATTTTGAACTTTGACTATTTGAATCTTCAAAATCCTACCTTAAGAGGAAAGAAAAATCATCTTAACAGTGAGATGTATACCACTTAATAGAGATTCTTGGGGACCAACTCTCCTTCCATTTATGATTGAAAGGATCAACCCTTCTTCGACTGGCAATTAAATACCGCTGTTGTGGCAACTATATCAGTTGCTTATGTGAAAAAGCAGTATTGGGGAGAAATGTATTTTTAGTTTCGTTAATCTAGTTAGAGGAGGGGCAGCACCATATGTTCAGCCAACTCTGGGAGTCTGAATTGCAGTTTGGAAACCACTGACTTCTGTACTCGATCCCAGACAATAACTGAAGTGATGCTTGTCTTGGAGGGAAGAGCTTGGAAAAACCAGACCTGAAGAAGAGCTCTCAGTAGTTGAAAGCTTGTGTCTCTCACCAACAGAAGTTGGTCCAATAAAATGTTACTTTACCCATCTTCTCTCTCTCACGCTGTTTTATGTTAAAACTGCAAATGTTCCATTCTTCTGAGAAGAAAGGTAGAAGGAATTGGATTATGTCCAACAGTCTCCTAATCGATAGCTTGGAAGAAAAAATTAATTAAGCACAGTTCACAAAGGGCTATAAATCCACTGCTTCTACTTCAGGGTAACACTGAAATGCATATTTGGACTCAGTTTATTTTTGTTAAGGTAGGGAAGTAGTTAATTAACATATTCATTTGATATTTCTAGTGGTGAAAGTTTCAGCCAGTTTATGAAACAGCAGTTTTGTTTGGTGTCCCTGTTAGAAGTGCATGAACCTGCCTCTAGTCTCTACCACCTCTGATAATCAGGATCCAGATTTTGTGTCTGGTAGCCTACCTTAGAATTTCTCTTGCACTCAGTTTTGCTTTGTGGAGGGAAAAGATAAAGAACCAATTGGTTTAATGCATGAAAAATTTTCATAAGGAGGCCACTAGAATATCAAATTGGGGGGGGGAGGAGTAGCTGCCTGATGATTCTAAACAGATTCCTCCTCTTCGTTCAGCCATAGCATGATTTTTCTTCACTCAAGTGGTCTTCAAACCACTTGCTGAAGGAGTCCTTGTAGTTCAATATTTGCTTGATACTAATGGAAGTAGTGATTTTTTTTTCTTCTATACCAGTCTCTAGTGGTATCTTATATAAAGGTGTAACAATCAGAATTACCTGCTTTGGAGATCTCATCTGATTTTAGAAATGCAAGTCACATCTTCAGCTCTTGAAATCTTTCCAGTTTGTGAGGTCTGACTCTTTACATCACTCTCCCAAGTCAGGGAAGGGAAAGTGTTAGCTGCTTTTTTTTTTTTTTTTTTTTGGTACAGCAATGAGTACATGTTTATTACTGCAGTCAGAACATTTAAATACAGATGCCAACATAACTGAAGAAGAAATAAAAAAAATCAGATGTGAAGAAAGATCTGGGCCTTTTTGTCTTTTAAATCATTGATTCAATCATTCAAACTTGGTTTGAATCCCAGTTAGTCTCTGATTCCCCAAACCAATGGTGGTGAATGAATGTGAGCTGAACAGATATCCTACATGGATGGACTAAGAATTAGCTTTGTTGCTCCAATGGCACAGACTTTTTAATTTATCCTTCTAGGCCTTCACACATCCCAAAATATCCCAGTCCTTGACAATCCTGATTCTTTTAAATATCCAACCAGGTTGTGTCCCTTTTGGAAATGTCAGCCTCTATATCCTTGTTCCTCAGGGGCTATAACCAGATGACAGCTTTTAGGGATGCAGAAACATGCGATTTAACAACAATATAAAGTAACACAATATATTGCAGTGGAAATGAAGATTTATCTACATGTGTGAGGTAGTCAGGATGGCATGTCGTCTCGGTTGCAGCCAAGTAGCACAAGTCTATATGTATATTCTGTGTTCCCAGAATCTTTATTGGCTGCACAGAAATAAGTACAGAAGGAAGTTTCACTTTTTACATTAGAATGAACATGTGAAGTGATTGATTAAAATTAGTGCCAAATAAGAAGAAAAACAGTTAATTTTTTTCTCTCTCCTAGGTTTGTAAATACTACCTTTGTGGGTTTTGTCCAGCTGAATTATTTACAAATACCCGTTCTGACTTAGGTAAGTGTTCATTTAGGGGAGTTCCTTCACTGTTATTGAAATAATATTTAAGATATGTCTTCTGATAACCCCTCCTGCTTCCAGATTAATAGTTACCATTGACCTTCCTGTGTATATGAAGCTTTAGATCAGTGGTTCTCAACCTATTTACCATTGTGGGCCACATATGCAGCTCTCTAAGGAACCACATCCACACACCACCTATATGCCCTGTGTGCTGATTAGTCCGCAAGTGGCCCGTTGCCTGCAGGTTGAGAACCACTGCTTTAACAGTAACCCTTATCTGCCTTTGTTCTTCTGATTCTAAACTTTAAATCAAACTCCTTGAATCAGCCAGTGCTTTATTATAAAGTTCTACATCTGACCAGATTTTTGGAGACCACAAATTATTCAAATGAAAATAAACCTAGCCTTTTTTAAGAGCTTAAGAGAACTAGACTATTATATAATCCTACCAGTATATTTTTGAAAACTTTGTTTTGAAACATGTTTTTATTTTGTGCTGGAGATTCAGTGAATTTCCATTCCATTTTACTTGTTACAAAATTCCTATTTCTTCTTTTGTTAGTCTGAGAAATGTTACAGCATTTTTGTATTTTTTTTAAGATAAGTTTAAAAAAAAACAAATTCCAAACAAATGAGTGAAAATTCAGGTACAGAAGGCAGCTTACACAGAGCTTCAGAAAAATGCATCAACTTCATCATTATGCTTTCCTAAGATACTTCAGAAATGTTTCCTGTATCATGGGGCTTCGAGTTATCTGACTGGTTTGATAACGTACAGTGATTAATGTAATTAGACACAAGGGCTAGATTCACAAAGAAACTTAGGCGTGGCAATGATGAGCATCACTATGCCTAACATTTAGGCTCCTAAAAAATTACTTGGATTCACAAAAGCCTGAGTTAAGCACGTAGGCTCCCTATACAATGAATTGGGGGATAGGTGTTTCAGAATGAAATTGACAAAAGTCAGGATGTTAGACATCTTCCCTCCACCCCCAAGCTAACCAATAGGAGATGCCAAGGCGAAGGTGTGTCTTAAGCCTCACCCATCTCAGTGAGTTCTGCAGCTTAGTCCGGGCTAGAAAGAGATGCCTCCCTTTGCATGGAGTTCTCAGTTGCAATCCCTTTGTCAAGAAGACTTCCTTCAAACTTCTAGCCCAACGGATAGGACGCTTACCTGGAATGTGGGAGACCCTTGCTTCAAGTGCACCCTTCACCCGAGTGGGAGAAGGTATTTGAACTGGGATATGCCACTTCTCAGGTGAATGCCCTAACCTCTAAACTATGGGATATTCTGATGTGGCGATCCCTTAATGTCTCCTGTGAAGCTGCTTATCCACAGTGGAACAGTTAATTCATTGGAGCAGGGGGACTGGATCCTGGGTCTTCCACTTCCTAGGTGAGTTCTTGAACTGCCAGACTACAGAATCATTTTCATGCTTGCATGAGCTTTTTCTGTCTCTCTGTGGCCCAATGATTTGGCATCTATACCTTTGGTGACAGCTGAGTGGGGATTTCATGGATCCCAGTGGAGCCTGATTCTGGGAATTAGGTGTCTACCGTGGTATTTAGGTACCTAAGTCCTTTTATGAACCTAGCCCCAAAAGCATGCTCACTAAATCTTCAAGAGTTTGTGTGGCATTCCAGTCTCTGTGCTCAGTCTTGTTTTGCTTTATTTTAGGTCCATGTGAAAAAATTCATGATGAAAATCTGCGTAAACAGTGAGTATTTAAATTGTTTAGTGTACCTTAATGTAGCAATTATAATGGTTTAATTTGCTCAAATTGTACTTTGACAACAAGCAGACAAGAAAATAATTTATTAAGAGCAACTTCATAAATAAGCTGTAAACCATTTACCTGGTTGTACTTTTCCTTGTCATTTTCTTCATGAAAATTAATTTTAAAAAATCACACAGTATTTTAAAAACTGAGCACAGAAATGTAAGACTTGAAGGGATTTTGAGGTCATCTAGTCCATCCCCCTACTCTAAGGCAGCCCCAGTGTAATTTACAAAGTTGTAATTTTTGTTGGACCTGTTAAGACATAGCAGTTTTTACATGTTTGTAAGACCTCTCTGTATGTTACAGAATGACAATGATCATTCACTAAAAAAACCTTCATGTATTTTTATCAGATATGAGAAGAGCTCTCGTTTTATGAAAGTGGGCTATGAAAGAGACTTCTTGCGGTATTTACAGAGTTTACTTGCAGAGGTGGAACGGAGGATTCGAAGAGGACATGCTCGTTTGGCATTGTCACAGAACCAGCAGTCATCAGGTGTAAGTATAAAAGCATATATATAAAAGCAAAGAATAGTTCTTCAAAGTGTCCTCTGCATGTTCCAATTTGTAGGATGTTTACTGTAGGGTGAATGCTGCTTTCCAGAAGGTTCTTATATGATTTACATAAGCACTAAACATTTATATCCACAAAGACTGGAATCTGACCAGAAGAACTTCCCTTCCCTTTTCCATAGATAGCTGCAGCTTTTTTCTCTGTGCTCAGAATGATTTCTGTTAACACACAGTTTCCCTGTTCTTTTTGGTTTCTTTTATGTAACATAGTTGTTAATTGACAGTGATGATGGACTTTTCTAATGGAAGGCTCTTCCTATTGTTGGAGGGTAGTAGGTTTGATGGTTTAAAATACAGTTAGGTAAGAGGGTACGTTGTTCATAAAAAAGTTATGTTTAAATGTGATTTGTAGGAGGTAGATATGGTAATGAAAGCAGGTTGACCCTCATTGAGTGAGAATTATGGTATAGATAATCATTCAGTGCAAACAATCTATCAGAGAACGGCTTTTACTATAGCAATGGAAAGACCTCTTCTATTGCTGTAAGCAAGTGTCTGTGCTACAGTGGTATAGCTGCAGCACTGCAGCTGTTTCATTGTAACATGGGTTCTGTAGACATACCCATAGACTTTTTTATAGCTTTGGGGAATCAGTGTAAAGGGAATGCCACTGCCATTCAACTTATGTCTAAGTGTATTACATTCTATTTTACATTATTTTTGTTTAACATTAGCTAGGCTGGCAGTACTTAAATGGCTTGGGGCACTCTCTAGTAGGACTTAAGGCAGCATCAGTGGCATGCCTCAATAACATTTTTATCTTAAAAGTATGTTGGGCTGCTACCTGGAGTTCTGGTCACACACTGACCCAGCAGTATTGTCGCATGTTGGCATCTAGAAATGATGCGTACGTTGAGGGGATAGTTTAGTTGGAACTTCTCAGTCCACCTTCCTGGAAGCTGTATTCATGAGATTCCCCCAAATAGAAATACACAGAGCAAGAAACATTGGGAAGACATTCTCTGCAGAGGGTGGTGTATGTCAGTCAGTCAGTCAGAGGCTTAGTTCGTGCTCAACTCTGCTGTTGCTGTTCTCAGGGGTCAAATATTAAGAATTAGGTGTATTTTGCCATTCTTGTGCTATCACATTAAAACTCAGGAGTTACAATTGTGTGATGCCTTCAGAAAAATAGGATTACAGGTAAGTAAATTTCCTTTTTCTGACACCGAGTGCTAGTATGGAATATTACAGCACTTGGACTACTCTGTGCTTATTTATCTGCTTATTTATCTGATATCCAGTATGTAATTCTGGAGAAAAATATTAATATGTATAAGTGTGTGTTTAAGAAACTATACTTTATTCTTTGACTAGGAACTGATTTATTTAATTTTAATATTTAGCAGGCAGCTGGACCTACCGGTAAAAACGAAGAGAAAATTCAGGTCTTAACTGACAAAATTGATGTACTTCTGCAACAGGTAAAAGTCACCCTCTAACACGACTGTTAATCAAATGCTTAGATTAAAAGCAATGACAGAGTTTTTATTCTCCTTTAGATTGAAGAATTGGGTTCTGAAGGAAAGGTAGAAGAGGCGCAAGGCATGATGAAACTTGTTGAACAGTTAAAAGAAGAGAGAGAGTTGTTGAGGTCTACAACTTCGGTAAGTAAAAGCTTTGTGGGTTGTTCTGTTTATTTCAAGGCTCAGTGCAACAGCAGAACCTGACCAAATAGGCTTGCCTGCTATGTAATCAGAGGCTTTAAAAGTTACAACAATCCAGTTATTGCTTTCTTGTCCAATTACTGTTCTCTCACACTCAAACTTTTACAGGCTAAAATTCTGCCCCTTATGGGAGCCCAGCCTGTACATCACACAGTATATTCATTAATTTAAAATGCCATTTAGTCTTACTCAAGATCATGTACTTTATTAGATAATTAAATCTTGTATTTGAATTGTAAACTAATTTAGATCAGTATTTCTTGACAAAATTAAACTGAAGTTAAGGTTATGAATATGTATTGGTAACTTAGGCTTTGTCTACACTAGTACCAACTAGTTTCACCCACAGAAGCGCAGGATAATACTATGTCAGCGGGAGATGCTCTCCTGCTGACATAGCTACCGCCGCGTGTTGGGGGTGATTTGTTTAATTACAGAGTTGCTACAGGGAAGACTTTACAGCAGCACAGCTGCAGTGGTACAGCTGTGCCACTGTAAGGTCTGTAGTGTAGACATAGCCTTACAGAAGATGAAAGATCAGATGCTTATGTGGCTAAAAATTAGAAAGTCAGAAACTATTCTAAGTTAATGTAAAAACCTGAAACAAAAACTAAATTGAAGAATGTAATAATGCAAGACATCAATAAATGAAGTGTTAAAATGTTTTCCCAACTTTCTAAAGCAGCATTGCTTGAGCCAAAACATCTTAAATTGGTGAATATTTTTAATCCCTCTTCAGAAAAATGAAAACACTTGCCTCTTCCTTCAATTCGATCATGTATTGTTGATAGGCTAGTTATCTTTTGTATGCCCACGGGGGGTGGTGCATCCCACACTTTGACTACTGTAGACCTTCATCATAATCTTCCTTTTGTTTCCTGCATGATCAGGGAGATAATTTAAAATACAAACATTTTAAATGATCTTTGGCATTTGAGTTGGCATCCACTGAAATGAATGAAGCAGTTCACCTCTTAGAGCTATTGGTTTGACATTCTGAATAGTTAGTCAGACATCACTGAATCAGTTAACCTTCAAAACATTGCCAGATTGTTTCTTCACCCCTCCAATGGGATTCAAACCATTTTAAAGATTTTAGAGGAAGTCAGAAATCTTGCATCATGGAAATGTGGCTACAACCTTTATTATGGAGAAGACATTTAACTCTCCATAAATACTTCATACTAGCAATGTTTAGTAAATCAGAGTCTGTTCAAGGATCTTTAGGTTCCTGGCTGTCAGCAGCTTCTCTTCTTAAATTTCTCCAATGATTGCCACTTTTCAGGAAGTGTATCTCAATAGATAACTGCAGAGAAAGGCAAGAGATGATTTTCTGAGCTGCTAGACTACTTGGTGCCTGGAAGCACACATGTTTAAAGCTGGACCTGATTTGAAGTGGTTATTCTAGCACCAGAAAGAAATTAGAGGAGATATTCCCTTCAGCTTGTATTTAAAAACAACAAAAGCAGTTCATTTTTCGGAAGTCTTCCTTGTGTGATGTTGCTTTTACACCAGTTCCTAAATTGCTCTCTCAAACCCTAATGGTCTTGTATGTAGAGGTCAGAGAAGCTGCCATCACTTAAAACCATAGCATAGTTCAAAGCTATAATACAGGAGGCCTTTCAAAAGCTAGTGTGATTCTAAACACTCATTGCTATAAAGCAGACGTGGTATTAATTCTAGTCATATGTTTGAGGCCATGGTCCAGCGAAATTGATATTGGCCGTAGAAATGTACAGTGTATGTTTCTGTTACTTGTCAAACAATCTGAGAAAAATGCAGAAAATTCTGTTCTGGGGCCTGGTATTTGGAAAGTGGTATTGGCATAACCTGGGATACTTTAGGGCCTTATTTAATGTCTTTCCAGACATTATTCATAATACACTTTGCGAATTTTCCCATTTGATTTCCTGAAAATGTGTTTTGTTTGCCAGACTTCCCCGGCTTTCTCTAGTTCTTGCCAAGCCTTGTTCTCCCATTTTTGCACAATCTTGTGTTAAACTTTCATATCCTGATGCTCTTGATCTGTTCTCATAAATGTCTCCTTTTAAGAACTTAAATTAAATGGTTCACATTCAGATGTGGTGTAGTGGATGCAACTTAATTGAAATCAGTGGCAGTACACTTGCTTACCAGGCTTGAATATGACCCCTTCATCTTCAGCATGCTTTGCAAATACTAATTGCTGCTCACTACATTACTGTGAGCTAGGCAGATGTTCATCCCCATAGTTTAAACTGTTGGGGAAAACTGAAACAGGCTAAATGTCTACTTCCAGACCTCAGAAGGGAGCCAGCATTAGAAGTTAGATTAGAACTCAGTAGTTCCTTGCTCCGGAGAACTGTGCTCACGCTATGATATTTTGGATCCGTAAGAGTCAGAAGCAGTATGTGCACAGGATAACATATTAATGCTGCTCAGGAATAATCACTTTGATTATTTGGACTGTGAAATCAGTGTAATGAGATTTTGGTAAGTTTATATCAGTGTCTGCTTTGAGATATTTATCATACTTTCCCCATTGTCCTCTTAAAAATGAATGTCCTTGAAAGTGTCAGATCCAGCTTCCTTTCTGTATTTCATTGTGGAACCTATAGATGTTTAATCTTCTTAAGCATTCCATTGTCAGCCTCCAAAGCTTTCATCATGTAGTCAAAGGTTTCCAGCAGAAAAGTGGGGCCTGGTTTTGTCCCTTGCAAAGTAGAACTGATATCAAATATTGCCTTGAAACCAGCTCTAGCAGCAAGTAATAGGCATTGTATCCTTGGTAGTAAAGAAGACATTTCCCAAGTCCCACAGCTAAATATTTAGTAAAGTACAGACTGCCTTTAAACTGCAAAGCATTAAGATAGTATGCTTAATCTTGCAGTCTGTAGGAGTGTGAGTTCTTTTGACTTATTTTTCATAGTAAGCATAATGTGTAGGCAACTTCATAATAGTGCCAAGTTAAAGCAAGTAATTGTAAGCTCCTTTATAAAGCTGAAATTAATAATTTCTCAACACTAGAACAGTTGATAAAGTAAGAAATACTAGGTCTCTTAACTGGCTCTGGGGTAAAACTTCTGTAGTACTCTTTTCTTTAACCATTACCTTCTATTCCAGACAATTGAGAGCTTTGCAGCTCAGGAAAAGCAAATGGAAGTTTGTGAAGTCTGTGGAGCCTTTTTAATAGTAGGAGATGCACAGTCCAGGGTGGATGACCACTTAATGGGGAAACAGCACATGGGTTATGCCAAAATTAAAGCTACTGTAGAAGAATTAAAAGTGAGTATAACTTTCATAATTAAAGGTAAACTTAATTTCTTTCTATATGAACTATTTAAGAACCAGATCATTAGCAGAATGCATACATATATAAACTCAGGTTCTCAAAATCCATTTTTTGGCAGCCAAGCATTTGACAGCATTGAATTATTTGGTATTTAAAGGTGAGAGGTAGTTTTAGCAGTGGCTCTTAGGCTCTGAACTGCCTAGGTCAGTTTTGAAAATGGGACTCAAACTCCTAAATCACTTTTATGCTTTTGAAAATGTTAACTGAAGTACCAAGCAAAAAATGAAAATCAAATGAAGCATGGATTTTTGTGCTGAATTCCCCCACTAACCAGGCTGCTAAATCATTCAACACAAAATGTTTTCTCAATAACTTTTTAAAGAAATTTTCTTTTTTGGTGAAATGCTCTTGGTATATTTCCTGGTTCATACTAGTATATCCCAGTGTGCGGTATCTTGAATATTACAATTAAAATAATTAAAGTGTTCACTGGAATGAGTTAATTAAAATATTCTGTGTTCATTCTTCAGTGATAGCCACCAGCCAGTTGGGTATGGTTCTTCCCTATAGCCAGAACAGAATATTGTGATCAGTAAACTATTTTCAAATACATAAGACCATTGTAAAAATATCTTTGACTACACAGAGAAGTCCTATACCGACACATTTGGATTAGTATAAAGTAACTACGAGAGGGAATTTTCATGCTTAACATTCTATGTACAATATCCAGTTTATTAGGAGAGTTGTTCATATGTTTTCACTTTATGCTAATCACATACTAACACAGATTCCCTGACATTAGCGGGGTGTTATTGGACACTTGAAATCAATATAACACCAAGCAATTGACGAGGCACTACAGAATTGTAGTCTTGAGTTGATGTTAGGCTCTTGAGAACTGAAACTAAGCTCTACTGGAACAGAACTCTGCTGAGTTTGAGCTCCCAACAGTTTAGCATCATCCTGGTAAAACTTAGGAGTGTCACCCGACTGGAGTCTGAAATATGTATCCAACTTCAGTTAACTGTGTGTTTGTTTTGAGTTCAGAACATTTGGGGATGCACTATTAAAATATTTTAAAATGAGATACCTCATTTTTCCCTTTTCATAGGTTAAATGTTTTGGGAGGAATGTTTAAATTGAGTAGAATCCTAGAGTGTTCAGTTAGGCCAGGTCTACACTACAAGTTCATATCAGTGCAGCTGTCACTCAGGGATGTGAGAAATCCACACCCCCTGAGCGACACAGTTATAGCGACCTAACCCCCGAGGTAGACAGCACTATGTCAACAAGAGAGCTTCTCCCATGGGCATTAGTAGCACCTTCACTAAGTCTACATACATCTTACATACATCTGCTTTAATAAAAATAAATTTAAGAAAAAAGTAACTTCAGAGAAATTTATAGTGACTTCTTAAAAGTACTAAGGGGTCTGTTGTCAGAACTGCAAAATAATTATATTTCCTCTCCAACTTGGAGCGCCTTCACAAATCCTTAGTTTTTATCCTTTTCTTTTTGCAAGGACTACTCGATGGGGGCCCCAAGTCTTTTTTTTTTTTTTTTTTTTTTTTTTTTTTTAATGTTAAATTTTAGGTACTGCCCAGGAGAATGAACAACTTGGTGAATAAAGACTTGTCCAGTTGACTTTTAATTCTGCTGTCAAGTAGGTTATGCTTTGGTTTGACTATTAAGTGTAACCCATTCAAATCTAATATGCCTCTTCACTCTTTTATAACATGAATTAGGTTTAATGATGCTGAATGGTTTCTTCTGAATACATTTTATCTTCATTAAATCCTTGCTGTGAACACTTCCTTTTTGTAAGGAAAAGTTAAGAAAAAGAACTGAAGAACCTGAACGTGATGACAAGTTAAAAAAAGAGAAACAAGAGCGAGAAGAGAGAGAAAAAGAGAGGGAGCGTGAAAGAGAAGAGAGGGAAAGGAAGAGACGACGTGAGGAAGAAGAAAAGGAAAAAGAGAGGGCTCGTGACAGAGAAAGACGCAAGAGAAGTCGTTCCCGTAGCAGACATTCAAGCAGAACCTCTGACAGACGATGCAGTCGGTCACGGGACCACAAAAGATCAAGAAGCAGAGAGAGAAGGCGAAGCAGGTACCTCAGTTTGGGACCATTGACTTTAAGTGAATATATAATGGCATTCCATGCACATTACAACCTCTAATCTGTACCATTTCAGGCTACTGTACCTGTAAAGGAATGGTTGCTATCAAGAATTTTGTTGGCTGATCAAGACAAGGACCTTTGCTAACCTAACTGCATTTTTCTGTTTTGCTGTTTGTAACATAACTTTTGAATACCACATCCAGTTGATTCCAAAAATTCAGGGACTGTTCTAGACATCTCCTGTACCAACAGAAAAGAAATAATAATGGTATGGTGAATGGGGGCACAGAGAATCCCTGGCAAGGGGGACAAAGTTATGAGGACAGTGGAAGTGCACTGAACCCCTGGCAGGGGGTAGTGTTGCATGGAGTGTCTGAAATAGAGGGATATAAGTGGGTAGCACAAAGAGAGAATGTGAGGAGAATGAAGGAATGCAAGGAGCCCCTGGTGTGTGCAGTGTACTTGGCCTACAGAAACAACAGAGGCCTTGTGTACACTTATGGTGGTGTGTAGCTACATACCATAGTGAAAGACATGCTGTGTCCACTTTTCACTGTGATTTGTAGATACATGTGGCAGTGAAAGGCTCCAGCAGTGGGCTGCTGCACTGCTTAAAAAAAAACGCAGTGTAGAAGAAGGAGACAATACTTGGGCATGCAGACAGCTGCCATGTAGGATATATACCCTCGGGTTCAGGTGTGTAGGGTGCTTTACTTAACTCACCTGACCTGAGTCATGCCTCAGTATCTACACTTGTTTATACCTATGCTAGCTGGGGTGCGGTGGGTGTAATTTACATGCCACCTTCAGTGTAGTGTACCTAAAGTGTTGCAACCCTTTAGTGGTTTATAACTGCAAAATGATCACCTTGATATATTTTTATTTTTGTGCTGTATCAGTACAATCTCATTCAAAAACAAAATATTTTATATTAATTCATGTCCAACACTGAATACATATTTCAAAAATAAAAACCTAATTTTGCACGACTAAAAATTAAGCAATAAGTGAGCCAACACAGGAGGTTCATTCAAACCAGTAAACAGAATATGTCTTCAGACAATTGATCTAAAACATGAAATCAGAGGAAACTCTAGGGGTTGTCACTCTGGATCAAACTGCTTGTTTATCAGGTTCAGTATAACCTCTCAAGAGGTGGACAATTCTTGCTGCTTCAAAGGATGAATCAAAAGAGAAACTGTCCTGTATTAAAACTCACCTCCATATTGAAAGTGGATGAAAACACTGATTTTATATATGTCGATGTAAGCGTGATAGTTGACGTATGCTTCCATCATAAAGTTTTAAGTGTTAATCTTTTTAAAGCTCTGATTTAAACATCAGTATTAGTTTTTTCTGAGAATTATTTTCTGTAGCTGTTGATGTTTGAATAAATGAAGAAGATAGAGAGGGGTGGACAGAGAGCTTGTTAAGAATTGACAAATGTTCATGGAAGGAAAGTTTATAAGAAAAGCTTGGTATTCTGCATAAATATTAAACTTTTTCTGATAAGCTGGCATTAGAGCAGAATGGTAATCTAATTTACAAACTAGTAAAGATTTTTTTTTTTGCGTTGTAAACGGCAGCTGATGTTTTCTCTCTTTCAACTACCTCTAAATGTAAGGAGTCGAGATCGACGAAGAAGCAGAAGCCATGATCGATCAGAAAGAAAACATAGGTCTCGCAGTCGGGACAGGAGACGATCAAAAAGTCGGGATCGGAAATCATACAAGCACAGAAGCAAAAGCAGAGATAGAGAACAAGACAGGAAATCTAAAGAAAAAGGTTAGTTTGTGTGAGATCTTAAGATTTGAAGAACTGATATTACCCCAAGGCCTCCTATTTTAATCAGGGACTGAAAGATTCTCTTAAGATCCCTTCAGAGATTTGTAAGCAGCCTGGAGTGTTGCTACTACATGGTTTTGAGGCACTCTACCCTTTTTCTTTGTCCCCTCCTCACAAAATGTGTACTTACCTAGTGTTTTACCCTCAAACAAAAGCACACTACTATAAGTTTTCAAAGGAGCCCACAACGATTTTAGCCTGTTGTGACACCTATTGGCTGTTTGGCTTTGGAAAAAACCCACACATCTCACCATAACTCCTTAAATATATTTGATTACGTCTTCTGTTGCTGCCCTTAGAAGTCAGTTCTCCTTGTTATCCTTGGACACTTCTGTAAATTCTTTAACTAGCTTCCCTCATTGGTATGTATTATGTTTTGGGTTTTTAGCTGGACAGTTTTAAGACATCTTCATTTTCAGTACACATCAATCGTATACTCTTAATCTTCACTATCTAAGGAACATAACCTTAGTTTCCCCTCACTTCTGAGACCTTTCAGCATCCTGGCCTGTACCTTCTTAGGTTGTGATTCCCATCAGCTTTCATAAATGAAGCAAGATCTGATATGTCAATGCTTTTATGGGGGATCTCGAAGAAACACCATATTGTTCCTCAGAATTGTGTTTTATGACAATACATATTATATAGCGTAATTAAATTAATTTTTAGAAGGTGACTGTCTTCCCTTTGAGTCAGCACTGATCTAGTACTCCACCACAAACTGTTAGGTTGTGCTGTGCTACGGTTCCATCATCCATATAAAATGCAAAATGGGTCGTGACTGCTTGTGAATATGAAAGAGACCATAGTAATCCTAGTAATACAAAGGTGTTAATCTCCATATCCTGGCTAAATTCCCATTTTTAATTTTTTCTGCAAATTCGTTTGCATATATTATTCACTTCCTGACCTAAATCATTTTGGGTTGCTGTGTGTTTTCAAACAACTAAAACCTTTCACATTAGAGATGGCTTCATTTCAGTGGTGGGTAAAATTATTCCAATATATCTATAAAGTACTTCAAGGTCGTCTGGGGCAAAAGGTGCAACATTAGTGTGGATTATATGATAGCCTATTTTTCCATTTGTTTAGTACACTCTCAGTAGATTGGTTCCCAAAATATGGATAACACTTCAGATGTTATCTTGACTGACTTTTTTCAAGCCCAGTATATTTTTTCTGATTTATACTGTGATCATTTCAATATTTGTTTTCCTCTGCAAGCCTGTACGCTTTGTTCCTTGCTTGTTCACTGTTGCACAAAGTCAGATCTAATGCCAGCCCTGTAAATACCCACTTGTAACATTTTCCCACCTAATATGTCTATTTATCATTTCTTTGTTATAAATTAGATTTTTGGTATTCAGTTGGGGGTGTACTCTTTAATCCTTCACTAACATTGTTTGTGTATGCATGCATACATATATCTTTATACAGTAGTTGCTCAAATTATTTCCATTATTGAGGTCTCAATTAGGTTTATAACTTTCCAGTTCTTTTCTTGATCCTTTGGTAAATAGGACTGTAGCAATTTCATTAAGTTAAATTTTCTTTCTGGTTATCTTTTTGTTTGCTATTTACTACCTCCTGGACTGAGATCAAGGTCTTTTCAGCTCCTGGTAATCTCAGTGAAGAAATACCAGATTTAGGGAAATAATTTATCTGTTCAGTAAACCATCATAGTATTAGTAAACTGAATAGCGTTGTGGAACAAGCTATAATACTGATGGTGTGTGGTTTTTCTACCAGAGGGATAAATGCACTCTAAAATCTAGCAGGAATTCTATGTATGCTGCAGAGAGCAGGGAAGCTTATTTTGCTTCAAGATAAAAAGTTTCCAAATTCCACTCTCCCCCTAGTTTTGCAAGACTTGCATTACATTTGTCCATTATGGGCAGGGTACTTCAGTAATTAGCTCTCAAGGGCCAAGCAACAGGTTGCAATACACATACACTGTTAACGTGACCACACTAATCAGTGCTCGTTTCTTGGACTCAGAAGTGGCACGCAATCATCTTTAGCTGCTCTGTGAATGCCATGTTTTGTTATGTTCCTTAACAGTCTTTCCTCGAAGAAATCGTCATGTCATTGTTGCATTTCTTCCTGCGCGTCTGCAAAAACTTGAGGATTTTGCATCCCATATTTGCAGTGTTCAAGCATAATGCAGAGCTGTGCAGTTTCCATGCTTCTGTCAGAGACGGCAAATACAAAAAAGTGCCATGTTGGCTTGTGGGATTTTAAGATGTGAAAATTATGGAATGGCAAGAATTGCATGCTGGGAACTTGACTCATATCTCCCAGAGATCCCTGCATGACTTATTTCTACCCCACAACACCTTTTTGAAAATTTCCCAAAAACCATCATGCTGCATGGTGGTGCATGACAGTGGCACACTTTTCATTGACACAAGCACTCCTGATGAATGTGCACAGCACTAATGCAAGCAACTGAGTATGCATATGTATGAATGATATACTAATATATGATAGCTATATGCCAACACAACTTTCATCAACCAAAGGTTTTAGTGTAGATATGGCCTTAGTCTACGTTGTGTGCATGCACAGAGATTGTTCTGGATGCTAAGAATTCCTGCATCATGAGTTCTTACTCTCTTTTTTGTAACTTTACAGTTACTTTAATAGCCACGGGTCAGAATTTTAAAGTGATCAGCAAAGGTTGGCTGAAAATAATACTTTATACATAGAATGCCTTTCATCTTGAAATCTCAAATCGCCTTATAAACATTAATTAACCCTCCACAACACTGATTATTTTTGAAGCTGGGTGTAAATTCAGGTACAAGTTGACAGACTTTTACTCAGTGTTATACAGTAAATCAGTGCCTTGTAAATCAGAGTTTGGACTAGAACCCAGAAGCCCTGACTTCCAGTTCGCTAATTTCTGTACCACAGAGTCACTAAGATTCTGAAAGAAAAAGAAAGTTGCATTTAAAATTTGAGACAATTGGTTCTTTCTTGGTCAAACAAATCTGAGTTATACATTTCCTTGTTGCGCTGAAAGATGTGACATAACCATTACAAACATAGGTCGAAAGTTAGCTTACTCTAAACTGTAGGTATGCAACTACCTGCAGAGGAGTTTCTTTGCCTCTAAACTATAAGACTGACTTTGAAGAAATTAAACTAATTAATAGGTATAAATGGAGTTGGTTTAAAAACCTTAAATTTTAAAAAAATTGTTTCCATTTTCATGAGCTTCCATTCTCCAACCCACCTTTGTTAGGCGGGATTGATATTGAAATATTTGCTCTCTTTCATTGGATGGTTTTCAAATTTAAAAAAACCCAATAAAAGTTAGTCTGTGTGAGCGATGTGTCCGATGTTCAAGTTTAGCAATAGAACTCAGTTATTACTGCAAAAAAATTGACTATTGATAACCTGTTCAATTCAGTGTGTGCTTTCCGTGAACATCAAGTAACTTGAGTTTTAATGGTAAGAATTTACATGGGAAAGTAAGCTTCAGTTGCCAGTGTGAATATTCATCCAGAAATACCTATGCATCCATTCAGTCAAGAAACAACCAATATTAAGTGATCTTACGTGAACAGTCACAACTAAACATAAATCAGATAGGGAGCCTACGAAAGGCTAGAGAACTATTTGTGATCTGTCCATGGTAAAAATAAATAAATAAACCTTTGTCAAATTTTGAATAACTGTGTTGAAGGAACTTACCTTCAAGCAGACAAAGTATCAGATGCAGAAAGAAGCTAAACTCATTACAGATTGTTACAAATATTTGCTCAACTCTAGTTAGTTCTTCAGGCCCTCGAAGATGTGGGTTCTTTGTATAGCTTCATCTTTCTTACCACAGGGTGGTAATGCTTATATTTTCCAAGAAAAGTTCTTTCCTATCTGTCCAAACCTCCCCAAAACTGCACACTCTACACATCCAAAGGGCTATTATGATCTACCGTATCTACATAAGACAGAAGATAAGATTATTGGACTGACTACTAGTCCTCTGCAAGGAAAAAAGAATTCTGTTCCATACTGATGTGTGTGTGCCTCAGAGATACCTCCTATAAGGCACAAAGACTTTTCAACAAGATCAGTTAGAATGCAATCTGCACAGTTACAACACTGAGGGCAGACAAATATGCAACGTTATCAAGACTTCTCCTCCAGTTTGCTATTTGGACATCACTAAATGCTTTTTTCAAGCACTACAGGCAGGATATGCTTTTTCAGTTCCAATGTTCTTTAGGCAGTTGTCCTGCCTCGTGGGTTTGGTTTTCGCTATTTTTCCTTGTTGGCCTAATAAAACTGTTACGCAGAACTTTTTCTGTGTAGGGTTACTACTTCTCTCTAAAAACTTAACTTTTCCCTTCTGTCTTTTCAAGTGTAGAATTGTTATGCCAATCCAGATGTTCCACCTTAAAAATAGCTTTCTTGGAAGTTTTTAACTTGTTTTATGTTTTTTGGTTCCCAGATACTTGCATATTAATCCATCTGAGGGAGAGTCAGTGTTCTTATTCTGTATGCTGACTTCCACAGGTTTGATTTTTCAGTCTCCAGGCAGAAGGTTAACCCTGTGGTTTGAAGTGATATAGGATAAACTAGTCTCTCTTTGTTTGTTTTATATTTACGATTATTCACTTTACAGACTATGGATTTTAATCTTCAAATGTAAATATTTTTTTCTTTCTCTGGAAAAAATTTCTGATTCTGTTACATTTCCTTTACTCTACCAGATAACTGTTGAGGAAGAGAAAATACAATTTTTTCAGCAATATACCCAATTCTTTATTCTTCAATCACCCTCCTAGTTCTTGAAGAAACAGATCCCATTAATCTGTTGCTCTTTTGTTTTGTAAAATAGTGCCTTTATATCTCCAGCAGTCTTTCATGGTTTTGTGAGTGAACTAAATGACTTTAAGCGTTTGAAGTGATACAGGTCAAGCATTTGACCTATTGAGGTTGACTTTGATATTCTCCTTGATTCATATTTTAAACCTAGCTACATTATGGTGGCTTGTTTTCCTGGATGTTCGTTTCCTTTCTTGACTCTGCAACCATGGTTAATAACAGACTGAGTAGTACCGCCTTATCCCTTCATTCCTTTCTGGTTCCCTTTTCAAGAACCAGATTTAATAATTGGTGCATAACCTCCCTTGGTACACAGAAAGCACGCAGACAAAAATCTGTTGAGGGCATACCACTGAATCCAGTGGTAAGTAAGAAAGCAAAGCAGTTATGAAGCACATCCACATATTTCACTGGCTGCTAACTTTTTTCCCAATGTATATATCCCCCGGTAAAGCTGAGTAATTGTTACACTATTGTTATGCTGTCCTTTCTTCTTTTCACCACTTTTAATTTTGCCTCTCATTATCTTGCCCTCTTCAATGGGGTAATCTAAAGCCTCTGCCTATAACTGACTTTTTCTGTTTCCAATTTGTGGTTGTCCCACCTCCTATGTTCCACTCCTCATATGTGCAATGTGTTTTACTTTGAAATCCATGGTTAATGTCTTCTTTCATGGCAGAAAAGAGGGCATCTGATGATAAAAAAAGTAGTATGAAGTCCAGTAGTCGAGAAAAACAGAGTGAAGACAGAAATACAGACTCGAAGGAGAGTGATACTAAGAATGAGGTCAATGGGACCAGTGAAGACATTAAATCTGAAGGTGACACTCAGTCCAATTAAAACTGATCTGATATGACCTCAGATCAGACAGAGGTAAGTGCATTATTTCAAACTTTGATTAGGGCTTTTTGTTACTGTTTAACAGTGCAGCGTAAGTATGCACAGATGAAGATGGAACTAAGCCAAGTAAGAAGACATACTAAAGCACCTTCTGAAGGAAAAGACAGTGTAGTTCTGCAAAACATTTTGAGGTACATTGTTTTGTCTCAGCTATTTTGTAGCAGACTCGTGCCCCCATTAGTGTGCCTCTTTGGAACATATTTGTAATATAGTCTCCATAGAAAATTTAATTATCTTTTTTTTAATTTATTTTTAGGGATTTTGTCGTTTTTAAAAAAAGTTGAACTGTTTTTGTATTTAAGTCCATATTGTGTTGGTACATCAGCAGAAACATTTGCTTTAATACTTAATATTTCTGAGGCACATGTTGGACTACTTTGTTTTTATATAAACTGCTAGTATTTCTTTGTCAAGGATGTTTCTAGTTTTTTTGCTTTATTGCCTTGCATTCTAATGCAGTTTGTTCTGTAACTCGAGAGCCAGTAGCATTGGATTGATGGAAGTGTAGGGTTTATGAATTATTGCAGCTGACTACCATACCTCACACAGCGTTGGTGTTGTGAGCGGCCCATGAAAAGCCAAATTAAAAATCAAGGATTCAGTCAAACTAAGCAGGTACTCATGCCAGGTACTCCTTTCTCTACCCACATCCATGTTTGAATGCTGTTGCCTGTAATCTTTAAGCTTACTGTTGTGTTTTTATTTACAAGAAAGTGCAAAGGATTTGTGTATTGTGTGAAAACTGTAAATCTGATGTTAACAGAATGGAATTTTCTTTCAACTGTATGTAGGGATGCAGTGCTGCCCAGAATTAGATATCTTTAAAGAGTTTTAAATGCAATAAATACTACATAATAATCGCCTTGTTACATTCAATGCAATTCAAGTCTTTAAGAGGTATGTGTTTAATATTTCCTACTGTGTAGGAGAATTTGCAGTCAGCCATAGTACAGAGCAGTATAATGGCTGATTCCAGACTTGTAAGGCAAATATAAATATAAAGGCAGATGCCTAAAACTTTTAATATTACATGGCAAGAATGTGTGCTGACAATTCTGATTAGTATGAAGAAACTAAACATTAGGAAATACAAATACTGTATTTAAAAAAACTTTAAAAGTTTTTCCATTCTTGACCTAACTTAAGCATACATAAATGATTTTTGATGTATTCCTAAAATAAGAAGCTAATATTGGAGAAGACAGCTGATAAATTAGCTACTTGCAATATAAACTATTAGAATAGTTCCAGTATTTATGCTGTGAACTCTTAAACACTTAAAGTTTAATCATTAGACAATTAAGAGTGCATTATTGCTTCTGGAGCCCCTGACTTTCAATGTTGACCTTTTAATAGAGTAAGATGACAGCTAACAACTGGGCCAATGTTTAGGAATGGCAAACTAACCTTGTTTTACGTTGTCTAATTATTTGCTTTCCCAAAATTTTGCATTATAGGACTACCACGTGAAGAGTTTGCGAAGAATCCGGAAGACAGCTTACAATGAAGATCTGCTTTAAAATGAGGTGAAAGAAAGCTGTAGTGGCATAGAAAAATATAAAGTTCAGTTAGAATTTTTTTTAATAAAATTAATTCAGGACTGGTGAATTACCTCCCAGAGTGCAGAGGGATGAGTTAATAGCATACATGCCACTGAGAATACAAGTCCTGTATCATTTTTTTTCTTTAAGACTTTTTAAGATAAGAAACAAACATAACCTGAACCCATGGCTTGCTCAGTGTTTATTTGCAAGGTTTCATTCTTGGACTTTGAAACACAAGAATAAATGTTTAGTATTTGTGTGAATTAAACTAAATTGAATCCCATTTTTACAACTAGGCTATATCTAGCTGCTTGATATACCAGAAATGGAAATAAAGTATCTTTGAATTTCTGTTACAAATTTGATTGTCTATCATTAAACATTTAGTATTAAATACACTTTTTTCCTAATAAATCTATTATGTCTTCAAACTTAGTCTATTAATTTGGCTTTTATGGATGTTTATCAGCTTGATGTTTGCCTTTGATTCCTCCAGTTAGTCTCATGTTTTAAAACTGAGCTGACTACCTTCATGAAACTTGTGGTCCTTTATTGAACTGATACACATCACCACAAGTGGCATGATTTTTGCCATGTATTTCCTTAGCAGTCCAAGCACAGAATCACAGAACAAAGAAACTACTGCAGTTCTTTCTCTAATAAGGTTCATATCCAACGTTTTTGGGAAGTCTGATTTTTTTTCTCTTAATACACATGGTTTTAATGCCAGCCCTTCATAATAAACAATGAAGCTTTGAACACAAATCTAGGATTTATTTTACCTAAACTGGGTGGTAATAGGATCACCGAAGGGCCGGGATCTGTGTTTCTCTCATCCTGTTTTGGGTAAGTTCAGTTCTAGAATTGCTTTAAATTTTTGGAGGTGTCGGTGCAGATACTTGTTCTCTAAGGCATCACACTGCCTTCAGACTTCCATCCTTATAGCAGTTAAAAATACTTCATTAGAGAGTGGTTATAATTAGCAAGTGCATGTAATTTGTATGTTAAAGTAGTTGTAAATATGTTCATTTCATTCCCCTCTCAAACTTTCATGTGATACTTATTAAAGGATAGCTTAACTGATTAAATGAGTGCTTTTTGAAAGAAATGCATTAAAAGAAACATTTTGCAGCATTACACTCTCTTCAAAATAACATGACAAAAGGTAATATGGGGGCATTGGCAATATCAGACATTTCCTTCATGTTAGTTGTATGTATCTTGGCTTTGAACACTGATTATGAAGGAATGATAAATGTTTTTTATTAAAATCTCTGGCTTAAGAGACATTAATATGATGCCTTTTCCTTTCAACAATTTCTGCTGGCTTTATGCCTTTTTAAGCACATTACATGTGGAGAAATTAAACACTGGAAGGCTGATTGTAGCTTGTATGTGAATTTTACACAACATTTTGATTCTGTGGATCAGGTCTTACAAAAGCATAGATATTTGCCCTTGTGCGCACAGATGTGGGGGGTCAGTGGGTCTTCTCTAGTAAACATTGTTTTTAAAAGTAGACATTTCATACAGTTGCGCACACAGAATTTAACAGTTGGCGGAGTGAGAATTAGTGACTGTGGCAAATGGCCGGCTTCTCCCTAGTGGGTCTTGCACTTTTGCCTCTCTTAGTGGACCAGGGCGTCTCCAGTTACCCCGTCTTCCCAGGGAGGGGGGTAGGAACCCGGGCCCTCCCGCTCCTCTGGGTCCCAGCCCAGGGGCCCTATGAGTAGCAGCTAAGTGCTGCTGGCACCTTACTTACAGCTGCAGGCTTTTCCCCTGGGCTACTTTCCCCCCTCTGTCTGTCTGGCTTCTTGAGCCCAGTACCTTCCTCAGGACTCCACCTCTCTCCCACACAGCGCTGTACTCCGTTCTCTTCTGTACAACTCCACACACCGCTGTACTCTGTTCTCTTCTCCTCCACGATGCCACACACCGCTGTACTCTGTTCTCTTCTCCTCCACGACGCCACACACCGCCGTACTCTGTTCTTCACACACTCCTGCTCACCACACACCTCCTTCAACTCCCACCCTGCCTCTCAGGAGTAGAGGGTTTTTATCAGGCACCTAGGTGGGGCCTTAATTGGTGTCAGCTGACACTAATTACTGTCTAGTGACTCTGGCTAGTCTATAGGGAATAAAGCCCAGATCATTCTAGCACTTACGTAGCGCCCTTCCAGACCTTTCCTACTCTTCTTGCTGCTGCTGGGGTGCTCCTGGCTCTTGGGGGCCCTGCTAGCTGCCCCCCCTCTCCCAGGGGGGAGGGGGTGACTGAGTGGCCTGCCCCGCCCAGCTTGCTGCTGGGCCCACACCACTCCCCTCCCCTGCCCACTGCTGCTTCCCCCTGATCTGGGCCCCACACTCTGGCCCTGGCAGCTTCCAGGGCAACCCCTAATTGATCTCCCCCCCTTTCTTTTTGTTGACCCCCCCCCACACTGCACCCCCCCATGTTGCTTTAGCCCTGCCCCACCCCTGTGCAGCTTGTCCCCCCGTACTCCCTTGTGCTGGTGCCCTCCTCTCCTGCTTCCAGCCTAGTGGGGAGGAGTGGTCACCCCCCCTCCCCTTCTCCCCCTTCCTCTCCCTCCCCCTATTCAGCTCCCCCCTTGCCAAACCCATCCCTACCCCCTCCCAAGATGGCAGGTGTGCCTGGGGCAGGGACCCTCTCCCTAGATGCTCTTGCCCCTCCCTCTCACCTGGAGGCCCTGTCCCTGCCTATAATAGCTGGTCCTGCTGCCCCCGTTGAGCTCCCAGCTGTCTGTCCCCGGGTGCCAGTGGTGGACAACTCAGGGAGGGACACCAGGGATTCTGCTGCTGCCACGGCTCCTGCCCCCCCTCATCCGGGGGGTGCGCCCTCGGCCAGGAGGAAAAACCAGGGAGGTAACAAAAAGGGCAAAGGCCCTGCCCGGAAGGCAGCACCTCCCGCGGCTAAGACCCCTTTTCCTCCCCCTCTATCCTCTCCCGCTGTCCCTTCCACCAGCTCTGGGGGTGGCGGCGCCCCCAGAGCGTACGTCCAGGTGGCCGCAGGCCCCCCGCCTGCCGCTGCCAAGTCACCTGCCCTGACCGCTGCCTCCAGCACCATCCCAGGTGGCCGGGGCCCCTTCTCCACCCTTACCAGGAGGCATGGGGTCTGGTGCCTCCTGGTGCCCGCCTCGCCCCACGTGGGGTCCACGGCCGTGGTGGCGGCCTCCCGAATGTATGGCAAGGTGGTCTTCTTTCTGGTGTAGGAGGCTGCCACCCAGGCGAGCGCTTCTTCCATGCCCTGGAGAAAAGGAGGGTGGCCCGGAAGCATGTCATCTGCCTCCTGGCTGCTGACGGCAGCCCCCTCACAGATCCGGTGGAGATGCGTGGAAGGGCCAGGGCCTTCTACACCGACCTTTTCTCCCCGGATCTGACTGACGTCGCCGCCTGCAGGGTGCTGTGGAACGAACTTCCCACGGTCAGCGCCCACCAATAAATCCCCGGGCATGGACGGGCTGACCGTGGATTTCTACTGCGTGTTTTGGGACGTCCTCGGCCCGGACCTCGTCACCGTCTGGGCCAAGTCTGAGGCCAGCGGAGCTCTCCCCCTGTCCTGCAGGTGGGCTGTGCTCGCCCTGCTACCCAAAAAGGGGGACCTCCGTGACCTTCGGAACTGGCGTCCCGTCTTGCTTCTCAGCACGGACTATAAAATTGTGGCCAAGGCTGTCTCACTGCGGTTGGGGTCCGTGCTGCAGGACGTGGTCCATCCCGACCAGACCAGGCCATAGCATATTTAGCAACTTGTATCTGGTCTGGGACCTCTTGGAACTCGAGTGTAGGGATGGTCTGTCGTTCGCCCTCCTGTCCCTGGACCAGGAGAAGGTGTTCGACAGGATGGACCACGGGTATCTCCTGGGCACCCTGCAGGCGTTCGGCTTCGGACCCCGTTTCGTGGGTTTTCTCCGGGTGCTGTACACTTCCGCAGAGTGCCTGGTCAAGCTCAACTGGACCCTGACCGAACCGGTCAGCTTCAGGCGAGGAGTGCGTCGGGGCTGTCCGCTGTCAGGCCAGCTGTACGCTCTGGCCATGGAGCCCTTCCTCTGTCTCCTCCACCTGAGGTTGACGGGGTTGGTGCTCCGTGAGCTGGAGCTGGAGCTGAGGCTGGTCCTGTCGGCGTACGCTGATGACGTGCTCCTCGTAGTCTGGCCGTCTGCTCGGCAGCCTCCTCCACCGGGGTCAACTAGGCCAAGAGCTCTGGCCTGACGGTAGGGGCCGGGTGGCAGGCGAGCTCCCTCCCACCCGCGCTTCAAGCCATCCGGTGGAGCGCGGGTCCGCTGCTCTATCTGGGTGTTTACTTCTCCACCACCCATCCCTCCCCGGCAGAGAACTGGCAGGATTTGGAGGGCAGGGTGTCTGAGCGGCTGCGGAGATGGACCGGACTGCCCCAGTGCCTCTCCCTCCGGGGGAGGGCACTGGTGATCAACCAGCTCGTCCTGTCCATGCTCTGGCACCGGCTCAACACCCTGGTCCCGACCCCGAGTTTCCTGGCCTACCTCCAGAAGGCAGTTCTGGAGTTCTTTTGGCCAGGACTGCACTGGGTCTCTGCAGGGATTCTGAGTCTCCCCCTGGAGGAGGGCGGGCAGCGCCTGTGCTGCATCCACAGCCAGGTCCACACCTTCCGCCTGCAGAGACTCCTTTATGGTGCAGATAGTCCGGCGTGGAGCCACTTGGCGCACGCCTTCCTCTGCCGATTCCGAGGGCTCCGATACGACCGGCAGCTCTTTTTTCTCCACCCGAGAGGTCTTCCGCGAGACCTCTCCGAGCTGCCGGTCTTCTACCAGGACCTCCTCCGGACCTGGAGGCTCGTCTCGGCTGCCAGGCCCCTTGCGGCAACAAAGGGGAGGATCTCCTCACGGAGCCCCTGCTACACGAGCCCCAGCTACGTGTGCAGGTGGCGGAGACCCTCTCGGTGCGATGGAGGATGGTCCTGGCAGGAGTCACCAGGTTTGGAGACCTCCTGGACTATGCCCGGGGGGGACTGGATGGACCCTCATGCGCTGGCTCGGCGCATGGGGGTTCCCACCCTCCGAATCCCCCGACGCATACTCCAGGAGGTGAAGGCAGCCTTACCCCCCTACTGCTTTGATGTACCTTGGGTGGGTCTTGCAAGAGGGTGCTTCCCCCCCCCTCTCAGCCTCAGCCCTCCGGTGCTTACCATCGGGCCTTGGCTCCACGAACCCCCTCGGTCCCCCCCCATCCTCACGCCCCAAGCCGGCTGCTTGATCTGCAGTCGATCCCCTTCCAGACCGTGCTGAGGAACCATCTGTACACGCTTGTGCTCCACACCCTTCATTTCTTCGCCCTCGTGTCCCACCCGGACACGAAGTGGCAGGACCTACTACCACCCTCAGAGGGCGAGGACCCCCGGTGGGCCAGCCTGTATTCCACCTTGACCCCACGGCCTGCCGGAGACATCAGTTAGCGGCTCCTTCACGGAGCCGTGAGTATGGGTGCGTACCTGGCGCAGTTCACCTCCCACCCCGACACCTGCCCCTTCTGCGGCGTGAGGGAGACCCTGGCGCACGTGTATCTGGAGTGCGCCAGGCTGCAGCCCCTCTCCCAGCTCCTCCAGAACCTCTTGCTGAGGTTCTGGCTGCACTTTTCCCCTCACTTGTTCATCTATTCACACCCCATCCGTGGCCCCATGAAGTCGCGGGACCTCCTCGTCAGCCTCCTCTTAGCCCTGGCCAAACTAGCCATCTACAAGACGAGGGAGAGGAGGTTGGCAGGGGGGCTGTCTGTGACTGTGGGGTCTATTTCCATTCCCTTGTAAACTCAAGTCTCTGGGCAGGGTTCCTCTGGGCGGTGTCTGCTGGCTCCCTGGACACCTTCAGCAAGCAGTGGGTGCTGTCCGGGGTTCTCTGCTTGGTGTCCCCTTCTGGTTTCCTATGTTTGACCCTGTGACCCCCACACCCTTTCCTGTTTTTTCATTTGTTGTCCCCCGTAATCAGTTGGACCCAGGTCCAGTGGCTCTGCCCCTAGGCTGGGGGGGGGGGAGCCTTTAGCGGTGGGTGGGCTCGTGCCCACCCACCTACCCCGGATTCAAATAGGAGAACTTTCCCAGTGCTCTCTGCCCTTGCTATACCACATGACATTTAAACTATCTTAGCATTTATGTCAAATGGATTTTCTGTTCTCAGAAATTAGAGATCCTGCTTCGGTTGAAACTGTTGAGGTGATGCTCCAATCTGTCCTGTCCGTTCAGTGAATGTGACCTCATTGTTAATTAGTAGCATTTTACATGTTGTACTTTACATACTTTATTTGCATAAGTATAAATGACTAAAGATGCAAGGCAGTGGAGAATCAGGCCTAGATGAGCTAGGCCTGGAAGAGAGATCTAAGAAGACTACAGAGGCCTAGAAAATCATGAGTTGGAGAAAGTGAATAAAGTGTTTGTTTACCCCTTCACCTAATACAAGGACTATGTGGAGTCACTCAATGAAATTAATAGGCAGCAGGTTTAAAAGGAAGTATTTACCTGGCAATGAGTTCCACTTTAGGAAGATGTTGTAAAGGCCAAAAGGAATGAGACTGTCTTCTAAAATAGGTTCACCTGTGGTTAGCCAAGACAGTCAGGGATGTAACCCTGTGCTCAGGAGGGACCTAGCCTCTGATTTTCAGAAGCTGGGAGTTGAGGGAGGCTGGCTCATGCAGTGATTACCTCTTCTGTCCATTCCCTCTGAAGCAGCTGGTGGTAGTAGTCACTTTTGGAAGACAAGATATGGGCCTAGGTGGACTGTTAGTGTGACCTCAGTATAGCTGTTTGTATGGTATATAGGAAGGAAGAGGTGTAACTGAAAGCCTTTTTAATCCTATTTGTGAAGACTTAGTTGTCAGTTCATTTTTACCTCATCCTGATCCCTTTTCTGCAGTAGTCGCTAGTTGTACAAAGGCAAATGTCACTTGTTTAGCAATCTGCATTTTAAACACCTGGTGCTGAATTGGGTGCAAACACTTCCTTCTAAAAACAAGCAAAGCTCAGTCAATGGTTAATCTAAGATGCTGTTTGAATATATATACCAATATACCAAAGACAAGATGTATAAACAGCCTCTTTCCTCAACTGTGCTGATCCATGCCCATACATGTTTAGTGTTAAATACCCAATATTAATTGCCTTTTGAAGTGCTGCCTCTAGAAACTGAGGTTAAGGATTAAAAACAAAGAAATCTTCAATCTTTAAAAGTGTAATTTCAACATCAATTGGTAATTCAATAAAAAAATGGCCATTGGAAGACATTTAAATGCTTCAGATTTCACAGATAGTCTTTATTATTCAATGAACAGAAATTCATCTTAATATGTTAGTGGGCTTTATATTTTATCAAACTTCATAAAACATACAAAAATACTTCTCTGAATGCATAGATTTGCTGTTACCAGCACTATATTCTTACAGTCAGTAGTTCTTTAGTAGTTTGGGTTGTGTATCAAGTTAACAGTTAGTTGTGAACTAGAGGAAATAAAGCTTTTTAAACTAGACTTGCTCCCATTGGTTGTTAGTTGCTGGACAATTGTTACATTGTCATTTTTACATAATTTCCTACCCCTTTTAACCTCAGGAGCTCCAGCACCAGCTGTAAATACTCTTCTTTTCCTTTCTCTCCTCCCCCTGTTTAGCATACACTTTGAAATAACCCCTGCATCCCAGTGGTGGGTGCACCAGATAGAGCTGATGCTGCTTGTGGTGAGGCTATTAAGTACTGATGGCAGTACGGGCCTCCTAACTGAGGAGCTGAATCAGGCCTTAAGAGTTAGTCCACCGATGGTGCACAGAAAGGCAAGCCAGGGGTGAGTACTGTCAGTCTGCTGGGCCGTGCTGTGCCTCCCTCCGCTGCTCAGCATCTTTTACTGTTGACTGGACCAGAAGCTAAACTGGGGGCACAAGGATTAGTTCACTGCTGCATGGGGGCACAAGGATTAGTTCACTGCTGCATATCACCAGAGAGTTTCATTGACAGTGATCCGTTAGTTGTAGGATGGAGGGGAAGGGAAAGAACCTAGAATGCAGTAATCAGTGTTGAAGCAGTTGAGCAAAAAATCCCAGTGATGAAAAGTGCTAGTAACCAACTCATCGTTATGGTTTGGCTTTTATCTGGCATGTTGCAAAACAACTTGCTATTGTCTGTCTGGTCAAATTCAGAAGTGTTTACTTAATATAAACCAATACATGCCAGTGAAAACACTGGTCAAAAAGAGCAGCAGCTATTGCAACAGGAAGCTATCCCCTATGGAATGTATTACACTCCATCATTTCCAAGCACTGTAGTCCACATAAAAAATCCCTACCATTATAGCTGTGATTGTAGCTAATAAAACAAGTTCCTGGGCTAGTTGCTATTTAAAGGCAGCTGCTTTATTACAGTTTAATAAAGAAATGGTGTTGGAAAGAGAATCAATTACTCTAGCTGTTAAAAGTCACTATTAGGTGATGTTTAAGTGATAAGAAAGGCCAGCTTTCCTAGTCAGCCTGGAGTTGCCAGTTCTGGTTTCCTTGCACATGAGCCCACACTTCATCAGTTTCAGGGTAGCCCACTATTTCAAGAGCTGCTGGAGACTAGTACTCCCAGCAACAAAGGGCGGCCTCCTTGGGGGGAAAAAATGCTTTAAAACATGGTAATTGATACATGGTTTAAAATTAACACTGCCCAGCATACACGCTAGACCATTCTTATGCAATCTTGCTCTGAAAAATTAGGAGATCAAGTTACTTAAATACAACTTTTTAACATTGCTATAAAGCATCCAGGAAAGTTCAGCTATTTAGAATTGGCTGAAGTTTCTGATCCCCTTTACATGACACCAATTCATGCACTAGTTGTCAGTTTATAAACAGGTCTAGGTGTTAATTGCTTCACATATTCCCTTAAGTGGGTTTGGCTAAGCAAAGCAGACTCTCTTCTGGAGTTTAGATATTTTCACCTCTCAACAACAAATATTTTCTAGTTGTCCGCTCCTGCTGCACAGGAGGCTGAATTTAACCCAGCTTCCCTGAACTGTTAGCATCAATGAGGCTGGTTCCTAGAAGAGCTTTAAAATAAAATCACATTAAAGCACTGTTAGAATCATAGGGACTGGGTGCCAAGTGTTAGTCAGTGAATTAGTTTATAGGTTTTAAAAAGCAATTGACACCCACCTTTTAAATATAATCAAACATGGCAGATGCCTTTTAAGCACTAGCACAGATGTAACTTTCATTCGCTTTTATAACCTAATACACTTGTTCAACACTGCAGCTAAATTTTACAAAAATCACTATTTTAAGAATATTAAAAATTAGCCTAAGATTTAATAAAAGTTATTAAAAGTTTGTTCATTTGAGTCATTTTATTTGGGGGAAGAGAAATGAAGGTGTTTAAGTAAACATCAATGGCAGTTTGACGTCTGGGGACCTGATATAAGCAAGTTTTCTCTGTGTGGTCGTTACAATCATGTTTACAACAAGTGACTTCTGTGGACTATTTTGAGCTGTAAATACCACTGATCTGGAAGACATCATGGCATGCTACTTTACACTTAGGACAGTTATGAGAGTCTCAATGAGCATGGTACTGTGCATAGTAATCAGACAGCTAAACTCCACTCCCAAACATGGATTTGAAGCTTTCTTAATCTATTAAGGAGGGAGAAAGCAGTGCAAAACCACATTCTTGAAGACTGTAGTGCAAACCTTTAAACTTCATCAGTTCACTTAACATTTTGGTGACAGAGAGAGTGCACCCTGAAGAGACTGAGAAAGAAGGACAGTCTATTTTCCGGGAGCAACAATTTTGCCACACACCGTAAGTTCAAATTTATAATTTATGCAAAAAATACATTTATAGATCTCTAACTCTGCCTGATTTTTTCCAGGAAGGTTTAATGGGACAAAAAGAGATGGGGATATTCAAAAAAGTCTTTACTTTTCGTGCCAACAGTTGACCAGTATCCTTTGAATGCCAAATACAACCAATAACCTTTATTGACTTGTATCTGAAGCATGTTGGCTTAGTAGACAAGTATCTGAATACAGTATTAAGTTAAAAAAAACAAAGGGGATAGTAAATATTAAAGATATACTATTATTTGTTAAAATATTAACCCTAATAACAAGGTGTCACACAAGCCACTGCTTCAGAAGACAGCAGCATATAATTAGGTTCTGACATTCTAGAAAGTTCAGTAAGTTAGCTTTGATGCTTTACTGTTGTAGCAAGACCTCTCTGTCAATGTTGATGCAGCATTTCTAAAAGAGTTGTCGCTTTTCACTAGAACCAACTCCAGTTCTTGAAAATCCTGAAGTCTTGCAACATCTTTGTCCTTAGAAGGATGAAAACAAAAAAAAAGTAAAAATGTCTACAACTGTATTTACCATTAATATGTATAAACAAGGTCAAGCCTGTGAAAGCAAACATTAAACATGCCAGGTACAATTTTAACCAACAAGGTAAATACCATTCTTTTCTAGTAACAGAAGAGTCAATTTCTTTTTCTCTATGATGGAATCTCTCAATATTTTGGGATGACTTTTCCATTCTTAAAGTATCCAATATTTGTACTTTTGTGAATTAAAACAGTAATAGGCTCTGACCAGAACATTGCGACGAAGGTCCATGCATCTGTCAAAATCATGCAGACAAGGCAAGCTGATTTCAGACACAGAACCATGAGAGCTGTGTTGTCTTGCACACAAAGGACTGTTTACAGGTAGAGGATTTCCCTTTCTACCCTCCTTCTCCAAAACATACTTCCATTTCAATATACTAATCACATGTTCAAGTGATAAACATGCACATTGTGTATTCAGTCTTACGTTTCAAATATCTGGCAACTCTAGGCCCCTGTGATTTCACGTGCTTTGGGAAGTTTAAAAACAACATATTCATTTTGATAAAAATAAATGCGTTTTACTAGATTGTGATGAAACTGCATCATTTCCCTCTCATGTAACTTTTCTTTGGGCCTGAATACTTAAAAAAATTATGTGGTATTCCATTCTAGCATACAGTGCAACTCTGGATTCTAAAGTTTGTAAATGATCTTTGTATTCCAGAGTCCATGATAATCAAATAAATAATACCCAATTAGCAATTAAACATGAAAGTTCCTCTTACCTTTCTTACCAACGTATTTGGTAACTTTCTAATCTTCTCCACTTGATCTGGATTAACACCCAGTTCACAGCAACTGACTCTGAGCAGATCTTGATAGGTCAGTTCTTGTCGGTCTAATTCAATCTCAATGAAGTCATTTTCCCTAAGGTTTTGAATTCTTACCTTAAGCACCAGTTCTAATAAAAAGAAAAAATCATATCATGTAGGAGGAGCTACGATAAAATAATCTCACAAAGAAAATCTTTATACATTGAAACTGAGGAACAATTTTATTTGATGTTTTATTTATATTTGAAGTTTTTAAGCTGCGGCTTGACAACACCCTGGCTGGGAGATTTAGCTGAGGTTAGTCCTGCTTTGAGCAGGGGATTGGATTAGATGACCTCCTGAGGTCCCTTCCAACTCTAATTATGATTCTATGATTTGATTATTTAAACTCAGATTTTGTTTGCACAATATCAGAGTCACTCTGATAAGGAATTAAGCCTGTGATACACATATAAAGTCCAGTAACCCAAAACTGCAGAGGAAGCTTTAAAATGATGTGGGCATATTAAAAAAAAATAAATCTATGCAATATTCTAAAAGCCTCTGTATCAGAATTGATTCGCCCTGTGAATTTAGTGCTTGGGATATTACAGAGATGTATAAATACTACTGTAATGGGAGCCATATAAGTATTATGATCTCTGGAATCCTTCCACACAGATCAGGTACAGCAGAGACAAGTGCAGTGCAAACTTATTAACACTACCCGGCCTCAACTCTTAAGATAGAGGGACCATTTCGGGGGGGTGAGAAAGTTGAGACTCCATGGCCTAGTCAGTCTTTGACCTTTCTGTCGTCAAGGGGGTCACAGTCATGCCAGTTTTGTGAGATGGACGCCTGTCCATCAGACAAAGCCATATTGCAAAGCCTCTGAAGAGTTAATCTGAAGAGAAAACAGAAAAATTTTCATAGATTTCAATCTCAAACTTTCTCACACCTTTGTGGCTGCATGGACCCTCACTGACATCTGGGGCTTTCACAGGCCATGGGATCTACCAGCATGGAGCGGCTTGCAGGATCAGGACCTCAGGCTGGATCTGACTCAGCAACTCCAGTGAAGAAAATCTGCATAGCCTTTTATCTGCGCCCTCTTAGTGACCAAAAAAGCTGAATCAGTTTGCATGTGCTCAGAGATGACAACATCAGGAGTTTGTGGTATATTTGAGTCCACAATGAGCAATTAGACCTTGTAAAGAGGTAGCGATGGGTAACAGGATTGGTTTGGAATAAAATTTCTATTTTTGGGGTTCTAACAATTTAGTTTATGGCTGAAATAGGAATTAAAACAGATTTTTCAGAATAAACAGCAGCACAGCTTTAGCATAATGTTATAGTGACATAAAATCTATTCCACTTCTGAGAGAAAATAGGATGTATGTAATTATCCACATTCTGGTCAGTTCCGCTAGTGTAATTTAAGATTACCACCACTGGTTCACATCAGTGTTACAGAGCAGACTCAGTATGACTAATGAAAGGTTTCATTTCAACAGCAATGAAATTTACTGGAAAAAAATCAGGAAAGCATTAGGGAATGTAAAGGAACCTCAGAAGCAGAAGCTAAATTTTGTTATGAAGGATTTGTCTACATACAAAATAATCTGGAATCAAGTAGGGTGTGAATTTGAAGTGGGTTAACTCTTATTCCAGCTATTCGGGAATAACTCCCCTCTGTAGACAAGCCCTATATTGCAAGTTGCATTAATTTACAAAAGAGTTATAACACCTTGTATCATATTTGGCAGCGTTTGTGATTTTTAAATTGTTTAGGTTTTAGACTGGAATCTCTCCAGCAGCAGAAAAGCAGCTTTAACTGTCTAACACATTTATAGTACTGTATAAACAACACAACAATTATTCTATTTAGAAGGGTGGGGAGAGCATTTTAAATAGAGAGGGAACAGATTGCTCTCTGCCACCATACCGTCCCGTTGACCATCCCTCAACATTTCTACCTCCACTCCAAAAGGATGGAAAGAGAGATTAAGAGCAGCATGAAACACACCCTCATTTCAGCTCCGAACTAGTGATGCAAATGCAGTGTGATAGCAAGATGCATGATCTTGGAAAATTACACTTCGTTACCTTGAATATTATATGGAAAAGTTCCGGTGAAGAAAAGGGGCTGAAATGTCGGTGCAGCCCCAGTATAGGAGCCATTCTGTTGCTGAGGTACTGGCTGTTTAGATGTTACTGGAGAAAACAGGCCTTTCTTATGAGACATGGATGGCTGACAAATGGGACCATTCTGGACTCTAGGTTTTGGATATTCTGACATCATGATGGCTGCTGATGGTGTGGGCTGGCCTTCCTTAGAGTCAAGTGCAGGAAAATCATCTTCGCTGTGTGATGACGTGGATGTGCTTATGCTTTCAACCTGAGTTGCTGATGAAGAAGGACTAGTTGTTTCACACAAAGAAACAAAAGAGTCGGAAGTGCTTTCATTCTGGGATGCTGTTGGGATGGCTGGAATGCTGCTGCTTTCTTTACTGTAAACATAAGGGAAGGGTGGATTGGCCAAATAGTTTGCAACAATTGGCAAGTTTAAGTCTTTCACTTCTTGAAATTCATTTTCCTCCACTTCAAGGTAAGTTGAGAGAAAGAGAGAGAGAGAAAAAAAGAGAGAACCTGTTACTTAAATATTACTATCTTCCCCCATTCAAATATAAAAATAGCTTTTCCTGCCAAGTCTCAAAAATTACTTCATCTTGCAAAAATCATAAGGAGTGCACCACTGTAGCTTGAGCCTATGGGCACTTGGAAGTGTTGCAAAATGCCAGCAATGTGAAGTGAAAGAAAAGAATAAAAATGAAGAGTGGAAGGAATTTTACTACACACTGAACTGGAAGCCAAAAAAACAGCCAAAGAAAAATAATTAAACAGAGTAAACAAAAGCAGATGCCAGTGACGCCTTTAAATATAGCAATGCCTGTTCATCTTCTCTGAAAGGATGTAGACTGAGAAGTATTTTCTTGGGTAAATCTTAGTTCTGACATGATTTTGTCAAAAAACATTTAAAATAATTGGTTCTCTCAGATGCCAGCAAAGGAAGTGGAACGGTTTTCTCAGCAGGGGGTTCAATGTAGGGCCCAATCCTGCAGTCCTAACATTTGCCAATCTATTGCAACAAATGGGAATTTTGCTTGAATAAGAACTGCAGCAGTAGGCCCATTACCAATAACAATGCCAAGACAGCCCAAAAAGATGCTCTCAATTATCTGTGTATGCACAGCTAAATTAGTTGAGGAGGGTGAAAGTGACACATACCCCATAACTGGTAAATGAGGCACTCAAGTCCTTTAAAAATCTGGGCACGAATGATTAGTGCCCAGAGAAACATAGTAGGCAGGAATTACGTGGCGGTTCATTTCCCTTGGACATGTCAGCCTAAACTTTCAAAAGGCAGAACCCAAGTCATATTGTCCTACTCCGTGTGTAAAAGATGTAGGTTTTCGCTCAGAAAGAAAAACAAGTTTTCGAAGATTACTCCAATCTCACAAATTCCTGTGAAAATAGTAATGGTAACCTGTACTTAGCTGCACAAGTATTTTACACAGGAGTCATGCAGTTATTACACACTCCTTGTGGATTGTCAAAGTTAGCCTCAATTTAAGAGGCTTATTCACCATTCAAATATCACTAACATATACAAACACTCCCACTGAAAGTTACAAAAGGTGAAGTCACTATGGTAAAGAAATACTGGACTCAATCAGACATATCTGCACTATTTCTTAGAGCATTACATATCTAATTTTGTGCTTGCTTTTCAACACGTGGCATAAGCGTTTTAAATATACTAGCGTGTTTTGTCAAGTATATAGACAGGATTAAGTTTTACTTCTAAGAAGTCATAACAAAGCTATGAAATTCTGAAAAGCCATAGCTCCCAAAATGTAGCAGTTGTTTCTATATACAATGTAAGACTTTTGATTCAGCTTGACCAGGTCTATCTGAACATATATAAAAGCCTTTAGCTTGAGGCTTGATCCAGCTCCATTTAAGTCAATGGAAACACTTCAACTGGAGTTGGAAAAGCAGTTTCATTCTGAGTTTTGTAGCTAAAAGAGAACTCTTAAGGGCTTATCTACACAAGGAAATTTACTGATAAAGTTATACTGGTATAATTATAGTGCTATAATTATATTAGTACACCTTGTGTGCACACACTTTTAATTCCAGAATGAAAGTGCCTTTTTCCAGTTTAGCTTATGTCACTTTCACTACAGTGCTTTAATTATTGCAATAAATTTCCCCATGTAGGCAAGCCGTAAAAAAGCATGTCTCAGGCAAGAGTGCAGATTTTGAATTCTAGTTGGCAACTATCAGCTTATAGCATCATGTTAAAAAAGTTAAACAGGTTTATCTACTAGTGAAATAATAACCATACTAAACAACTTTGAGGATGATATGAGAAAATATATCACCTTTGAACCTGAATGTGTCATGTAAATCAAATGGCATACAGTCTCTTACCCTCTATCTCCTTTCTATAGTAGGGCCATATAGACCTACTCTGCCTACTTTGCTTGACATAAAACATTCTTGCACTTATTCATAATGATTTACATGAGGCATAAGTAACTTGCCCAAAGTGAATCAGAATCAGAACCAGAAGTAGAATTCAGGAGTCCTCATTCCCAACAATATCTTACAACATATTAGAATGCATTTACAAATATCTACAAGGCACTAGATACATGCAGTTGGAAGCTCAAAAGAAGTTAAACATATTTACCTACATGGGGTATAATCTTTTAAAATCTCATATACATAGTAAGGGATTGCCAGTTACAAAAGGGTACACTCCATCTAAACTTTTTTAAAAAACAAATAACTGAATTGGAACAGCAATACTTATTTACTCACTTTCAAAAGAGTTAACTCATAAAATTCACTGCCAGGGTGACATTTTACAACAAGGTTTCATCTTAGCATAAAACATGTTCACAGAAAAGAAATAAACCCTAGAAAAACCTGCAACCCTTCCTTACATGAACTGTGCCACTGAAGTCAGTGGAACTACTTGTATGAGTAAGCAATGCTGGTGTGACTTAAGGAATGGACCAGACCCTGGCTTTATAATGGAAATGCTGTCAATCTATTGAACTAGAAATAACGAAATACAAAGAGCAAATATTTTAGAATAAATGTCAAAATATGCAAGTTGTACCTCCCATAATCTTCCTGATCTCTTTCTTCGATGTTAACTGGGCTGCCAGTTCTCCTCTAGCTGTGAGAATCTCCTTATCAGCACCAGCATCTACCAGACAAGAGACTACTTCAGCATGGTTCCGTTTGCACGCCCAGTGCAAACAAGTCCTGTGTGTAAAAGAAATATATTAGTGACTCAAAGTTCCAATGAGCTACACCCCGATCACAAAATCCAGAGTTCTAAACCACTATGTTGCCAACAATAATAATCCATTAGCCTGAAGTTGCATGTAGAATAAGGATGATTTAGGAGACACCAGAGTTGCTTCCACCTTTACATTGAAAACATGAGTCAGCTGCAAATTCCTTGGGACAGTTCCTTTACTTTGAACTATCAGTGTACGCTGACTAAGTACACTGTCAGTGCTAAACAAGAACACTTCATGCCATTAACAAAATATAGAGTTGGTGGCCCCTGTACTTGAGCAATGTTAATTGTTACACAATATAGTGTAATAGAAATTAAGAGTGGACAGGAGTCTTAGTATAGCCCTGTAAAGACCTGGACTAAAATGTTAAATAACAAGTGCCTCCTAAATCCATATTTAGGCTTCTAAATGAGTGGCCCAATTTTATATATTCACAGATTTTAAGGCTGGAAGGGACCATAGATCACCAGGTCTGACTTTCTGTGTCTCACAGGCCATTCAATTTCTGCCAGGTACCTCCTGTGCTAAGTCCAAAATGTGTTTGATTAAAGCAAATCTTCCAAACAGGCATCCAGAGTTGAAAACATCAAGAGACGGAGAACCCACCATTTCCCTGGGTAGCTCCTTTCAGCGGTTAAGCACCCACACTGTTACAAATTTGTACCTCGGTTCCCAACTGTTGGGTCATTACAAACTGTCATTTTTTTCCCCAAAACTACTGTGCACCATGCATCTCCCATCCAAGTCAATGGGAGATGCTGGGTGCTCAGCACTTTTGAAACATCTGGCTACTGACAGACCCTCAGTAGGAACTCAGAGCCGTCATTTTCGGGGTCCACTATTGAAAATGTTGGCCCAGAGTTGTATTATCGTTCCGTAACATCCTTAGAACTCAGTTGAGTCCCATCTACACAGACAAACCCCAACATTACAAGTCAGGTTAACACCGTCACCGGGCATAAAGCCTGGTGCCGGGCTCAGTCTCCGTTCACTCACGCGTCTGTCAACAATAGCGCTTGGACGTGCCGGAGGGGTGGCCGTGTTCGTCTGCACGGGGCCAAGGCCACCGGACCTGCAGCACTTTAGCGACTCACACGTTCTTCCTGGCCCGCAAGCCACTGCGTGTGAGGACGCGGGGTCGGCCCTGGAAAGCTCACGCCCGCAGAACCGTGTTGGCCTTCCCCGGCCTAGGGGACCCCCTGCTTTGTAACAACGCTTAGCTCCCAGGGAGCGTTTTCCAGGGCCCACCTGCTGCCACTGGAGCGCGGCCTCGCCCTCCCATTTCAGGGGCCCAGGGCCTGGCTCGTTCCAAGGTCACCCCACAGGCCCAGGGGGGAGCCGGGAACAGAACCCGGGTCTCCCGAGCGCCAGCCCAGCGCCTTCTCCGCTAGGCCACGGTGCCATTCCTGTCACCGCCCGTTACCGCGCCCCTCCCCCCCCGACCGGGGGCCGTGCAGCCGCTTCTGGGGGGCAGCGCCGCGGGGCGGGTAAGTGCGCGCGGGAACCCGGGCACCCCCCCACGGGGGGGGGGCCACTCACCAGCCGTTAATCTCGTTTTGGGAGTTGACGTCCGCCCCCCGCTGCAGCAGCAGCCGCCGCACCTCGGCCAGGTCCCCCAGCGCGGCCGCTTCCCTCAGCCGCTCCTGCAGCTCGCGCGCCGCCATGGCGTCCCGCCGCGGGGCCCGGGCCCGGAGCCAACCCCGGGCCCTGCCCTCGGTGACACGCCGCGCCGGGCCGGCCCGGGCTGAGGAGAAGCCGGGCCGATTTCAGAGCCGGGGGGCTCCGGCCCCGCTCCCAGGCCGCCGCGGAGCCTCAGCCCGCGGGAGGGAGGCATTTCCGGACCGCGTCCGCAGCGCCCGCCCGTGGCCAGCCGGCGGGTTTCAGGGAGCTCCCCTCGGACGGGCCGGGGAGATTTGAACCACTTCCAGCCAGCGCCTGTTCGCTGGTCAGGCACCTGGCTCCAGGGGGAAGGCCCGGGCCTTGGCTCCCTGTCCCGTGATATTAAAAGGGCTGGAAAACCCTCTCCCGGAGCGGGCCCAGAGCCTCCCTCGGGTTTGGGGGGGACCCATGTCACAGCCAGCAGGGGAGAGGGGCCATGGGAGTTGGCTGTGGGGGCTATAACGGGGATTGTTTTTTGAGGCCGCTGGACCCGACCGGATTTTATATTTCCTCGTGGCTTTCTAATTCCTGGAGACCCCTGAGAACTGAGGTTGCTGCGGCTCCACGCAGGCAGGGGGTTGTTGGCACCATTGGGGAACCTCACACAACAGAAGTTCTGATTCTCCACTGCCCGCCCGTGGAGTCATTTACACCCACGCCCGCTGACCACAAAACACTACAAAGCCAAGGGGGGGGGGAAACCAGGCTCGGGGTCTCCCTAAATCCTACCTTGAACCAAGCAGTCACCGTTTTAAAAGTCCCTCCTTGTGAGGCAGGAATTTGGTGGGGGAATTTCAGTGAGAGGTTTAAAATCTCTGGTACATTTGTAAGTGCTCCCTCCCATCCTGACAGTCCTGTGAATTCCCAGTAGTCATTTCTTTGGAGCAGTGTTCTTCATTAAATCACTGCGGTTCATGTTTGAGAACTCTGTTTAACTCTGACATTTCTATTCTTGAGTTAGCTCCTACGGTCTCTGAGCTATTGTCACTAGGTTTCTTCATTTATCTCTAGTCCCTAAACTACTGGCCATTATTTACTTCCCTCATCTCAGACATTCTTATTTGTTTGGGGACTTGCTGCTGGTGCTGCTATTGGTTAGCATATATCAGTTTATCCTGAAATTAAGATTTTAAAGTAATTTAAAATAATCTGCGTTTATAATCCTTTGTGCTTTTCCAGCACCTTCCATCAAAACACTTTAAAACGTTTTGCTAATGTGAATTAAGCCTCCCACTATACATCCCCAAGAGGAAGGGGAAGGTCATCCTTGTTTTATGGATGGGAAAACCGAACAGAGAGAGGTTAGGGTCAACATTTTAAAAAGTGATCGCTGCCTCTGGGTCTCTCAGTTGAGGGTTATGGGATATGTTGCTGCTCATCTGTCCTAAAAGTAGGCTCAAGGAATCTCAAGATGAGCACCCAAAAACAGAAATCAGTTTTGAAAATTCTGTCCTAAAACAACTTGCCTAGGTTACACAGCAACTCAGTGTCAGAGAATAGAAACCAGATTTCCTGACTCCCAGTCCTTTATATCAAGCACAAGACCCACCTCACCTCTCATAATCTCTGGCAAAGATTTGTTCTGGCTTTTAAAGGAGATTATGGTGTTGGTGCCAAATGTAACTCTAATAAAGCTTTGCACTTAGCTAGTGCTTTACATCCAAGGATCTCAAAGCATTCTACAAAAGTGGGTATCATTTTCTCCATGGTAAGTGGAGGCCACTCAACAAGTCAGTCCAGGAAGAGAATCCAGTGCTGTGCCATTCTAGTAGACTTCATTGACACATATATCTGTATTCTTCCCCAGAGGCTTGTGCATTAAAATTTAACTTTCACTTTGGCAGACCACTCCAGACTGCTGAGCAGACGGCCCTCAATGTCTGATGTCATTCAATGCCATTCATACACAAAATTAATAAATGTTAGGAATTAGTATCAAATACTTTCTGGGGCTCTAGCAAAACAGCAAGAAATCTGCAAAAATCTAGCAAATCTGCAAAATCTAGCAAAACAGCAAGAAATATAGGAAATATAGAAATAGAAATATAAGAAAGAAATACTTTCTGGGGCTCTAGCAAAACAGCAAGAAATCTGCAAAAATCTAGCAAATCTACAAAATCTAGCAAAACAGCAAGAAATATAGGCCTGGAAAATCCATAAAGATATACTGCTCCACACCAAAGGGAAAAAAGACAGTAGGCTCTATTTTAAAAATTCTCCCTCTGTGTTACTTCCATTGATGTCAAAGGGGATTGTGTGTGTGGAAGGCTTGCAGGCGCAGGCTCGATAATCAACAGTTTTATTAGTAAAAATTTATTAAGCCTCTAGGGGTCGCAATGGAACAACAATAAGAGCTTTAGAATCCAGTTTTGCATTTAGCAGAGTAACTCTGTCATATGCCTTTAATGTGAAAAAATAAAAATAATAGCCTTAGCATTTTCACAGAGCAGATTTCAAAGCACTTCACGATAAAAAGGATATTATGCAACGTTTTAAAAATGGGGACAGTTGAGGCACAGAGCAGTTATTTGACTGCCCAAGTTTAGAATTCTGTTCAATTCTACTGAAGGTTTTATACCAAACCCATCACATCATTCATGGTACCTGAGCGCTTCAGGTCAGCAGGTCAGTCAGCCAGCGAGACAGTTTCCCAGTTGGGACTAAAGGCTAGACTCTCAATGGTATTTAGGTCCTCATTCAAAATAATTTCAGCCTAGAATACTTTTGAGACTCTAGGGCTAGAACCCTCATCTCTGGTCCTTATGCCCAAATTACTGCTTCCATACCTAAATGTTATGCAGGATCACCACCACATAATTACAGTGTTCTCCTCTCCAGAGTGGTGAGACTGGCTCTCTCATGAAAGTCTATGTAGGAGAGGATTAGCTGAGGGTTGCCACCGCTAGCCTTCCCTCTTTTGCCATGTATTCTGGAACTTCTGACTCACATAATACACTTACATATTGGAACTAACAAAATGGATACCGGAAAAACCAGAACAAATCATGTACTTTTCCTGCATCCCACCCCACATTTTACATCCAATTTAGTGCCCAATCCCATCAAGCATAGGTGCTGTGGGTGCTCCTGCACTCCCTGGCTTGAAGTAGATTCCATCATATGCAAGGTTTACATTGCAAGGTTCAATGGCTTTCAGCACCCCCACTATAATAATTGTTCCAGCCCCTCTGGTGTCATGTGCTGAGCACATCAAGGATCTGGTTTTCCACTCTCTTGTTCAGGGTGAATGTAAAATGCTACCAGTGCTGAGAGTGGAGAGGTCTGCTCTGAGGGCATTTTGCACAGGAATCAATGGCAGTATAAGATAGCAGAGAATCAGTCTCCTTGTAAAGGGTTGAATACCCTGATCGCCCCTGGAAACTTTTGGGACTTGAGCATATGTAACACACTTGCACAGTGTGCCTTGTGTCTCACTCCAATGGCTAGTTTGCACAAAGGATAGTAGCCTATTCCAGTTACACACGAATGGTGTTATTCCTTCGGGTTAAGTTGGAGCGATCTATGCTATGAATCAGAAGGTCCTGGCTCCATGCTCTAACAACCCATGCAAGTGGTTGGCAGAGATGCTCAGTACCTCCAAAGAGGCATTCAGTGCTTTGCAAGAGCAGGCCTGAGCCTGCAAACCCTACTCACACAAGTAGGCTGTATGGGACTAGCCCTACTGACGCCAATGGGGATGCTCATGTGGGTACAGGTTTGCAGAATCAGGCCCTTAGACTTAAACTCCGCAAGGCAGGGACCTCAGGCTCAGTCTTACTTCCACAGAAGCCAGTGGTAAAACTCCAATTGACTTAAATGGGGTCAGGATCAGACCCCTCATCTTCTTATATGTCTGTAAAGTGATAGGCATGTCCATAACACAGATTAGTTAGGGTTGCCAACAGTTGTGTATTATAAGGGATGTCCCTTCTAAAAAAATAAAAATTGCCTGTCTTGTATTAAATCGGTATGGGATGCCTATTATCCTGTATTTCAACCAGGGGCAGTCTGAAATGTTGCTTCAGCATCTGAAATCCAGGATGGAGCAGCACTTTGGCCCCTCGTTTTGCAAAGTGCTGGTGGCTGGCAACCTCTGGTGCACTGGGTCACAATGACACTCAAATTTGGCCTGGCTGCACCTCCATCCTGGACCACCCCACAGAAAGTTGCCTCTCTCATTGAAATCTGAAATAGAACCTCTGCTGGTTGCAGCACAGGCTCCTCCAGCTGCTGCCTTCCTCCGGTCCACACCCCTTCTTTCTGCTCCCACCCTGGTAGTGCACAGCGCTGCAACAGACAATGACTAGCAATTGCAGCCTCCAGCTTGACTCCTGGCACCCGTGCAGAACCTGAACAGTCACAATTGCTGCTAGCCCATCACCTGAGGCCCTGGGTTCTCTACATCCAGAGCTGGAGAGAGAGAAACGCTAGGAAATTTGGGGGGTGGGGATAAAGGGACTTGCCCCCAGAGGTTCAAGTTAAGACTGGGGACATCTGAGGTCTGTCTTTTTTTTTTTTAAATACAAAAGTCCTATATAGAACCGAATACATCTTCTCTAATTAACCTTGGCAGTACCATTCAGGCCCTGAGCCCACAAACACTTAACCACATGCTTAACTTTAAGCATGAGTAGCAGCACTGACATCAGTGGGATGGATAAGTGTTTTCAGGATCAGGGCCTTAGTTTTTGCCTTCTCTGGTCTGAGATCAAGGTTCCTGTAATTTGTTTGTTTGTTTTCTTATTTTTGCATCCCCTCTGAACCACTCAATGTAACAAATTCTGTATCAATTGCTTTAAAATGAAGCGGCTTCACTGAATCATTTTCTCTTCCTTGCATAAGCCTTTTTGGAAAACCATGATCTATTGTTTTCAAAATGGCTTTTGAAGTCTTTTTGCTTCCCCCTTTTCACATCTCAGGTCTAATTTCCCAACACCCTTAAACAAATCCTCAGTAATTTAGAATTGTTGTTAAACATCTTTTTTGAGGATTACAATTATGTTATTCCTGATTACACAGTGAACGGATATATCGCTGTATAATCGCATTTGAAATATATAATCCCCCCCCAACCTACCCAAAATTATGTTTATAACAATTTGACCCCAGGCTTGTTAAGGCGATTAGAAATACGATTTAGGTGTAGCCATGGACCTTAAAATTTATACTTTTAAAAAACATTTGTAAAGCTCTTATGTCTTTAAGACTGGGAAGATGAAGGGTCTGGTGGGGAGAGAAGAGGAGGAGCTAAGAATCAAGATCCAGATTAAAACCTGCATTTAACATGATTTATGCTGCCCAGTTTGAGTGTTTGAATAAAGCGGGGTCAGAGGAGGATGGGAAATTTCCTTGGCCACCTCACTCCTGCGGTTTTCCCAGAAAGGTCTCTGCATGAAAATCTAAACCCTGTGCGGGAGTTTGGTTAAAATCTAATGAATGACAGAGCCAATGTAAGCGGCTGTCTTGCCTAAGGCCGGATGCTGCACAGACTTACACACGTGCTTAACTTTACATACTGGGAATAGTCCCAGAAATTTCAGTGCACATAGACAGACATGTAAGTATTTGTAGGGTCTAGGGCCTTAAGTACAGAGAGATCTCCATCTGCAAGTATTGCCAACCCCAAATGTTCAAAAGTCAGACTCAGGTTCCTCTGAAATCATAAGATTGGCTTTAAAATAATAAATTTGGGGTTTGTTTTATTTGATTTCTGATATTGGAACCTGTGAGGATCATATTTTCAAACTCTTCACAACCCTGAGGGATAGAAACTTACTTTCTTTTTTAAATGAAAGCTGAGATTCTCACATAATCATATGAGTAAGAGCTGGGGCTATAAGAAAAGCTCCAAATATCACAAGGCTTGCAGTAAAATCGCAAAAGCTGCCAACACTGTGTAACTAAGAGCACAGTTAGACCCCAAATGAGCATTTCAAGAGAATACCAAGCTCCTTGTTTCAATTCAAGTCTCACATACTCCCTGAGAACTCACTTGTACCTAGAGAAATGCCCCCCAACTGCATTTAAACCTAATTCATGAGTCGATTTCTGGGTGTCCGGGACCTCCAAAAAAATTAGGCTTTTATTTACATGCCTTAATATGGATATTCCTGCCTAGCTTTAGGCAGCCAAGTTTGAAAATTTTGGTTGTATCCTCATTGTGCTGCATTCTGCCCATCCCTAAAACCAGTAAAGAGGAGGTCTGGTTTAGTTTTACCCTCTTCCCCACTCCCCCTGTGTCACTTTTCTTACATCATCAGCTCATTGGGACTTTTTCTGTGTCTCTCTCTGTGTTTTGTACAGCATCTCATGCAGTGGCCGTTGATCATGATGGGGCACCTGTGGCTGCTACCTTAATGTAAGTATTAAACAATCATGATACCTCTCTAGGGTGTTGTGAAGCTTAATTAACGAAGGTGAGTGTGGCACAGGGTAGACCATGATCTTCTACTAGATATTGTAAACCATGAAGATATGTAACAGGAAGTTGCTTACAAAGAAAGCGGACACAGACAGTTATGGGGCTCTGAGTAAAATATTTCATCTATGATGTCATTTATGTGGTTGTTAGATAAAGCATTTCACTGAAACCCAAGATTCCCTGCTTGCACGTAAGTTCCTCAGTTACAAGACACGTCTAGTGCAGTTAGAAGGCTGTGCTAAGTATTATCACCCAACAGTGCTACTAACAAACCACCGATCTTCAAAACAGGTAATTGTCGGTCTGAAACTTTCAAAGTTTTGTGTTTATCAGGTGGCAACCAAAAGTCTTCTAATGGGTTATGTCGGCTCACTTTGGTTACCTCTGCAGTTTGCTTCATCTCTGTCTCAACTGAAAGTCCAAATGCACAAGGGTTAGGTGCCACTTCAGTCCCACTTAAGCCTTCACCATGCATGAGCCTTGTGCCAGTTCTCTATACGAGGGTGGATTTCTCTGGGATTTTCAAAAGTGTTTGGTATTGGCCTGCCTTTGCTCCCACTCAAGATGATGGGGGGGGGTTGCCATTGACACTAATGGGAGCAGAGCGCTTTTAAAATTCCTACTTTAAGACTTTTGGGGGAGAGCAATCCTGTCTCACTCCGTTCCTGCCGCCATTTTATTTTCCACTAACAGGTGCTACTGCCTGCTTGTTCTCAGAGGGACTTTGACTTGAGGCAATGCTTCTAATGTGGTGGAGATGCTGGTCATTCACCATATAGTTTTTTGGATATTCTTTTTTAATCCATGCATGCAAACCAATCCAAGAAAATAAATCCTGTGACCTCCATCTGCTTCAATCTGTTCTAAAACAAACCAGTACATCCCCAAGCTTTGCCTTGGTAGTGACACAGTGTTTATCAATTAGACCATAAGCACAAGCTCAGGACTGGAAACTCAGATATTGGAGGCTCTAAATTAGCATTGAGTAGTGGCCTCTCAGTTCCACTATACTATGGTTCTCTGATTTCTTTCAGCCTAAATAATAATGCAGTGTAAATTGCTACTGCTTAGAGAAACTTTGAATATAGCTGGTTAAAAACCTGAGAGGGCTGGGTTTTGTTTTTTTGGGGGGGGCGGGGAGGGGAGGGAAGGAGTGGGGAGAGGGAAATTTGGAGGAGAGAGGAATATCAAAATTTCAAAATTGTTTTTTTTCCAAAGCGTTTTAAATAAACCCATTTGTTTTTCCTATATTTTTTCCAAAGTTGTGTGTGGTTGAATTGTGACATATCTGTCTCAGCCAATCAACATTGAATTGATCTTACTTGATTTGAAAACAGATTTCTGAATGGCTAAAATGTTGTGAAAGTGATTTGAGATTTTTCTTACACTTTAAAAAACTGTCTTATTTCACAGCTATGATGTCACAGCCACAGCACATAGCCAGATACTCTTGTGATGATGAGCACAATATAAGAACCTATACAGAATAGATTTCTGATGACATCAGATTCATGAATGAGACATCTTGCAGTGGGACATATAGTTGAAGCAAGGTCTTACACTCCTTACACAGGTAAAATTTGCATTAACTTTCATGGAATTTTGCTAATTGAAGGACTGCATTATTGGAAAGAACATCACCATACAAGTAACTACTATGAATGTGTATATCATTCAATCATATTCTCAGTTGGCCTTGTGATTTTATTGTCATCTACATCAGTGATCAATCCGCACACTTTGATATGTTTGTACTAAGTGCAGAAGGATTAGTCACTTAGCATTGCCTCCTGCTTGGGGCATGTTCAGATCATGTCTGAATAACCAAGGCAGGGACTTTGGAACTAAAGGGGAGTGGTACATCAGCTCAGAGATCATGTTAAGAAGCCCAAACAGGTTTGGATAACAACTGAAAATTGTTCAATGGATTAATGTCTAAAACTGGGTTGGCTCTGACTCATGGCAAGCCTCAGCTGCAGTGTATGGATCCAAACTTCCCCTCTCAGTGTTATTACTATTGTTATTTATTTGTATTGCAGTAGCACATTGGAGCCCCAGTCAGGGACCAGGGCCCCATTATGCTAGGTGCTGGACAAACGGAACAAAAAGGCAGACCATGAGTTCATGGTGGGGAGGAGCTGGCAGTAACCATCACTGGTTCTGACAATATTTTGTTTCCTCTTCCCATCGCCCCAAGCCTGCCTTCCCTCCCTGGACTCTCTCAAGCAATATATGACAACCATCACGGCAACAAATGACTAAGGGCTAAATCCATCTCTGCCTGTTGATTAAACTCGGAGTTGCACCTGTTTATAACAAGAGTAGGGCCCCAATTCAGCAAAGCACGTAAGCACATACATGTTGTAACAGACTTCTGTAAAGCCTGTAATGTATGTGTGCCCCAAGGCCATTTCATGAGTAATTGTATACCAGCATAGAAAATGCTCAGGCAACAGAGACAGTTATTACCCAAACCAAGCTGTTCCCGAAAGTTTGGCAATCTGGAATGGAAGCTTGTCAGCAGACATGTTGACCGTTAAGAAACAGAATCTGCTGAATCAGAGCATCTGCCCAGCAACAGCAAGTCACCCCAAGGCATGTAACTTGCCACAGGGGGGCAAAAGTCCCCTCACAGGCATGGGACTTGCTGGTTGGACAGTAGCCAAAACGTCACAATTGGTTTAAACAAGCAATACACTGGGGTGGAGATATAAGGTTGTCAGAAGAGAGGCAAATTGGATGAGCCACACATCACAAGGGGTGCACCAGAATTGCACTGCAAAGACGGCCTGATCTGCCATCATTGCCTCTCCCCAGCTCGCTGCTCAAAAAAGTAAGATAGGGCATTAGAACTGATAACCTGGGTGTGAATGCGATAAAGGTTCCACCTGGATGAAAACCAGTAACCTGGGTGTGAATGCGATAGAGGTTCCACCTAGATGAAAACCAGTAACCTGGGTGTGAATGCGATAGAGGTTCCACCCAGACGAAAACCAGGGAACGTAACATAAAGAGTAAGGAAATTTGGCCATAAACTTTTATTGTTTTTGTTGCACCTGAGTTCATCCATCTATGTGGTAAGTATTACTCAAATGTTTAGTTGTAAGTAAGCCTTTAAGTATATGTTTAGTATATTTGTGTTAGTATGATTAGTTGTTTAAGTTTTAAGTGTTAAGTTTTGAGTTTAAAGAGTTGTAAAAGAATAAGGGGAGACAACTTGTGATAGAGAGAAAACCCCAATAAATAGTGAATTTAAATTGAACAAAGAACGTGTGTCATTGTATGAATGAATGATAGATTTATGAGCTGTTGACCAAGTCCTGGACTAGGACAGGTTCTAGCCGCCTTCATCCATCTACAAGTTGGTCGGATGAATAGCAAGGGGGGCCTGTCTGAACCTAGTGACTCAACGGATAGGCGAAGTGACTTCAGCCACATGGCTACCTCCCCCCCTTCCTAACTCATGAGCCTTTGTAGCTCCGTTTGCTCAACAGAGCGTCTGTGACTTCAAAGGATTCTCTCTGTATCTGTCTGTCAGCCTTTCCTCCCCCCTCCCGCTAAATAAGCGTTTCGTTATCGGATTCATTCACCCTGTCGGTATCGCAGGCTGAATAGAAACAGTGCAGACCCCTCAATCAGTCAAACCCGAGTAAGTTGTATGACTGTATGTGTAAGTGTGTTTTGAGAAATCAATCCCTTTAGAAAAATCCAACTGTCTCAAGCAAGGGACAAGAAGAGAAGAACCCACAACAGGCCATAAAACTATCACCAAACCATAGACGGAAGTAAACCAGATAAGGAGTACTTCCTTCCTCTTTTCCAATCCAGCTCCCCCCCCAGCGAGGAATACAAACAAACCAAGACAGGAGTTTTTTTAACTCCTTGTCACCACAATACACAAAGTTAAGCAAATGCTCAAGTACTTTGCTGAGGTGAGTCCTAAATTTGGTTCAACTAGTTTATTTTCTTTAGGTGAAATTGACCCCCTGTGCAGAAGGTCAGTGTGAGACTCATGCACCTCTTAAGCCTTATTTTTCCTGCATAGAGCAAAGAGCATTTCACCTTTCCCGGGGAGTGTGCAAACTGTCACAAATGGGAATCACAGTGTTTTAAACCTACAGAATATACCTCTATGTCGGATATGTCTCTCCATGTTTCTGATTCATGGCCGAATGAAATCAATTGGAGTCTTTCCATTAACTAGAATGGGGTTTGGATAGACCCTATACCATTCAATATAGAAATCAGCAGAGCTGTAACTAAAGGGCAGCTTGTATTCTCCTTGGTGATTGACAGCATCACCTTCTTGCTGGTACATTCCTTGCCTCTTATTTCAAATTTGTTCTTGCTGTCACCCTGGCTTGTGTCCATAATGTTAGCTAAATCTTTCAATATTTGTGATACATCAAAGCAGTTGTGTGGGTCAGGGGATGTGGGAGGGAGAGGGGTAGGAATAAGCCAATGCCACAAGCAGAGAAACAAACTGTTTAGAACTATATGATTGGCGTTCCTAGAATGGGATTAGACAGAGTAGCGCCTCTGTCTGCCTGTCACTTGCAAATTCTTGCTAATACTTTAGGAGCTTATCGGAGGTCAGCACCGAACAGACTAATCTGTGTTATAGACACATAAGCAAAGTCACAAGGTTTTACATAATATATATTGGTGACACAAGACACGTTTGTTCGAGTAGTTTTGTCATCAAGATTAGAGGCCATGAAAGCTTCTACTGTGCATTAACCTGGTTTTATGCGCCGCCCCATTGCTACACCAGAAATTCCTCAAAGAAATCAGGAAGGAACAGGGAACTTAGAAATCAGGTATACATTCTGAGGTTATGTCTACACTGCAATTAAACACCAGCGGCTGACCCGTGTCAGCTGGCTTGGGCTCAGGGTAAGGGGTTAATTGCAATATAGACATTCAGGCTCAGGCTCTAGCCCAGACTCTGGGAACACCCCTCCCCCCATATCTCATGGGGTTCCCAAGCCCAGGATCCAGCCCAAGCCCAAACATCTACACTGCAACTAAACAATCCAATAGCTCAACCCCTGTGAGCCTGAGTCAGCTGACACGGGCCAGCTGCCAGTGTTTAATTAAAGTGTAGATGTACCCTTAGATCAGCGGCTCTAAACGTTGCCAGACTACTGTGCCCCTTTCAGGAGTCTGATTGGTCTTGCATACCCCCAAGTTATACCTCACTTAAAAACTACTTGCTTACAAAATCAGACATAAAAATATAAAAGTGTCACAGCACACTAGGACGGAAAAATTGCAGACTCATTTTTCCCATATAATTATAAAATAACTCAATTGGAATATAAATATTGTACTTTCATTTCAGGGTACAGTATATAGAGCAGTATAAGCAAGTCATCGTCTGTATGTATTGTCTGTCTGAAGTCAAGTCAAGTTTTTATTGCCTTCGCTAGTGCTTGTTAGGTGGAAGACCTCTGCCTACCCTCAGGGGTATACCTACCCCTGGTTAAGGACCACTGCCTCACATGCTACCACCATTAGGTTCTCAGAACTTGATGAATATTGGTTCAGTTAAATAACATAATAGGAAGGGAAGGTTGTGATTGTAATGCTCTCTGTGTAATACCTGCCAGTAACCAAAATCAGTTCACATCTCTCAATAATATATATTATTAAGAAATGCAAAACAGTGGATAGAGATATTATTAAAACAATTTTGGGGGTGAGGCTGTTTATTTTTTTGCATCCACTGCCTGATTTTCTGCAGCGACGAGAAGTAAGAATTTAAAATACTAAATGCTATCATTGTTTACAAATTATGTGAGTATGTATCATCCCCATTTTAGAGAGGAGGAAACTGCAGCCCAGAGAATAAGTAGCTTGTCCAAGTTCGCAGACTGAGGCAGGGGCAGAGATGGGAAGTGAACCCAGGAGTCCTGGCACACAGTTGGACACTATAACCAAGACTACTACTAATAAAATGATTATCCATATTATCACAGCCCGAGTCCCAGACATGGAACAGCTTCCTGGGCTCTGTACAAATGCCAAACAAATTAATGGTCGTGGATTTTGAACCATCAACTATATTTGTCTCGTCTCTCCCATCTGCATCTCTTTTCTTAATAGTGGTTTAGAAAGATCATGATTTGTTGGGCAAATTTTGTTGTGAAATTTCCATAAATAATATTGGGGTGTTTTTAAACCCAAACTTTTGTTTGCTCTATGTGTTTATATTTGGCAGAGATAGAGGGGGTTTGAATGGAATGGAATAGAATGGAAGGAAAAATGATTACAACCCAAATTATGAGAGACACAGAAAGCAAATACGTGATGGTATGGTATAAAGGCTTTATTAACATGAGTTTAGGATGCATGACAAAGCCAGGAATGATTTATGTAGGGCATTGAAATGTTTATACCACACCACAGCATCAGCTATTCTATATGCAATCCATATGATTCAGAAAAAAAGAAATTTTAACATGTTATGGGCCTGATGCTCATTTACATCAAGACCACTCTGTCAATGTAGCAGGGCACTTCTAAGACCAGAGCACTGTAAAGCAGCCTTTATGTAAATAAGAGTCAAGCTGTATAGATGGGATTTTCAGGAGTGCTCGGCATTAGCCTAACTCTGCTTTCAGTGAAATCAATGGGAGTCTTATCATTTGACTTCAATGGGGGCAGAAATAGGCCAATACAGAGCACTTTTGCAAAACTCATTCTCTGATGATGCTATTTTTGCACCTTTCCACTCAAAAAGACTTGCTGCTCCAATCATTAAAATACAGTGCTACCAATTGGCTAGATTAATTAATACCATGAGTCCACAGCACAGACCTTCGAGGCAGAGAAAAATTATAACTAATGAACTGCAAGACCCTTTCAGATATGATCTAAAATAGCTTCTCCATGCACTATGACTAAGGATGTAATTTCACGGATTCCATGACTTTCATATATCTCCGTGACTTCTTCAGCCCCCATGGCAGGGCTCTGCCTTGCTGTGATCATACCCTGATTTTGTACATTTTTACCATGACTGCTCTGTGAATTTTGCCAAATTTTACTGTGACAGACTCGTAACCTTAACTATGACATCATGATGTCAAGGTCTGATTTCTTGGAACTTACCAGGGTAGAAGAAAGAGCTGAAAGCAATAGATCATTCAAAACTGCAGTGAAAGTCTCTGAAAATGGACTATACATGTGATAAATAATAAGCTATTAAAATAACATGTTAGTTTTAATTAGCTGAAAATTAAAAACAGCAAGTTTGTAAAGGGCCATTAAATGCTAGACTGCTGATAAATATCCTATAACCAAAGCATTTAAGTTTAGCTCACTGATGTAGTAATCTGTCAAAATAGATCACAGTTGACTGGTAGGCAACACGTGTAACCCCCCTAGGCCACATATAGATCTGGTGTCAATGGAGATATACAAAGAGGACCAAATTCATATCTGGTGTATTATTGCTCTAGAGGTTTCAGGGAGCCTGAACAGATTTGCTAACTGTTTCTGACAGCCTGCATCTGGGTTTGTGTTATGCTGAGAATGTGAAGTCTTGGTTTCTGGTGGCAAAAGGGCATGCAGGGCACTTGCAAACTGAAACAAAATAGCTTATAGGATGGAGACACCTCTTGGAAAGGCTATTAACATGTTCAACGTACTGGTTACAGGGATCGTTACTCTCAGAGTACATACTGTGAGCATGATCAGAAGCAGAGAGCTTAGTGTGTGCTCTGCAACTGATACAGAAATACTAACAGCCAGGAAAGCCTAAGGGAATGTAATAACTCTTCAGTGAAAAAGGTTTTGACCACATTTATATTTAACTCTGAGGGGGTGGAACATAGTCCAAAAGGATCACATGACATTTGCAGAAATTGAAGTGTTTCCTTTTGATGCAAACTAGTTATTGTTTAAGGCTTGGACTGGGGTATCTAACTCCCTTAGGCTCCTTTGAAAGTGCCAGCTGAGCTATATAAAAATATCTGTTCAATTGTTCATATTTTGGTACTAACCCCAATCACTCAGAATGATGCATGCTTCCACTAGAGATGTGCCCAAGCTGCAGTGTTCGAATCCAAGTCTGGTTCCCAACTTTTCCAAAATTCAGGGGAGTTTGGTTCCAGTGGTTTGCTTCAAGTTCAAGTTTTAGTTCCGTCTCTAGTTCCCACTGGAGCCGAGTTTGCAATGAAATACAAAACCAGGCTAAAATCTACTGGTGTTGTCTTTCATTAAACACACAACTCAGACCACATTCATTAAAAGGTTCAGAAACCTTTCAAGAGAACAGGGGGGCCCAGTCTGGAGTGAATCTGGGATGATTTATAGTTTTTGTATCTAAATGATATGAAACTCACAGTTACAATGCAAAATGAGGAGAAACTGTGGGTTTTTAATTAGAAATGGGAGGAAAGGTGAGAGTTTTAAAGATTGGTATTTTACTTTAATTTACCCTATTGTGGAGAGGTTAAAGAATAGATACTTACAGTAGATTAAATCATATCACAAATAACCAACATGGCACTTGTGTTTGGAACTCAACAGCTTTGAAAAAGGAAAGCAGTGTGTCAAGTGCTTAGAAGCAGAACTCTTTCTAAAGCTGCCATTATGTGGCACTGAACAAGTCACTTAACAGTCAGTTTCCCTCCCTGTGAGTAGCTGTAAATAGACAGAAGTGCTCAGATACTGCATCCATAAGGGCCATTTGAGAATCTAGACCAATCTGCAAAATGGGCTTAATAATAGTCATGTCTCTGCTTCAGAGGTACATGGTGAGACTAAATTAATGCATATCTGTAGAGTGCCTTGATTTGCTTGAATCTGCATGCTATAAAACTGCATAATACTGTTCTAATGCTACAGATCATACTGCAATAAAAACACACTAAAATAACCAAAGGACATTTACATTAAAAATCATTAAAATAATATTATGCATTTTGGCTTAAATTCAGTAAAGAACTACAGTTCATTTTCAAACCTCAGATCATTGCTCAAAACAAAGAAGGTTCCTTAACATTATCTACAGTGCCCTGATGTATTTTGATATGGAAGGGCTGATATTTAACCTTGAATTCCCATACTTTACTGTGTTTCAGATCAACCTCAACACTCTTTTCATTTACTTTTGTAAGTATGTACAATGCAGCCCTGTCTCAATTACAGACAGTTGGCACTAGTATAGAACAAAGAATGCATATTTATTATATTTGTTATTTTTGTATTGCCACTGACAGTCAAACAGTGTCCTGGAATTGCATTGTGGTGGTTGCTATATAAAGCAATATAGAGTGTCAGAATGAGGGATGGGGCTAGAAACTTTATTTTCATATTTTTTCTTTAATTTTCCTGTACAGCTGAATGACAAATTCACAACTCAGTTTCTTTTTCTATTCAAACAACATCCACAAATAGGTTGTGATTTCCTCAGATTTAATTATTAACCAAATTGTATTTGACTATATTTTAAAAGATACTTTCTCTAGAGGCTTAGTGGGGTTATTGGAAATTTGTACTGTATTGCTTTGTTGTGAGTGGCCACATGAAGCACATGTTATTGTTTCTATTCCCTGATTGGGCAAGTGAGCAAGTGCTTTCAGAGCAAATATTTGCATATGCTAGATTCAGATTGCTGTCCTGAAAACTTGCACATGAAACCTTGAAATTTGGCATTTCTGCCAATAAAATTCATTCGATGAAACACAGACAGGGCATTGTCAAGACAAACAAATTCAAGTGAAGATACAAACCAAACATTTGTGGAACATATTTTCCATTATTTGCTTAGCTCTAATTTTTGGATATCAAATAAATAAATAAGCACTTATATAGCACCTTACCTAAGCAAAGTAAACCCCTTTACTCCTCAAAGGCAGCATGGCCTAATTGCTAGGACACTGTACCAGAGGTAGGAGATGTGAATTCTATTCTTGGCTTCTCCACTAGCTTGCTGGATGACCTTGGCAAACAATTTCATGGCTCTCTGCCTCAGTTTTCCTATCTGTGAAATGAAGATTTCTTTGTAAAGCCTTTTGTAATCTAAAGCTGAAAAGTAATTTCCTGATTATTAGTATGATTGTTATTTAAAGCACTTTAAGTTCAACTGATTGTTCCCTCAACTACTGGAAATTGAAGGGACCTTCATCAGAGTGTTGCAAGATTTCTGGCACATGTAACAAGATGGACACCGACGTGAGGAAAAACAGCTGTTTATTGATTGCCAGCAACCGGCCCAGCGGAACTATTTCCAAAGGCTGAGCCCCGATTACACTGGGGTGTCACGTTATATACATTTTAAGATTACATGAATATTCATACATAACATCACTACATTTTACATAGCATGATTGGCTCTTTATTACCTTTTACTTCTGATAAGGTGAGTGAGGATGCGCAGTGTGATTCTCTTTGTGTTAGGTTCTTAGACCGTTAGCTTACAGTTTAGGAATGTGTGAGAGTGTGCGCAGTAAAGTTTTCTTTGTCTAAAATTGGGCCTATCTGGACTCACGCAGACACTAAAAGAAAACTAGCTTTTTACTTAAGATTCCTGGTACACACCACAGAACAGCACAGACTAATAATTATATTTCTCATCACTCTACAAAACCATGTGCACAGTTAGATAATTAGCCAGGTGCATCTTATCTACAATACAGCATGCAAGATTTATAACCGGCCAAGTGAAACTAAGGAAAAATGTATATAGCTTGCCTCACTAATTTAGCCTGCCTCAAGAGGAGGTGCAGAAGGGGAGAGATGAGCAGAGGGATCAGATGGAAAGCCTGCCTTTTGCATGGATGCTCCTGCTTTCAGAGGCGCAGGCCTTCTCTTTCCTGCAGATTTCTTACAAGATAAGGCTGTTTCTCCCACCACCTGAAGAATCAGTCACTGGAGCAAGGCTGCAAAGCCAAGCCAACATTATGGAATTCCTACACCTCTTAGCCCTTCTCCTGCAGGTCTTTCTCTAGGAGGAACAAGTCCGATCCTTCACTATTCATTTTGCCTCCACCCCCATTACCCCTGCAGTTCTCCAACTTTTCAGGTCTGGGGTTTCAGGTCTACTTTTGGAGTGCTTAGATTTTCCTTGAACACCAAAAACCTAATCAATGGGCCATTTCCTGTCATCTGTCTGTGCGAGAAATTCCCACTGAAGTTAACAGGGGTTTTGGCATCAATCGGCAAATAACTGATTTTTCAGTTTGGTAGCCACACCAAAAAAAAAAAAAATTCATTTTGGGTCAACCTGAAATGATAATTTTTTGGTTTTTAATCACCAAAACAAAAAAATTTTATTCCCATCATTTTGGGTGTTTTTTACAACTTTTTTGTTTAGTTTAGTTTAGTTTATTTAACTCTAGTAAATTTCTCAAAATGTCATTTTGAACAAAGAGTCAAAACATTTTCGTTTTGAAAATAATTACATTAAATGTTTTGACTTTGTCAGAATTTTTTCCTCATTTTTTTCAGTTGAAAATATTTTCTGAATTCAACCCAAAAGTGTATTTTCAGCAAATAAACTATTCATCAATTTTTTTCCCCATTCGAGCTCCAAACAAAAACAGAGAGAAAGATACTATGGACCTGTAACTTGGAATTTCTCTGAGCCCCGCTTCCCCACATATTTCATTGATAAGTGGATGATTATCTTCCTTTGTACACGCTTCACCTCTTGCTGTGCTGTTTCAGACCAAATAAACCCAGCAATAATGAACCATCATGGATGGCAATTTCTTCCTGCCCCCCTTGTAATAGCTGAGACAGAGAAAGCAAATGATCATTAGTCATATAGTCTTTATGCCAGTCATGATTTTATAGACCTCTATCATATCCCCCCTTAGTCATCTCTTTTCCAAGCTGAAAAGTCCCAGTCTTATTAATCTCTTCTCATATGGAAGCTGTTCCATACCCTTAATAATTTTTGTTGCCCTTCTCTGTACCTTTTCAAATTCCGCTATATCTTTTTTGAGATGGGGGCGACTATCTGACCCCCTGAGCAGAAGCCATCTGGTGAAGCATAAAATAATAATTCTAGCGCTAACCTTGACTTACTGCAAAGTTAATAGCTCCCACTGAAATGTAACATAATGCTGAGTTCTAGCAGGTGGCCCATAACCCTGTAATAAATTCCCTGACATTATTGATTTTTCCCCCAAACTGAGCCCTCTTGTCTAACTATATTAACTTCTGCTTACTGAGCATCTGCATGAGACAAAATACACACAAACAGCAGCCTCATTTCAATGAATGATTGCAGCTCTAAAATATGTTCCCATTCCCGTAGTTTGTCTTCACACACCGTTATGCACTGAGATTAGTTATTTTAGAATTCAGAAACCAATATTAGTTATGGCAGCTAACAGGGAACGCTCACAAAATTTTAAATGTGGGGATTTTGAAATACACTGTTGCTAATTATACATGGAAATAGCCTTGGAAATATGGCCCAGACACACAATTCCTATTGCATATATCAGGCCCAAGTCTGTCCTCAATTGCAAATGTGCAATTTCAGTGGGGTTATATTCATTTTCAAGGCCCTTCACAGTCACTCTCTCATTCACTAGCAAACCATCAATGCTCACCTCCCATCAGCCCTTGATGCTAGCCTCCATTGCCCTCTTATTAAATTTTCAAAACGTCCCTTCATGCATCTCCCAGTCTGCCCCACATGTGGGATGGCTCCCTGTCCCCCTCCACAAAGCTGCTTCATTATCCCTCTTCAACTCTTGCATCAAAGCTCTTCTTTGCTATTATGCCTACAAACAAATTGACAACAGTTAGGCTGTTAAGTGTGCAGAGCCCATTATCTCGCTGACCAATACAGTCTCATTGTTTACTTGTCCTCCCACATCGGCCTGCATCCATCTGTTGCCTCTTGTCTTCTATTTAGATTGTAAGTCCAAGGGGGCCAGGACCATATTTTGCTTCTTGTGCTCCTGATCTATGACGAGAGCCCCTGGGAGTTATGGCAATACAAATAAAATAATAATGCACAAGTCTAACCAATCTATGGATTTGATCTGACTTCTGATGTGCCTCGCATGGCATAGAGAATTTTGCTCATTCAGTTAATCTGAGTGCATGTTGCAAGCACAATGGATGCACTCTTCCAAGTTACATGACAATCCACGTGGGTTATCAGAGAGGGTAGGATAGAGCTTTGTGTGTTATTCAACTTCTGCTTCTCTTTACAGCTGTGCAGGGTTGGACTGAGCACAGCAGACGTGCAAGAGTACAATCCAATTCATGTGAACGTGATATCTGATCTCCCATGCACAATCCAAGCTAGACAAGAGCAGTCTTCTACACTAGGAAGCTGGGATTCCTGCCTCTCCACTGGCTTATAGTATGAAATTCTAACTCTTGTGATTCATGAGCTGTCAGACTTTGAAATGGCCACCAGTCCCTCAGATCAGGCCAAAAGCCAGGCCTGCATTGGCCATTGATCACACATTGACTGGGATTCCTTGACATCCCAAGTATCCCAGATTTTGCACATCTTCCAGTGAAGTCGGAGAATCATGCATGTCTCCAAGGGAAGCATTTGGCCCCTGAAGGCCTAAAGTTACGTAAGCCAACGCCATAGTGTTCAGCTCTGAAGCTCAACTCTCATAAAATGCAGGGCGTTTTGGATCCAGAGTTGCAGCTCAAGTTCATCTCTGATTTAAAGACAAGTGAGTGATTGGTGGCTCCCTCACCATTTCTGTGCTCCAGGTCGTCTCTGGCAGTGTCATTTCCTATATGTGCCTGAGTGATCAAATTCAACATTAAAATGCAATAAAATGGTCATATCAAACAGAACATATTTACTTTTTAAATGAGCTAGAGAGAGAGGTTTTGGTTTTTTTTAATTTGTCTCCAGTGTCTTTTTAGGCCTTAAACTTTTGTCCACTATTTATTCTTGCTGTGCACTAAACTGGACCACTGCCAGAAGGCAAAATCTTGGGAGGCACATACACTGGGGTGGAGAACTGAGGGATCCCAGGGGTCTTCTACATGTGCAAGGAGAGGATGGCTCCCCAGAGCCAGGAGGGAAGTGTGTTCTACAGCCCTTTATCACTGCTCCATGGTGTGCCTGCTGATGAGGCAGGTGCAGGGAGGCTGGAAGCGCAGCCACACCACTGGGCGGCTGGGCATACTCCCAGGGACCATCAAGCTCATTAGTCATTTCCTGACCCAGCATTTTTGCTCTGCTCATGCCCAGATGTCCTGATGGGGAAAGAGAGGGCGTTTCACCTAGGCCCTCTTCTGCCCCTGATCTCTTACTTCACCATTCAGTGAGAAGCAGGCCAGATCTTTGCCTTAAGCAAAATACACTGGACACGCTGCACATGTCCTTCTCCATTGCCTTCAGGCCCTTCTAATTGTATGTGAGTCCTGAGAAGCAGTCAAGCTCCCCTGGTATTCCCTGCGTAGCCCATCCATCACCAGGCCCACATCTCATTTAAAGGGGAAAGGAATATTTATCTGGTTATTCCATGAAAGTTAAGAGGGAGAAAATCCGTATTAGGCTGCCCCATAAATGGTGCGGATTGAAGCAGCTTTATGGATCTGAAAGCGGGTATTCAAGCTTTCAAGGAGATGGGGACATTTGGAGGGCATTTAGAAAGGTACAGTTGTCACTGCTGACACTGCAACCCTAGAGTTTCAAACACACTCTCTGGGATGAGGATTACTGGCTAAAGAAAGAAGCCATGGAATTGAGAGTAACCTAGAATTTTGGTCATAAGAAATCTGGCTCCACATCAGGAGCAAGAAAGCAGCTTTTCTGGCTGGAATGAGGTACAAGTGGAGAGCCACAAGGGCAGTCTTAAGGATCTTGTTCCAAATGCTTTGGGTTGTGATGGAGCCCTGAGGATCTGCCTATTTTCATTTTCCCACTTTCACTTTTTTGCCCCCTCCTATCTTTGACAGTCATTGTATTACAGGTCTGGTCTACCCTTAAAATTAAGATCAACATAGCTACAGTGCTCAGAGGTGGGAAAAATCCACACCGCTGAGCACCGAGCTATGTCAACCTAATCCATGAACTACATGCAGCTAGGTGGATGGGAGAACACTTCTGTCGTCCTAGCTAACATTGGTCGGGAAGATGGCATCCTTACAGCAACAGAGTAGGGAGTTTTGAGGTTTCAGAGTGAAATGTCCAGCAGAGATCCCCCTCCAGATTCATGACCAAACAAATGAAGAGACCACATATATGACTCTCTCTTTTTTTTTTTTTTTTTACACAAGACCCAGGGTATACTGGGACAGGCCGCTGGGGGGTTGAGTCAGTTCTGGATAGATGCCCAAGTAGGGCAGACCTGCTCAACAGAACTCATAACTACTCTGGCACTGAACTGAAGGGCCTTATCTAAAGCCCAATGAAGACAAGAGGAGACTTCCCCACTGATGTCACTGGGTTTTGGGTCAATCTGTTAGTACATCTCTATTATTGCTCCAATCCATTAGGGGAAATCAGCTGAGATTCAGATCCAAGGACTGTCAGCTCATGCAAGTCTAAGTGATGGAGAAGGCTTTTTCTGCCCTCCCTTCCCAAGTCCAACAGATCCTGAGTGTGTTGATCTGAAGGGATGTTTCTGGGGTAGAACGGTTGTTTTGGGGGTTGGGGGAGCAGAGGGCAGTTGAAGAGTTCCCTATTACATCAGTATCTGACATAGGTTCCACTGACTAACATATGTCTAGTACTATGTAACTTTAAAGTTGCTTATTGTACAGGTGCCCAGCATTTCATTTGTACAAATGGAAAAAAATATTTATGAAGTGCCTGGCAAGGACTGTGCTCCAAGTAGCTTGAAAACCTAAGGGCAAGATTCTCAGCTAACGCAGATCAGTGTAGCTCTATTGAAGCCATTGGAGTCCATTGAAGTCAGTGGAGCTAAACTGATTTACTTCAGCTGAGAATCTAGCCTTAATTTAAAAAAGAAAAAATAACCAGCAACACTGAATAAATTATTCAAGCAGGGACAGTAAAACACAGGTCACTGTATGACCCTAAACCCGCTCTGTTCATTGGTAGGCACATGAGGAAAATACAATGCTTGAAAAAAGGTTTGCATAATGTTCTAGCTTGTTGGGAATAAACGCTGGCAAGCCACGATAAACCTGTCCTTGCATTTCTGTCCCTTGGCTGCACTCGCCATGTTTAAGTATTAACAGCACATCTCCCAGCCCGCCTTATCAGTGCTCTGGCCTTCCCTGAGGAAGTACAGGGCCCACAGGACCCTCTCGAGCATGTAAACAGGCTCGTAAATCACGGAACCATATTGTGTGTATACTATATAATAAAGGACCCCGAGAGGCCTCGGGACGCTTCTTTGCCGCACTCCCTGTCTTCGCCTGGTTTGTCGTCGCATCAGCTTACTAGAGTTTTCCATTCATTCCAGTAACGAGGGTTTCATGATGGTATGTCATGACGTGAATGAAGGTGGAATCAAAGGTTACTCAAAGTTCCCACTGTCTACCTGAACCTCAGGAGCTGCCTAGATTAATTTCCGAGATATATTCATGGTGCTGTTATCCACCCATCCCCTCCTTCCAGTTCTGCCCATGTGATAAAAGGATTGATCCTGCAAGGTGCTGAGCAACTCCTTCTGAAGTCAGCAGGAGATGAGTTTGCTCAGAAGTTCCTAGGAGGCGCTCAGCACCCAAGAGGCTTGGGCTGTTAGGGAACCTTTGAGAGAATCAACTATGTAAAAGCTTTCAAAGAAGGGTGTTTGCTGAGAAATCAGTCTATTGCCTATACTTAATTTATAACCTTAGTGCTGTGGCCTACAAGCTGATGGGCAACAATACATCACGTGTAGACATTTTAATGGATTTTCCTTGAACATTTCAATAGACTTGCAACAGACAGTCAGCTACGTCAGCTGGGCTGGATATTCAATACAATTGCCACGTCAAATGGACTCATTTAGCTTTAGAGTTTCTTCAAGTTGTTCCCAAAACATACCATAGAATTCTTTTATTATGGCAGTCCATCTAATCTCTTTAGCTGCATAGCTCAGACTCTCTATTTATGCATTTTAAAGCACACATCCCTGTAGTATCTGAGCACCTCTAAGAGGAATGCCATAATGAAATATATCTATGGAAAATTTGTCATCAGGGTATTTTCAGAAACTCTGGAGGAGATATAGGATTTGCCACAATGAAGCAGATTATTGATTCACCAAGTCGGGCATCCACTGGCCAATACATGTATTCTTTAGAGGAAAGTATGCTTTGTGCCTCTTCCTGACCCCCAGATTATATCCTTGGGCAATTGGATAGAACTGTATGAGAGAAATTATTCTTTCCTACTCCCAGGGAGTGATTAATTTGTACTTTGGAGTGGGACATTTGGGCTCCTTAGAAGCAAAATATAGCACTTCAGGGGTGAAATTCACTCCTGTGCAGAAGGCCAACATAAGGTCTAGGTAGGCACTTAGCATCATTATTTGTATTACAGGAGCCCCGTTGTACTAGAGAGTGTACAGACACATTGTCAGAGACCATCTCTTCCTCCAAAATCTTATAATTTAAACAGACAAGACAGTCAAAGGGTGGCAGGGGAAACTGAGACCAGAGAAGTGAAAGAACTTACTCAAGGTTACATAACAGGGCAGAACCAGGAAATCTCAAGTTTTCTAATCTATTGCCCTATCCATCAAACCACTATTAATTCCCACTTAAACACTCCTGAGTGTTTGTATGAGTAGGTCAGAAGGGGAATCCAGTCTCATTTGGGTCATCTAGGTGGTCCTGTAATAGAAATAAGAATACTTCTTTCTAGTACCACACAATACATCAGTCTCAAAGCCTACCAAGTTTCCCTTCTGAGTCAGTTTTACAATATAAAGTGTCTTTGTTTAGTAAACAGACGTCCTAATACATGTGATTTTGTTGTTAATAGAGCTGTAAGAATTTTAAGTATGTCTTGGTACTTCCTTCGTGGAAGCGTGTCAGTTTTAGTTGGCTTTTCTAGACATCACAGGGTGCTGTACTTGTCTTTGTAAACAACTCGTGAATAAAACATTTTGATCCCAGCCACATTTTGTACAAGCAGCACACAGGTTTGTAAAGTTTCAAAGGGAATAAATCTATTGTAAAATGTTGCATGGTCGTTGACTTAATTACTTGTGAATATCTTAGAAAAAAAACACTTCTTTCTGAATATTCATCTGAAATTCAAATCTTATGCATATCATCAAATGGTTTTGCACAAACCCTAGCAGATAGAACTGTTTATTAGGAATGGGAAGAACAAGCATTTCACAGCTGTGTGAAGTGTCTGGTTTTGTTTTTTCCCCATTTGTTTTCCCCTCCCCGCCCAAGAAAAAACATTAAGTCAGATCCTCAGCTAGTGCAAGCAGACTTAGCTCCATTCAAGACAACGGAGCTCTGCTGATGTACAGTCGCTGAAGAACGGGCCTTGCATTTATTGGGCAACTTGTCTACATGCAGGAGTAACACCTCTGATGTCGTATTATGTTGGTGTGAAACCACTGTAAGCAAGAGGAGAATCAGACACAACCATACACTGAGAACTACATCAGGGTGGTAAGTCCCATAGTAAAGCCTACTGACATAGAACCTTAGTCTGCTCTCATTTGTAGCAATATAAAGCAGGAGTAACTTGACTGAAGTCAATTGGGTTACACTAGTGTAAATCTGGTAGAGGGGTACAATCTTGCATATTCCTGAGAATATGTTTCAGCCACTGAAATCAAGTGGGAGTTAATAGCTCCCAAGTGCTCAGCGTCCTGCAGGAGTTTCTAAGTCTAGTCCTGCAAAGTGCTGAGCAACTTCATCTCCCATGGACTTCCATGGCTTCCCATTAGCTCTTGGCAAGCGTTCAGCACTTTGCAGGATCCGCCTGTTACTATAATAACTAGGGAACTATGACTGTAGCTTGATTGCATTTTTTCCCTATGCAAAAATGCTGTACATTCCTTTAGGTAGGTTTCCATAGAGTTGAACTGTTACTTTTGTGTGTGCGCGTGTGTGTGTGTTAGTTAAAGAGGTCAGCAAAGCTCTGTACAATAGGATCTCACTTTCATAAAATGTGAAGGAATTCAGAGAAACTTTTACTGGCTAGATGGGGGGGGTAGAGTGCACTACAAAAAAAGCACTCTGGAAATCCCAGTCCTACAGAGAAGAAAGAAGCCTAGGAGTCTAGGGGCGATTTGCAAAGACATTGCTTTGCAGATCCTAAGTTTAAATGTTATTCCCCTCCCCCTTTCTTTGTTAAAATGTGATATCCTAGTTTTAATTGCTTCAATCCTATTAGTTGTTCTTTCAAACACGTGATTGTGTATTCCTTTGGTGTACAAAAATCCCTCTGATTGTGGGTTCATATTATTTAGACAAGCACTCTTTCAGTAGTAAATGCCATTCTTCGCATAGGGAAGTACTTTAGGTCTAAAGGGGTTAAGAAGGCCTCCTTGCATTCAGAAACATGCAGGGGTCCCACCGTGCCAGTTCCAGCCTTTTAAAGACTCTTTCCAGCTTTTTTTTCTTGCAACAAATCTGTCTGACCGCCACCAGGACATAGGAAGCGTGTGCCTGTCAAAGAAATCAAGTTTACCTTTTCCGACTTGTTAAACAGAGGCAGGGTATAAATACCGCTAACTCTGCATGGGCTATTAGCATTTCTCTTAAAATAAGGGGGTTACTTCCTAAGACCTTTAATCCAGTGCAGTCCAGACCAGACTGCACTACCAACAAAGACAGGAAGGAAACCTGCTGAAGTTTTATAGAGGGCAGGTGGATTTGGACTTCTTTGAAAATATAAGACAAAAAAATCCAAACCCAATCCAGTCCAATTGTTGACGTTTCCCTGGAGAAGTACTGAGATGTTGGCATTATTCACTCGCTGGATGTGGATCTTGCTGGGGAAGACCACGGTCCTGTTGCTTTTGGAGGTCCCTCTAAAGGGTAAAGCTTTACCTCCAATACGGTATTCTCACGCTGGGATATGTCCAAATGATATGAACCCCAACCTGTGGGTAGATGCACAGAGCACCTGCAAAAGAGAATGTGATACAGACCTGGTGAGTGATGCACATTTTTATATGCTTAGTCATGGGAAATGGATCTTTTGTTGGTTGGTTTGTTAGTTTGTTTACTCTTGGTGTTGCAATCTATTTCTATTATAAATGAAAGGGCATTGATAATGTGTATACATGGCCCCATCCAGACAACTTGTGTTTAACTGAAACCATGTGTATAAAAATAAAAATGTTTGATGATCTGTTGGTTAAGTAAGGAGGTATTTTAATTGAATCACTTCTTTAATTGACCATATGACTGTCACTAAATGGATTTCATAGTTCATCCTTCTCACTCACTGCCTCACCAAAGAGAGCCTCAACAGCTTAGACTCAGTAATTTGACGTTATTGGGCCAGCTCACTGCATTTTAGCAGTTTCACCAACCTCATCACTTTGTTGCCATCAAGTGTTTTGTTTCCCAAGAGAGAGTTCTGAAGGATGCCTGTTGGTTGGCATACACATCCTCAGCCTTTGCTACACTTGAAATGTAAAGATAAAAAAAGCAGCATGATAAAAATGACCATGCAGATCCTCTCTCATATGATGCCTCCAGATCAAAATGCATGTAACTTACCAGTCAAAAGGTCATTTTTCAAACTACCAGCATGGCCAACTCAACATGGCATCTGAGAATCCAAGCTTGCTCTTTTTGCCTCTTACAACAACATTCCCAGCAGGAAAGATGTTGCAGTCAGAACCAAACTGACAATGTCATGATGCAGGAAAAGATTCATCTCACTTTCCACTAGCTGGATAGCTTCTGCAGCACGAAATGTAGCAAACACTTATGTCTGGCAGTCAGTGAAGCAGGAATTGTTCAAAAACACAAAAAGGAGCTAATATATGAAGGTGTTATTTTTATATTGCTTTTCTGATTACAATGCACATTAAGCAGCCTTTTTAATTCAACCATCAGCTTCACCAAAGAATGATTACTACTCTCTTTTGAAGGTTGTGGGCATTCTTTTCATAGTTTCCTGGAATCAGGTTTGCACTGTGGCAGCACAGAATCCCATTCAGATTCTGGCGTTGGGACCAGATTCTCAGCAGTTGTAAATTGGCATAGTTTTGTTGACTTCATTAGAGCTACATCAGTTGAGGATCTTGTCCATTATGTTTTGCAGATTTGCTTTTGGACCATAATACTGCATATTTAGAAATGGGAAAGGAGTTAATGTTATATCCTCTAGCTCCCGTTAATGAAAGGATATTGCACACAAATAATGGTTATATTGCTATTTAGTCTAATGGCATTAAAAGACAGCATGACTAAATATTGCCATCAGTTACAGAAAAGCCCAGCTGATTTCGTGGGATCGAAATTGTGTAACTAAGGGCAGAATTTGTCCTGTTCTGTATATGGTAACAATGTTCAGGTTTCATTAAAATAATCCAGGAACAATGTATTGTCTACAGTTCTACAAACCCACGTCTCACATACTTTTTCTGTTTAGAAAGAAAAACTACAACTATAAAATTAACAATTTAGAAATGATCATAACCAACACTGGATACAACATTATCATTAACACTGATGCTGCATTTGAAAATAAGAGTGATATAGATGAATGAGTGGCAGCTAGCCCATAAGTGGATGCTTTTTCACTCCATAGAAAACAAAATACTTTTGGATCAAGAATGTAGTTTTGCCTTAGTTCTGAGATATTCCATTTATAATCTATTGTGAACAATTACAGATCCTTGGTAGCTTATACACCGAGAGTATGTTGCCAGTCTCAGGGAATTCAAATACTACTTCACATACTTCTGAGGAAAATAAAAGTGATTAATGATTATAACCACATAAGAAGACTTTCCATCTGCTCTTATTTCAAGAAGCTTGCCCTTTTGCACTAAAAGAGGGTTTGTTCGGGTGAAGGGTGTCGTTACTTCTGCAACAAAATGTTTGATGTGATTTTATGAAGGATTTACTATGGCTTTATGCGCTAAGAAATAATGATACATTGCCCTTCTCCAGCACCTTCCATTCAAAGATCTCAAAATACTTGACTAATACTCAATTAATTTAGCCTCAGAGCATCCCTTCTGAGATGGGAATAACCACTTCCCTGATGGGCAAGCGGAGATTCAGAGAAATCATATGACTTACGTAGTTACCGTAGGTCATACAAAATGTCTTCTGCAGACCTGGGACTAGAACCCGAGCCCTTGAAGCTTAGGCCTTTGATTTAACCACAAGAGCACCCTTCCTCCACAAGAAGGGATTTCTCCAGCTGTTTATGTTTCTTAAATGATAAACCAGCCCAATAACAGTTTGGTTGTTTTGTCTTAGGAATGTGAGACCTTTGAGAAGTGCTGTCCTAATGTCTGTGGGACAAAGAGTTGCGTGGCAGCTCGGTACATGGATGTCAAGGGGAAGAAGGGGCCCGTCGGGATGCCCAAAGAGGCAACTTGTGACCGTTTCATGTGTATCCAGCAAGGCTCAGAGTGTGATATCTGGGATGGACAGCCTGTATGCAAATGCAAAGATAGATGTGAAAAAGAGCCCAGCTTTACCTGTGCATCCGATGGACTCACCTATTACAACAAGTGCTATATGGATGCAGAAGCTTGCACCAAAGGCATTATTCTAAATGTAGTCACTTGTCGTTACCATCTCACCTGGCCAAATACCAGCCCTATCCCACCAGAGACTACAGTGCGCCCTACCACAGCCTATTCTGAGACAACCATCATTGATATCCTGCCACCCGTTCTAGTTAACAATCCAGTACATCAGTCAGTCTACGTGGGAGAGACTGTTAGCTTTCTTTGTGACGTCACAGGCAGACCCAAACCAGAAATTACTTGGGAGAAGCAAATAGATGGTAAGGAAAAAATCATTATGAGGCCAAATCACGTCAGGGGGAATGTCGTGGTTACCAACATTGCCCAGCTGGTGATCTATAACACCCAGCTGCAAGATGCAGGCATTTACACATGCACTGCAAAAAACATTGGTGGCATTCTCAGGGTTAATTTTCCATTGTCAGTTGTTGAAGGAGAACCTGCATCAAAAGAAACGTCCCAAAATAAAACCCATTTCCCAACCGATGAGTGTCTGAAGCAGCCAGATAGTGAAGATTGTGGGGAAGAGCAGACGAGGTGGTATTACGATGCAAAGAAAAACAACTGCTTTACATTCATCTATGGGAACTGTAATAGCAACCTGAACCACTTTGAGACCTATGAGAACTGTATGCTAACGTGTATGAATGGCCCAATCAACATCTGCAACCTGCCAGCCCTTCAGGGTCATTGCAAAGCCTACGAGCCCAGATGGGCATACAACAGTCTGACAAAGCAATGCCAATCTTTCATTTATGGTGGATGCGGAGGCAATGAGAATAACTTTGAGAGCAAAGAGGCCTGCGAAGAGATGTGCCCATTCCCTAAGAACACACACTGCAAAGCCTGCAAGCCTCGCCAAAAGCTGGTGACAAGCTTTTGCAAAAGCGACTTTGTTATCCTGGGCCGTATAACGGAACTAACTGAAGATCAAGACTCGGGACATGCCTTGGTGACAGTAGAGGAGATTCTAAAAGATGAAAAAATGGGATTAAAATTCCTGGGGAAGGAACCTCTAGAAATCACCCTTTTAAATATGGACTGGAGCTGCCCATGCCCTAATATGACCACGGTGGATGGTCAGCTTATCATCATGGGTGATGTCCACAATGGGATGGCTGTCCTGCAGCCAGACAGCTTTGTGGGCACATCCAGTGTCCGGCGTGTACGAAAGCTCCGTGAAGTCATCCACAAGAAAACCTGTGAGCTTCTGAAAGAATTCTTAGGACTACACTAACCTTACTCAGATGTGTCAGCCTTTCAGATCTATGTATTATATAGGGCTAACAAAAGCGAGGCTAGTGTGGAAACAAGACAAGGTACTGTTTGAAGATACAATTTTAATCCATTAATGATGTTTAGCAACAATGTAGTATGCTCTTTGGTAAGCATAAAATATCAGTGAATGGCTATTACTCTTACATTGAAATAAACCTGTTTATATAGGATTGCCATTTAATTAGCTGATTTACTTCAATAATTATATAATTCTTGTGTAGTTTCTAACCTAATCATATTGGTCCCTTCTGACCTATGAGTCTGAGTCTAATGATCAAATTCATAGCATTGTTGTAGCTAATTGATACACAGCTAAATTGCACATATTGTCAATTTAATCTGTCTCACAGCATAGAAATATTATAGTAAATCATTAATAGTAAATCCCATTTTTTTTTGTTTCCTCGTGTAAACACTAAGTATACTACAAGAAGAAACTCTAAATTGTCTATATTAACTATAATTTTACATGTCAAATCAATCTATGCATTATGAATTTGCTCACTTTTTCATAGAAATTCACATAGCAATTTTCTCTGGATTGTGCCAATTTTCAATAGTGAATATAAATCCTGCAGTCCTTACTCAAGGGGAAAAATAACCACTGAAGTCAATCGTCCTGAGTCCAGTAGAAGAGGCAGCAATAACACATCCAAAGCCAAAAAACCCACAATTTTACAATGTCTGGAGTCCAACATCAACACCACTCATTTCACTGCACTTTTCCATTTTTGTTGTAAATAAATGTGGTTTAAAGCTAACGTGAAGAGACTTTGGAATTGGGATGTCAACCATCTTGGGTTTGGAAGGCCATTGCATCTAAGCATGTGCAGTCATTTATTGCTTAATTTTGTTAACATAAATCTGCTCTATTACCTGGAAAATAAGGCATATCAGTCAGAATATAATTTAAAATAGAAAAGTGCAATACACATACTAATGATCATACCACACACACACACACACACACACACACACACAATGGGTGCACTTTAAAAGCTTCAATTAATCTGAATTCCCTTCATTGTAACAGCATTCCCCCATTACATGTAAAGGAAATCCTTCTCAAGCCAGTTAAAGTATTCTGTGTGTGGCCACTGTATATACATGTATGTATAAATACACACAGCAAAAGAAAGAAATCTGCAGGTATCCAAAATGTAAAATTTGCATATGCACAATTTTAAAACAGAAAGGGTGATCTCAGAAATACCCTGCCTCTGTTAAAGAATGTCACTGCGCTGAGATGATCAGTGTATACACTCATATGTCATTCTTATCATTACTATTTCTTTGTTCAGTTGTTTAAGTGAGTTCCTACAATAGTGTCTACTGTTGCACATAAGGCCAGTTCAGTCACGGATCTGGGTCGAGATATGTTTTAAGCTTTAAGGTAAGAAGGGCATTGTTAATATTACTCTGTGGTGCCATCTACTGGCTAATCGAAGAGCCAGCAGGAGGCATCTGAAGCCTTACATTCCAGATGCTAAAGGGTGCTGAGACAGCAAAAAGTGTGTATATGTCGCACATGCGTGCACACACCTGCAGGTCTGATTATGAATGAGAGATGGAGAAGTCTGTGTAAAGATTTTAACTAGCTAGCCACTGGGCTTCAGCACTTCACTGAAAACTCCTAACCCCTAAGGCCCACATATATTGTGTGTTTTGCAAGTGGCCACAAAGACTTCAAGGATGAAATTGAATGGACAATGAGAACATTTTAAATACGGCCTGAGGCAACTTTTAAATGTGGAGCTTGATTCATTTATATTAAGGTTCCTTTACACTACTCTGGCAATATGAAGAAGATGCCTTAAAGTACATTTTCACCCACCTTAAGGCTCCTCAGCAGGGTAAAGGGGCTTTAGCATAAATGAGAATCAAGACCTTTTGGGTTATAATTCAGAAACATGCACATCCTAAGCAAGGCCTGAGAGAAGGGTTTCAAAAAACAAAACAAATCAATATTCAAGATCTTCTCATCTATCTAATTTTAAAAAGCCAAGTGTTCTTATTAGCCTCTCTTATCAGCACATTGTCCAGCATAATCATTGTATGATTTTGTTGCATCTTTCTTAAGTGTATGTAAGAAGAATTACAATAAAAACTTAACATTTACCCACATTCTTGTGATGATTTTATTACATTCTGAGCTAGGCCGGTGCCTGTCATGCTTTGCATTCCATTGGAGTTCAGCACCTACAGTAGGTAATTCTGATATGCATCATTCACCAACATTACTGCAGCTTGTTTGTCATTTTTCAGGCAGCCAGGAAACGATGTCTGGCATATTTCTTCCAGACTGAATCTCCTTTTCTGACACGAAGGAATCTAAATGTGGATATTTAATAAAGGCTGGATTTATAGTTATTTTCTCCAAGAGCTTGCAAATATGGGAATGATCAAACAACTCTGGAGACATACTCTGAAGGGTGAAAATCTACTGAGTAGCAAATATCATGCAATTGCTTCTGCCTTCAGGTAATAAATTAAAGCCCTGAAATCTGGTGTCAGAACACCACTCAGGCTCACTATTCAGGAAAGCACTTAATCACATGCTTAACTTTAGGTCACCTTGAGGTCAATGGGACTGAAGCACGTGTCTACAGTTAAATAGGTGCATAAATGCATGTGTGCAAAGTGTACACTGCTGAATAGAGGTGGACTGATGAATCAGAATTATAACACTGATTACTTTAGTCCATGAATAGTTTCCTTGGACTCAAATGGAGCAAAATCGTTGGCATTAAAAATAATAATGTCAGGCGTTTATTCTAATTGTTGCCACCCCTCCCCCCTGCAGGCATGTATGATGGGATCATGCAGTTTCTGGTGGCTAAGGGCCAGATTACAAGAGTAACAATCTGTCCTGCAGTAGGAGCAGTGTGGTGGGGATGCACTAGCCTGGTGAGAGTGCAGGTGGCTTGGTCCCTATGCCAGCGTATAGAAGTGGGCTGGTTCACTCCCCCTTGGCGTGATATGGCCTGCTCCATCTGGCTGTCCACCAGCTCTACTGGCTCGAGTGGAGACTAGAGGAGGTGCAGCCTCTGTGTGCGTGCACGTGCAGAGAGTGAGCATAATTCCTGTGCTCCCCATGCACAGAGATTGTGACTGATGCTATCCCTTGTACAGGCTGCACCAGGAGAAAAGTGTCCTCAAAATCCTTCCCCATGCTGCAACACATACAATGGGCAGGACAGGCCAGCCGGAAAGGGAGTGGCCCAAATTCTGAATGAGACATAACTAAAACAAGCCTGTACAAGGCCCATGTGACAATAAAAATGAATGCTGAAAGCTGTGTGGATCATGCAGAGAGCAATATCAACTGCATATTTCAAGGTGACAGGCGTAGTCATGATCAAAATAAGACAGAGTTTGCACTGCGGTGGGTTGTGTATATTTAATCTGCGGAGATTTTAAAAAAATTACAAACCTGCTGTTCGGATGCAGATCTAAACGTACACCCAAGCAAATTGAATACACCCACTTTTTCTTTCACAATTATGCCCCCTTTTGGGCAGTTATTAAAGAAGATAAAAGGCTGGCATGAGATCTCCTGGCTCCCCCCATCTTTGGGCAGGAAGAGGAGGTCATGATGACATACTGTGGATCCCAGAAAAGGGTTCCAATCTCCTAATTCTACTTTGCACTGGACTGAACCATTGCATCTCATCTGAAGATCTCAAAGCACTTCACAAACAGGAGTTAATTGAACTTTACAGCGCTCTCCTGCATGTAGATAAGGGCTACATAAAGATGAAGTCACTTACTAACAAAGTGCTGTCCACTGCGAGGGGCAGTTTGGCAGCTGTTTAATAGCACACAGAAACATTAAACAGTTTAGGTCAGGCCACGAAGAGGAGGACTGGATCCAGCTAAGCAAAGGTCCCCAAGCAGCGGGATGCTGCGGAAGAACATTCCGGGAGGTGCTCCCACAGGGGGTGGGAAGGGAGCACCACCCAGCTCTGCTCTGGACATGGCCACAGCTTCTGCCCCAGGCTCAGCTACACGGCTCCTGTCTCAGTCCCCGGCCATGACGGCCAGTCACAGTCTCAACACCCAGCCCCTGCAGCCCCCAGCTCTGACCACTGCCCCTCCCCCCCAACCATGGACCTGCTCCCAGCCGAGGAAGAGGCGGGGGGGGGCACGTTCTGAGGTAAGGGGGGAGGGGCGTGAGGTAAAAAGCGTGGGTACCACTGAGCGAAGGCCTAGTCTACGTCACACAGGTTTTGTACCGGTATAACTATGTTGGTCGGGGTATGATTTTGTGTGATTGATTGGGGGTTGTACCGGCATACCTACGTGTGCACACACAGGTTTTAGGGTTGCCACCGCAAAAGGTACAAAACAAGAAAAAAAACCCAGGGACATCCAGGATGATCCTGAGCCCATAAAACTGGACAGCTGGCGGTCTATATAGGATTGCCACCGCCAAGATGCAGGAAAAGCTATCCACAGGCCAGGCCACCATTAACAAAAGCCAGCCACTGGCCACAATATCAACTGCAGAGCGCTCTAATGTGTCCCAAGGAAACCAAAACCCTAGCTCGCAGAAAAACTGCCCAGGTGTCAACCTCAAATGTGTGCTGAGCACTCTTACGGATTTCCCAGAACAGCTACCTCAAGAGAGGGACGACCCTGGGAAAACCAGCACACGCTGCCACCTCAACACATACTGGTGTAAAGGTGCCTTATGCTGGTATAGCTTATGCACCTTCCTTTCTAGGAATAGCTATACTGATAGAAAGCCTCTTTATACTGACCTACTGTATCCACACTAAGGGGTTTGTATGGTGTGTGGTATAGCAACCCCTTCCTGGGTCTCACCTGCTGGCCAGTCTCTTCTGGCTGGAGGGCCCTGAGAATTCCACCCCAAGCTAGACAAGTCTTTTGGCATTTTCCTTCTCCTCGGCACCTCTCTCACAGAGCGTTTGGGTGCAGGCCTTACTTCAGGCCTGAGGGCGCCCTTCAGCCACATGGGGAGAGCGGATAGTCCCAGTCTGCGTATGTGACCCAGGGAGGTACCTTGCTGTGGCTCCCTCCGAGGACTGCAGAGGTGGTGGTGGAGCCCTGGAGTCTCAGAGAACCACCAGCCTTTCCTGCCGGCTGGGGTCAGGGTCTCTTCTGCTCCGCTTCTCCAGCTGTAGAGAAACACTATTTCCAGTCCAGGGGAATCCCTCCTCTAGCTGCCACAACCTTCTAGCAGCTCCTTGCTATCCTTCTCCTATCTTCCCCCTGGTCTTTAGGGAAGACCGAGTTTAGCTCCCCCGGGTTAGGCTCTCAATTGGGTCCAAGTGCCTCTAATTGACCTGCAGTAACCACTCCCCTGCCTGCAGGGGAAAGAGCTTTCAGCATTCTAGGGCTCACATATTGGCCCTGGTATTCCTTTTTGTAGCCATCTGGTCTGACTTTACTACATGTGTTAACTGTGCTGGTATAGACTGCACTAGACTGGACTGGTTTAGTTAAGGCAGTACAGCTTTCTAATGTAGACTTGAAACTGCTGGGCAAGTTAAGGAAGACAGAACGTAACTGACTGAGTTGGGAAGTAACACTAGGTTTAACATCCCCTGAATTTAAGGTGAGATTGTCATTGATTTAGTGGGATTTGGGTACCTAACTAACATAGATACATCTGAAAATCCCACTTCAGGTGCTTAACTCTGGGTGTCCAGGTTTGAAAATTTGGGCCTAAATACCATTGGGAACCAAGACTTTGAGCTCTGGAGTTCTAAGCAGACAAAACCTTAAAAGATCAGTGGGATTATGCTTGAATAAGAAGAGGCTGAGATTCCATCACTTACAACTGAGCTGTGTTTTACTCTACAAGTTGTGTCAAGAACTGCTTTCAGTGGGCCTACTCACTGAGCAACATGCTATTCAGTGAGTAAGGGTGGGAGAATCTGACCCAGAGGTCTTGTCTACACTTAAAATATTGGCATAATTACTTAGGGGGCATGACTTTTATTAACCAACATATCTATGCTGGCCTAAACCCTAGTGCTAATGCACTTACACCATCATGAAAAGTGCTTGTGCTGGTATAGCCTGTCTCTCGAGCCTGGTTTACATTAAAGTTTGGCTAGCATACCTATGTTAACTAGGAATGTTCGGGGAGGGGGGAGGAGGAGGGAACCAACCCCACATTCTGTACCTGAAGAGCTATGCCGTTAAATCCCCAGTGTAGACACAACTATGCCTACTGAAGTGTGCTTCTGTTGGCATAGCCAATGTTGTTTGGGGGAGGTGGGGTAGCTATGTTGACAGAAGCTCCTGCCAGCTTCCACTGTGTCTATACTAGGGGGCTCTACTGTCATAACTATACTGGCCAAGGCTCTGTAGTGTAGACAAGAACTGGTGTGAACTGTGCCTGCAGGAGTACTTTTATGCTTGTACAAGCTGTATTTGCCAGTATATCTATGCCGGTACGGCAATGCCAGCAAAACTTTTAATGTAGACAAGACCTCAGTGAGAACTTCGGGTTTAGACCCTGTGTTTTAAAGTCAAATCTTAAATATTTCCCCCCCTAAGCAGTTGGATTACTGATTGATTATACCTGACCTCCAACTGCCTTATTGATTTACTGTTGCTGTCAGAGGACAAAAAACAAAACCCAGGCCTGCATGCTGAGAAGTGTTCTGAATGGAAATACACAACTGAATCAATGTCTTGCCTGCTTTCTAAATCTCAAAAAAATGTCAGGTCCAGCTCCTGACCTACTAATGCAAACACTGGCGGGATATACCACCACAATGTTTCTGCACAGATCTATTAGCAAAAAACAGCATCACCTGTTTACTTCACAGCTATGCATGGCTGGGCAAATGATATGACAGTCAAATCTGAGAGTTAAGGGATCGAATGGAAAATCACTTAAGGCTGCTCTGTAGGGGAGACTCTGGGGTCCTTAAATCAAGCATAAATGTCTTCTGGCTTCAAGGGGACCCTGAAGCTGCCTAAATCACTAATCCCATGGAAGAACTTTGTCACTAGAGCATGCAGAATACACAGCTGCCCAGTTGCAGGCTTTTGGTCCAAGTCTCAGTATTTTGGAGGATTTCCTCCAATAATCAGGCCATGGTTCCTTGGCTTCTGCAGCAACTACAGTGAAAGTGACATTCATTAGAACAGAGGATAAATATAAACTCTCCTGCTTCAGAGCATAGGTCAGCCACTGCCTGCTTGGGGTTGGGAAGAAACTTCCCCAAGGGGCAGGTTATTACATATTTTTCCATATTGGGGCATTTTATACCTTCCTTTGAAGCATCTGATTCTGGCCACTGTCAGAGACAGTGTACAGGACCGTAAAGGCCAAGAGTCTTATCTAGTAACTTCTATACTCTTACTGGCATCTGATTTTTTTTAAGGACAGAAAGAAATGCAGAAAGAAGGGGAATGGGTGGGGAGCAGGAAATAACAGGGAAGAGATTCATTTGGAAAGAAATCGCAGGCTTTCCAGTTCCTCATGGTGGACAGGCTTGGTAAAGTACTTTAATCAAATTGAGCTGACTACATGCATCAGGAAAAGGAACTTGGAAAGAAACTTACTATATAAGAGTTCCCCCCCCCCCCCGCCACACTTTACTAGACTTGAATTATGAAGGGCCCAGTGCTCTGAATGGAAAAGCAGCTGCTGCTTTGATTACCATATCCAAAAGGAATTAGGATTGTAACGGACCAGTTTGTCTCTGTGCGTTACTACCCTCTACTGGATAGAATATAATCAAGCAGTGTTCAGCAGATCCAGGTATGCAGCCTGAACAGTGAGTCCCTAACATCACAGCCCTGGTGGCCACTCTGACAATTTCCTGAGAACCTGAGGGATATAATTAGGATGCATAGAAGTATATAAACACAACACAAACAAAAACCACCACGACACGTACTTTACCCTCAGATTTTTCTCAAACGTGTATCGTTCTTAATAGCTAGATAAAAATTGGTTTTGGAACTTGGTGGCTTTAAAGTTGATGTCACTGAGCCATGAAATTTGAACTAGATTCATACTGACTCTCCACAATGTCTGTTGGGGTTTGGATCCATGTTTTGAGATGGGCTCGAGCCACAAAGTTCACATCCAGATTTATATAGGACTTCTTCAAAGGCTGAATTCAATTGATTAATTTGGCATTAGTGCAGCACATCATCACAGTAACCTAGAGCAGAATTAGGCCCTATGTTTCCTGAAGAATTTCAAGTCACTTGGGGCCATGTTTTCCAAGGTATTTAGGCATCTAAAAACAGGCAGATAGGTGCCTTGTGGAATTTTGAAAAGTGCCCTGTGCAGACTGTTTGATTTTGTCACTCAGGTGGCACTCATCTTCAGCTTTCAGTGCCTAATCATCTTTGTAAAACTAGCCTGGAAGCCTGTTGTCTGCCTCTCTCTGCAGGGCTGCCATATCAGACATTGCAGTCCATTGCACTGCTTCACTATGTGCAGAGATGTCAAGACCGCTAGTCTTTGTAGCATCATCGAAGAGGGCAAAATCCATTCGGGGTGTAGGTCCACTGCAGTCCATTTAATTATGAGGGATGAATTTGACCCATGCTGTTTATCATAGCTTCACGGCAGATGCTATTTTCAGTCTCTCCACTTTCTGTGAAGCTTACAAAGCTGCATATTATGCTCCGCACACTTCAGTTTGTGGCCAACTTTGTCAGAAAACCTGAGAACAAAGACAAGCTGAGAACATGCAGGAATAACTCGCATTTTCAGAACAAATATCCTGCACTTCAGGAAAAGAAACTTGTGCTGAAGTTCCACACAGGAATGAAACCACCAGCTTCCCATAAACTTCAAATTCACTTTCTGACCTGCTACTGTATAAGTGCTTCCCTTCATGCTTTGCTGCAGCATGGCCCTCACAGTGTTGCCAAGGGGCTTTTCACACTACAAGGAGTCCTTCCCCATTCCCCCTTGTTTCTCACAAGGCTCAGCCTGTGGAGCTCATGTGCATTTCTCTGCAGTGGAGCCATTTGCAGAGGAAAGGAGTCATTGTCATGGAAAAAGAAAAAAAACAAAAAACACTCATGTGGTTTTACTTTATCACTCAACTCGCCCTCCCAGGGCTTTGGCTGCACTAGGCTGTTGTTTTACCAGCTGCTGCACTCCGATGTCATCCATATGTGCAAATTCCCTTGGAGATGTACAGTCCATCCTGCACCTAATGCCAGCTTTACTGGGAACTGTATGTATGTATCTACACATAGAATCCATGTGTTGAAATTCAACTGTGAGGTTCAGCAAGCATGTATCTTGTGTGTGTGGGCCAGGGGGAAGAGTTAGGGAGGGGGAGAGCATATACATACTGATGCGTGTGAGTGAGAATTTAGAGCAAGCCAAAAAACATTTAAAAAAAAAAAAAAGTCTCAGCTCTGCAGTTTACGGTTTATCCGCAGTAAATTGTGCCATCCTATGGGGATGGTCACAGATTAAGGGTTGCAATTGTTCTCCAGAGCTTTAGCTGGTGAAGACCAAGCTTTTCACAGATGAGGTGGACTGAATCACACTGAAGGGAAATGTGTGGTAGAGGAAGAAGAATGCAGACTGCAATGCTTTTTACTAACCCAACACTGATATTCATGGGAGCAGCAGGAAAGATCTGGAGGGAGCCATGCAACATAGTACAGCTAGTATGAGAGCAGGGCTGGCTTTTGGAATGTGGGTCTCCCCAGTGAGGTCACTTTTGGTGTGCCACTCACTTCCAACCTCTCTTTCCCTCCTCAGTTCATTTCTCCTTCAGATCTGCTACACAGCTGGATCTGCTGAACACTGTTCAGTTATATTCCATCTAGCAGAGGCTAGTAATGCACCGAAACAAACCTGAGCAGACAGCTAGAGACCGCACCATCTCACATCCAGTCAGGAATTGTCCAGCAAACTGGGTTGCCTTTAAAAATTGGACGCAGCTTTATCCATGGGTTTTCCTGGTCCCATAAAAGATAATCCTGCTAAAGAGCAAATCTTCTACCACACTGTCCTCCCTGTCCCCAAAAATATAATACAGCTAGAGGAAAGGGAGTGGCAATAGACATGATCACACAAGCTTCAAAGTCCTAACTCTAACCTGAGCAGATCACACCATAGGGCATGTTTTATGTGGTTAGAGCTGGAAATGGGCATTTGAAGATCTGGGTTCTACACCCAGTTCTCCCGCTGACTCACTATGTGACTTTGATCAAGTCACTTCATCCCTTATACTTTCAGGGCAAAATCCTGGTCTCTTTGAAATCAATGACAAACTCCCGTTTCACTGACTTTATTTTTAGCTGGTCTGTAATATGGAAGGAGAGATTCAGGGTGTACTGTGAACACACTCATTAGGGAATACAAGACAATCAAACATTTCTAGAGCTGGGGAAATAATCCACAATGAATAATTTATTTCTGAACACAGGGGGAGGCAAAAAGTGTCAAGTTTTCTGAGGACAGGTAGCAAAATAGCTAACTGTACTGGTCCAGTTATTCATGAACCACTTCAGTGAGTAATTTTTGATCTGCAGATCATCTGAAAGATGAATATTGCAATCAAATTCACAATTCCTGCTGCAATTTATTGTCACTAACCGATGGGTATGACTCAAGTAATTAACACACACCATGACATTCAAATTGTATATTTGATTGTAATATTTACAACTCACAATTTGCATTATGTTATTTAAAAAGTCCTCTAATCAGGAGATAGACATGAGTTGGTGTGTCTGACGTAACTAACCAGCACGGGGTAAATGGCAAAAGTAAAATTCTCCCTTTGATTTTGGCTATCAAGCTAAAAACAAGCTTTTCAGAAGTATTAACGTAAGCAAAGCTCCAGTGCTTGAATGTTCATGTGGTAATCCCAGCCAAATTGCATCGGGATGTGAACAAGCATCCACAGAAAACAAATGTCCACTAATTGATCAGATCTACTCTAGTAATTTGTTTTATGGCATAAAACAGAATTTAAAACACAGTTCTATTAAGATGACTGGGCCACTGACAATTCTTTCCCATCCTCCCTGACTCCCACACAAAATATTTTAAAATACTTTGAGGTTGGTGGGAGCAATCATTTTTTCCCTTGACAATCCAGCCACTGCCTGTTTTCAGTATTATTTATTTGTATTACAGTTGTGCTTATGAGTCATTGGCTAACAGGGCCCTATTGTGGTAGGTACTGTACAGGTAGAGAATAAAGAGACATGTCCATATCCCAAAGAGCTTACCATCTCTATAGTCAAGACATATGAAGGGTAGAGGAAATGGATAGAATTTACAAGCACAGTGAACAAAAATTTACAAATGGCATATTAGTTCCCTGAGTGTGGAGAGTTAGGCTTTGTGTGGGGAAGGGAGTAGGAAAGGGGGCTGTAGGGTTGTTGTTGTTCTTTGTTTTTGTTTTTTTTTTAATTTAAGTACTTTTTAAAAGGTGCTGCCAATGCTAAATTATTCAAAAGTCATGAATCAAACTCCTACATCCCTGTCCCCCCCAAAATCATGAGTTTGACTTAAAAATGATGGGCTTCTTAAAACAAATAGACAAACAAACTTTGGGTTTTTTTAAATTTGATTTCTGAGCCTTCAGGGTGGGAGTGTCACATTTTCAAGCTTTTCTTTGGAACCCACAAAGGCAAAATACCTTTTTAAAAAAAAAAAAAAGAAAGAAAATTGAGATTCTCACCTAATCACATGACTCCAGCAGTTGGAGCTTTGAGAAAGCCATCAAACACCACAAGACACCTAATAAAAATCACAAGGGTTGGCATCACTGGCGCCTCCTCTCTGCCTCCGGACTCTAATCTTTTTAAAGAGACTAATTTAAGATGCTGTGTGCCTCCCCCCCACGCGGGCAGAATCTTTCTGACCTGGCTTTTATCCTGAAAAATTATAAACTCCTTGTGGTCTAGTTCTGCATGCCAGCCACAAACACAGCCATACATCTCTAAACAGTTAACACACACATGTAATTTATTCATCCCAAAATGCACCTGTACACCTGCTACTTATCAATTTTATTTTTCACGTTTAGCTTTACAACTTTTTAAGCAGGCAAAAGGAGGAAATATTCAGAAGTTACTGCTGCTGTTGGATGGTGAGATTTGCTCACTAGTCTACGATTTGTAACAAATAAAGTATTGACAAGTTTAGTCTGTTTTCTTGTCTCCATATTATCTGCAAACTGCCTGTGGATTTTGGGGGGAGATTTGTTTGTTTTCCTACCGCTTTGTTTACTGCATTTTACATTATTCCGTGTGTGTTTTATGGAGACATTTCAGCCCATGAGCTACTCTCGGGTTGTTTAGATTGTGCTTTGGGACAGAGACTGCATTTTGTTATATATACCTACAGCACTTAGCACAATTAAATTCTGATCCCTAACTTGGGTCTCCAGGCTCTACTAGACTGTAAGGAATAAAATCACCATAACCATAATGTTCTGTACAAGAGCTGTTTCAAGGGTTTGATATTCTCTTTACTTACTGTTTAGACTAAACTGGCTTCTGTTGTCTGACTGTTTGAGCATAACTTTTAGAATCACATTTCCAGTGCAAATGATCACAATTGTAAATTTGAAATATAATTTCCAAAACATTCTGAAATAAAACAGAAAAATGTGCTATTTCCACAAACAGTCCTCCCAGAAAGCTAGTTTCCCAGAATAATTTGTGAAAAGCCAGAGCTGAAGGGACACTGGAAGAGTCAGGTGAATTTGCTTAGAGTCAGCCAAACATCTGCAGATAATTTTTTGCATCTTTTGCCCAGCTCCGGTTCAAGCTAGGGGACATGACTTTAATAAGAGCTAAGTGTTCAAGTAGCCCACATCACCAACTGTATGGGCAACATCCCCCTCTGTTGGCTAGCTACGTCTGCTACAGCTGCCACCTACAGTACTTAGTCCTTAAGCAGCAGAGGCCTATGTTTTTATAGTGTATGATATTCTGGATTCAATTCCCACAGACAACTCATTCAGCATTTCGCAGGATCAGGCTCTAAGTTATCTGTAGGTAATTTTCTTAATCACTTTATATGTTTCTCATATTGTAGCCCAGGTATTTTTTCCCTCCCTCTAAAGCATCTCCCTCTCTGCACCCATAGCTGGAGAAGAAAGGTATCTGTACTTACTTTACACTATGCAGTGGTTAGATATTAGATTTAGTTGGTGATGTTCATTTGTAACTTGCAGTTTTCCTTCCTAGCAAGTTCTGACCTATAAGTGAAGTGGCTGCAGGACTGGGGCTGGCAGAATCTCCATTCTGTAGGAATTGTGCAAAATTATTAAATGTGCATTGTTACAGTTTTACACATTGCCTATTAAAATAGCACAGGGCTTTTAAAACCCTTAATATATCTGTTCTAAAATCCAAACAGATGCTGAATAGGTGACAATGCAAATCCCTACCATCAGTGTGTGTGGTGTATTGATTTATGCGAATCATATTCTTTATGCAGATCTCATCGGACTGTGAGCTAAGCAAATATGGATTCACAAAATGATTGTGTATCCATTACTGGTAGTAGCAGAAGGGTTTGTGACTAAAATAAATGAGTTTGAAAACTTTGTTGATTTTGTTTTTTAAAATGTCAGTTGGCTTATATAATGTATTCAGGCCAGAACCCATATTCATCCAAAACTGCTACTGGCTTGGGGTTCCAGTTGGCTTAGTTTTTATGCATGGTGTACCGCTTTGTCTAAAAAAGAAATGTATTCATGCAAATGTGGATCTAGAACCACACTGCATTTGTAAAGTTTACATAGACCATTAGGGGTTATGTGCAAGGCAGTTGTTTCATTTAATATTAATTTCAGTCAACATGGTATGTTGATCTGCCTGCTAATACAAAATGGGCTTGCGTGAAAACAGATACAAAGGGTCTGATTTTGCAAACTCTGAAGGGGGGAGGGGGAAATAAACTTACTCATGCAAGCAGTCCCATTGATCTCAGGTGAGCTGATCACATGAGTAAAGATAATCACACCTGACTTCCAGTGAAGTCAAGAGGGTTTTATATACGTGTAACTGAGGCAGAATTTTGTGCTGGTGTGTTTATTTTGGAGGGGGGAGATTTTGAGCTGTGGATTGGAGAAGGCTGCAACTAGCAGAATTAAGAGAGTGAAATAAAAAGGAGGAAAAGCAACATTTTCCCCACTCCAAAAAACCATCTGAAAAAAGACATCCCATCAGCTGACTAAAAGGCTTGAGGGAAAACATGTTTGGGTATGTGTCTCACTCTCCTGTTTTGGCTGAAACTTCTGGTATTTATGGCTTTTTCTGTCTGCATCAGATTCAAAGCTAAATGGCCACTCAAATAGCACAGATTGGTAGTGACTGCAAGGCAGAGATTCTGCTCTCTGGGTGCTGTGCAAACGGGAATGCCACAAGATATTATTGAGGCAAATAGCTTAGAACTTTTTTTTTTTAAAAAATTTAAATTGAGATCAGAGATTTATATGAACACCTGCAGTTATAGAAGCTAGGATAAAATTATGAGGCTTATCAATACTCATGCTCCAGGCCTTTAGCTCATCACTGGCTGGGGTTCAAAGAAATGGGTTTAGGAGAGGGTGAGTTTAGAGGGAGACATACTGCTCCATCTTTCCAGTCCCAAGCAGCATGCTATTGCATTGTACACTGAAGGAGGACAGGTTATTATGGCCTCCCAGAAAACCACCCCCACCTCCCAGCCCCTGCACTCCTTTCTAACCCAAACACCCACTCACAAAGAGATGGGCCTTGCAGCAAACCTTAGAATGCAACAGAACAGACTCCTTTGAGTGACAGAGTTCAAGATCCCCCTGGGAATGTCCTGCCTGCAGCCCTGTCCTCATCAAGCCACTCTCATCTTGGATGTCCTGGCTAGTCTAGACTGCTGAGGTATTGCTACATCTGGCATTGGTGGGAGGTTACCAGACTGGCTGGCCCTTTTCTCTGTTTAGATGCAGCCAGAGGAATAGCTGCATCACACCGTACCTTTGACACCTTCCTACGACAATCCCAAAGTCAGCAGGCTTTGGAAAAAAACGACAATAAAAGCCTGATATGGGAGGGTGTCACAGGGCACGCCCCTTCACCCTGGATCCTCTTGGCAAGCAGGCCTCGCCCACTCTTAAGTCTGTTCACAAAGCGTACTTTATTTACAAAGTCTTATGCAGCTTCGGGTCTCATCCCCTTCAGGCATTTTGCAAGCTTCAATGTGCCCCCGTTGGGGGCACCGCAAAGGATTGGCAGACAGAGGCAAAGTCCACCCAACATCTTTGGTAACCACACGCGGGTCTCTTTCTGCCCCTAGGGAATGACAGTGGGGGAGGACCTCAGACTGCCACCAGCCGGTGGTGGGGATAGCCCGGCCTCTCAGGGGCTCCCTCCTAGCTGCCTGTGCAGGAGGGAGGTTGCTGAGCTCTCAACACTGGCTCTGGGGGTGAAGCTAAGGAGCTGGCTCGGGAGGGGAGGCAGTGGGAAATAGCCTTGCCACTGCCAGGCCTTTACATTAAAAAAAAAACAAAAAAAAAAACACACACACTGCATAGGCCCTACCCAATAGCCCAAACTCTGCCACTGTCTCCTAACAATGCCTGGGGCAGGGTGGACCAGGCTGGCTCAGCACCAAGCAGGTGGCCAGAGCCAAGGGCCCAGCCCAGCCACCTGGGGATGCTAGCATGGAGAAGAGGGAGGGCACAGAAAAGCACCAACCCCACCTAGCAATTCAACCTAGTGGCTCAGGATCAGACCTGGCAAGGCCTGTCCCCTGACCCCTTTCTTGGTAGGGTGCAGAACTGTTGTGCTAGACTTGCAAAGTTGATCTATTTGGTAAAGTTTCAAGAAACATTCAATACATTTTTTTTTGCCTTCATAACTCCCTCCCTCCCCCCCAGGGTAGGGTTGCCAATGTTGTATTTCAAAAACAAGGGACTGTTTTCTTAGCATCCCACCCTACTCCTCCTCCCCACATTATTAATATCAATAATAATATTTCATTATGAAAAAGCAGTTCTCACCTACATTCATCAGGCATATTTCTTGCTGCTCTTTGCAGCCCTCAACAACCAATCTTGTTTGGAACATTCTTTGTAATAATGGACTGTTGGCAACCGCAACTGGTGCTCCTACCCCCAGGACACAGGCTGAGGGAGGAGGGAAAAAGAGATCCTACCTCTCTGAGATCTCACACTTCCTTACCTTTGCTTTCCGCCTTCCTCTTTCCCTTCCTGTGTTCCATTTAACAGTCCCCAGCTGAGGAGCTGAATCCCTCTGTTAACTAATTAATCACCCAGTCATAATCAATTATCTCCTAATTTGGCCCATGTGGGGCATTTACAGAGTGGTGAGCCAGCCCTTGGCTACTGTCACACAGGGGTGTGGAAACATAGAGGTACCGCCTTCCCCCCACACATGCCCATTCATCTATTTCAAGGCTTCTCCAGCATTATGAAACTATTTTCCTTCCGTAATACAGACCCACAGGGTCAGAACCTGTTTCCACTGAAGTCTATGCAAAATTTGCCACTGCCTTTTGGGTGCCTGCAGACACCTGAGTATCTGCTTTGCTCCACAGGGGTAAAAGGTTCTGCAGCCTTAATGTGCCTCCTCCATGGGGTGGGAGGAGAATGTAAGCTCTACTTAGGGGTGGGCTGCAGAGGCTCTAAGCAGGCAGAGTTTTGACTCTTGCTCCTCCACCTACTGTTTGGCATCCCAGATAGGACCATCATCTCCCCTCTCTCATCTGAGGGAATGGAACATCTGAGGTGGGAATGATCTGCATATGAATCCTATCCTCAGTTTCCTTATTTGTCTGAAAAAGCCAGTTCACACATAAGAATATACTGCAATTCATTAATATTCATAAAATACCCTATGGAAGGGCTAGGTCACTGGCTGATCAGCTGCCTGCATAAAATGAGCTGGTGGTTTCAGCCCCATTCCTAATGCACAAATGTTGACAACACATTCAAAAAATCTTCTCCATAGACACCCTTGTTGGGTGTCATAGGACAGAAGCCAGGAATGGTTCAGGCATGCAAACTGAACTATTCTTTCCCCCTAGAAGTGGAACCTCCAGCTCAGAGACGTGGGGAAAATTTGCACTGCCACCTTTGCCTGTGCTGTGGAGAAGCAGGAGCTAAAGTCCACTGAAGCCAATGGGAGTTTTTCCCTTGACTACAGTGGGTTTTAGACCAGGCCTTTAGTTTACAGAGCTGCCAATCCAGCACCTTTCCTTGACATTCCATTCCATTCTAATTAATGTTGTAAAAAAATCAAAAAGAAAGGAATAAACTAGAGTATTCACTAAAGAGCAAGTTTAGGGGAACGCTGGAGAAATTTCCCCTCTTCTCTATTTTCTCGCTATTTTTTTCCTTTCTTAGTTCTTTTTCCATTTTTCTCTCTCTCTAGTTTCCTTGCTTATTTGCTGTTACCATTATGTGACTGGTTTTTTTTAAAAAAAAACCCTCTCACCACTTTTATTTGTGAAGCTTTGTATAATTGTAGAGCAATTAGGGCTTTTTTTTATAAAAGGAAAAGTGAAGGCAATATTTTCTACCTTATCTTTCTGCAATATTAGCACATCTGATTAATTGTTTATTCCAATACATTACAAGCAGCTAATGGGACAGCTGTACTTTGGCGAATGAGTAGTTGATACAGCAAAGGCTACTATTTACATTTGTCACATATATTTTGGTGTAGAGCACATCTCACTCATACCTTAGCCTTAGTATTAAGGGTTAATCGCCTTTTCAAACGGCTCAGCCCCAAAAACATCATGTGTCATTTTTAAATATAGTGAAAAAAAATCCGAAGAGAAATGTGGCCAAACTGGTTGCATGGGTCTCTGTTTCACAGGCCTTTCTTGTTTTTCTAGTTCACTAACAAAACGTGAACCAGAGAGACGTACGGTCATTAAAGCTTCTGCTGCTGTTGGTGCTTTGCCTAGCGTCACTGGCATCTGATCTACATAAAAACAAACGTCTCTTATGCAGCAAACAGCAAAGGATCAGTGCTGGCTGGCAACATGAGAAAAAAAAACAGATACGCAACAGAATGCCTTTAACTGAGGCCGCCGGAGTGGCCATTTAAAAGAAATAGTTTAAAAACAGTCAAAAAAAGGACTTCAAATGGGTGAAAATAATATTAACAGAATTCCAGATTTCCTTAATCTCTTCTGCTTTTAATTTTTACTTGCCAACCTCTGTATTGAAAAGCTGGGGTTTAGAATTACATACCGATTTAACACCTGATGAAGTGTTACATCAACCCTTGGCACCATGCAGCCAAGTGTGTCCCCGTTGAAAAGAATTGATGCTGCTATTGTCTTAAGCAGCAGTTATTGCCATTAACTCTTGTTAGGCTACATCATTTCCCTTGAAGATGTCCCAGTAAAGCATCTGTCCCGATTAAACACTTCCTAATTAAGTGGAGTATACTGTACAGTTGAAAATAAATAATAATGTCACTTGTATAATCATGTTTGGAAGGATGGGATACTTAATAGGACATTGGACTGGACTCACCATGCCAAGGTTCAATGCCTAGCTAAGGTAGTGACTTCCTATGTTATCTTTGGCCTATCCTTAATCTACTCTGTTCCTTAGCTCGGCATCTGTAAAATGGGGACACTTCTACTACTTCATGGTGTGGTTGTAAGGATAAAATACATTAATGATTGTGAGGTGCTCAGATACTATGATGATATAAATACCTCATATAGATAGATTTCACTTGAGGTTGTAAACATTAATTAAGTAAACCTCACAACACCACTGTAAACAAGTAAATATGATTATAACCTTGTTGTAATGAGGGGAAATTGAGGCACAGAGAGGTGAAGAGATTTGCCCAAGGTCAGTATCAGACACTGAGCTTTGTGCTCAAATCAATAGGCCATAACCTTTCATCCCTAAATAGCAGTCCTGTCTCCACAGAATGATTTATTACATGACGAAGAAAAAAATATGTAAAGAAAGAAACAACTGCCAGAAGATTATTCAGTCTTTGCTTCCCATCTTATTTCAAACCCCTAAAATAAATGAAATTACAGAGAAGGCTGAAGAATATGATCCAGGATTGGAGTCCAGGAGCACAAGTGAAAGAACAGTTTATGGATCAAATAGGTAATTACAGCAGCAATATGAGTCATGTCAACAGCTATGGGCATTTTCCCTCTGTCTGTGAAAGAGTTATATGATCCTGACCTCCTTCCAAAAACCAAACATGTTCCAGCTACTGGATGACTTGCTGCTAGCAAATATGTCTATTTACATCTGACAAAAGACAAAAATATCTGACACAACAATGTCCTACAGAGGGACATTCTCCAAAGTTATTCAAAGCTCAGTAGCCTAGCACAGCTAGTTGTTTCCAGAAAGACAAATGGGAATCAAGTGAAAAGAGAGCCCCTCCTCAGCACACCCGGTTAAAATGAACCTTTTTTGTTCGAGCAAATGCAGATGTAGCTATAGTGAATGGCTCAGACTGGGATTCCAGAGCCAAAGCCCAGGAATGTTGGATCTCAGTCAGAATGGCATGGCCTACCTCTACAATGGCCCAAATGAGAATACCAAATCCAAATACCTTGATTTTTGGGGAGACTCAGATTCAATACCACTTCACATATTCCCCCCCCCATCCATCCATTTATACATAGTTCATCTTCTATTTCAGCACAGGAAACACAGTCAGAAGTTTAAGCATGAGGAAGCAGCTTGAGTAGCCATCAAAATACCAGCTGAGATCTCAAACCAAGACCCTGACCTCCTATTAAAAAAGCCTTGCTCCACAACTCATCTTAAAAGGAGGCTTATTAACCCCAACGTCCTAGGCAAATACCAAACTGAACAGCTCTGTTTTGGCTCCCTAAATTCACCCCGGTAGTTCTAAATAGATATAGTCAGCTTCACTTCCCGCAGAAACTGTTGTATCATGTTACTGTGTATTGCTGCATTCCACCGCCAAGAGGGCTGCATTTCAGTAGCAGACACCATAATCCCCATATATGTATAGTTTTGTGAATTAGTTCATGCTCTGGGATGGAAGGGGCTATATAAATACATGAGATTATTACAGCATGATTATGTGATTGATTAATTAATTATATCATGTAAACTGTATTGTTTAACAGCGGTTCTTGCATTTGTTCCTTGAATGGTGTTAACAAGAACACAGATTACTGAGGAGTGTTTGTTCACTTTTCTTTTTCTTCCTTACAGACCAGCAGAAGTATACACAGGGCTCTGGAAACTCAGAGGAAGATCCCTGCCCTGAGGAGTCTATAGTCCAGCTCAGACAAAAACAGTACAAACTGTAAATGCTTAGGCACAAATCATAGAGCTGGTGGTATGGAGAGAGGAGCTTAGTTTCAAAAAGGTAAGCAAAAGGAGCAAGATTTAGGAAAGATTTTGTGAAAGAGAAGGAGGAGGCATTTAGGATGGCATAAAATGAAGAGTGGGGAAAGAGGGAGATCTGCATGATTAGAAACATACAAAAATAAACAGATGGGAGAGAGAACAGTTCAGCATGTAAAAATATTAGAGAAAGGCTAAAAAGGCACAAAGGTTAGAATCAGACTCCGAATTCCTCCAAAGTTTTGTTTATTTGTTTTAATCTCATAATTTTTAAAATCATCTAATGCTTTTGTGGGGCCTAAATCATGATAGTTGATTGGTTGGGGTTGGCAATACAGACATGATGAGTCTTTAAGGATGGCAGTGTAATGGTCTTGAATGAACGAACAGGGAATACCATCATTAGGACCGCAGATTTCTCACAGCATCTTTTATCAAAAATCATGGAGCAGTCACTGTATATTTTGTAAAAGTCGCAGGCTTAGAGGACTGCTTCATGATTTTTTTATTTTTTTAAAAAAAAAGCTGACAAATGAGAGGGAACCAACTAATTGCTGCAGCCCCCTCTGCTATGACACTGCCTCTTGATTCCCAGCCCAGGTGGTGTGGAGAAGAAGGCTGGAGAGTAAATCCCTTGACCATGCACAGCAGCAGCTCTTGCATGACATGGACTGGGGCTGGCTCCCTACTTTGAGCATTGCGACCTTGTGTGCCAGCTTGCACAGCTGCTCAGGGTTGGCCCACCCCCTTGTCATGATGGAGGGCTGGCGGGGCCAAACCTGAATGGCAGTGCAACCCCACATGCTTGGTTGCAAAACCTGGAGCAGAGAGCCAGGCCCAGCCTCATGGGATAGGAGCCTCAGGAGCCACTGCTATAGGTTGAGTCACAGACACAAAAAAAGCCAGGAACAAATGGGAAAATCACGCTGTCTGTAACTTTTTTTTCCTGCTGTGACAAACGTGCAGATGTAATCATCATGCATTGTATATTAAAGAAATTGTTCTTAAGGTAAAGAGCATCTTTCATCCAAGTTCAAAGTACTTTACAAATCTAATGCTTCAAGGCTTCACCTTGCAGAGGTCAGAAAAGTTCCTCCTGCCCCTTCTCCTGAAGTATCAGAGATGGCCACAGCTGGAGATGGGATACTGGAGGGGATGGATCACGGCTCTGCAGTGGCACTAATCAGTCTCTGGCTCAGATGCTTAGCTGGCTGGCTCTTGCTCACGTGCTCAGGGCATAACCAATCACCAGATGAGGGGTCAGGAAGAAATTTTCTCTCTTAAGGGTTTTTCAACTTCCTCTGCAGTGTGAGCCTGATCATTTGTCAGAATCACCTGGATGTATCTGACCATATCAATTTAATCAACCCCTGCCTTTGCATAGGCCCCTGGCATTGGTGCACCTGGATCCCTCCTATTTTCTGCCTATCGGCTGTAATACTTTGGTCTAATTTCGGTTGTGGGGGTACTGGGTGATGCTGGTGGCCTGTAATCAGACTAGATGATCTGGTTGTTCTTTCTGGCATTACATTTTGTGGCTGTGTGTAACATGAGATTCCAGAATCCCTGTAAAGCAGGTGTTACCTCCAGAGGAGTAACATTTTCAAATGTGGTCACTGATTTTGCATGCCATAATTTTGGGATACTCAATCTGAGAAGCTTCAAATGTCTGATTTTGAGAGGGACCAAGAACCCGCAGCTCCCATTGGCTTTGACAGGAGTTGTGGGTGCTCAGCACTTCTAAAACTCAGGCTCAAGTTGGATGTCCAAAAATCACAGGCCACTTTTGACAATGGGCCAATTGCCTTGTTTAAGATCATACAGGGAGGCAGTATCGGAGCCAGCAATAGAATTCAAGAGTCCTGACTCCATGTTCTGCACCCGCATGTGCAGCAGCACTTTATGAATCTCATATAAATCACAACATTTTTTGTTTTTCTTTTTCCTTTGCAAAATGTTCATTGGAATCTAATCTAACTTTTATTATTTATCTGGAGGCCATTTCAGTATGTATGCTGGGGCAGGAGTTTCACATAATTTATCTTTAAGAAATATATATATATATATATATACACACACACACACATTGTTTCATGCAGTACATGCTAGGTAAAAACATGAGGATTCTATGTTTCTTAAACTAAATTGGCTCTTTATTAAGATGACTATTTACAGAGGTGCTGCAGCTACCATTCAAGCCATATGCATACAGACTAACTTCCTGATACAGTACCACATCCAGATCCTTCCCGCTTGTAATCTGTGCTCCTCCCTCCAAATTCAACACATGTGATATACTTAGGTGCACTCATGAACACACACAAATGCTTATAAATATAGGTACACAACAGTCAACATGTCAGATCTTGCTGCTGTGGGAGCTTTCTTGCTCCACTGGTGGATGAGTCAGACTCTTACACATGACAAATGATGGAAGTCAAGTGCTTTGCTTATTTTGTACATTTCTTGCTTTGGAAACTAAAGGTCATTTTCTTATGCTGAACTGCAGGATGCAAAAGACACCATCAAAGGCCATAAAACTTAAAGGAGATGAAAGCAGAGAATGCCAGGCTGGCCTCTCAGGAAATGTACTGGGTATTTAGAAAACTGGACAAGCTCAACACAAAGTCATTACTACAGAAAAGAACTAATAATAAAATACTCAGCTCTTATATGGCATTTTTATTGGTACATCTCAAAATGCTTTACATAAGCACTCACTGTTATTATCTACATGTTACAGATAGGAACTAGAGGTGAAACGGGCTTGTCCAGGGTCATCCAGTAGGCCAGTGGCAGATCCAGGACTAAAATGCAGGCCTCCTGAGTGCCAGTCCAGTGCGCTATCCACTAGCCCACACTACCTGCCTTAAATTGCCTCACCATTAGAGCTAATAAAGCACTCACAGCCACTTGTCTGGGCCCCTTCATTTATGGGACATGTACACTATTTACTGCATGGATTCCCCAGGTGACAAGTGCATGTGAGCTTTGTACCAGTGACACACAGAGACCACTCATCATGTCCATACATATTTTAACTCCACCACCCTTGTCATATATTATCCTTTTAAGCTCACGTTGATTTTTGTTTTGTTTTTACTCAGGGACGTGCTTGCGACTGGATGCTTGTTCAACAGCTAGAAACTGAAGTCCACCGTGCCTCAATTTGGAGGGATGGGAATGAGAGTGTAGCTGAGGCTCCATGAGCCAGGTAATGCCAGGCCTCTTGCTGAGGCTGCTAGTCATAGATGAAGCAATTTCTGATGTGGGTGTGTGGAGACTGGCAGGCAGATGGGAATGAGAAGAAATGGAGTGTAAAAGAGGCGTGGGTGAGCAGAGAAGCAAGGTAAGTGATCCTGGTGAAGCAAAGCAACTGGAGATCAATTACTGAATGAGGGGCGCACCAGACCAGCAGGTCCTTACTGAGGTGGGGCAGGAGAGGCAGAAAAGTGAGAGAAGAGATTTGAGGGGAGGAGCAGGGCATCAAGGGCATTAATATATCGTCAGAGAAGAGTGAAGCTCTCAAACAGCCTTCCAAGGGGAGCAGTGGGGGCAAAACTTAACTAGTTTAAAGACTGAACTTGGTAAGTTTATGGAGAAGATGGTATGATGAGATTGTCTACAGGTGGTCCATCTGTGACGGTTAGTAGCAAAAATCCCCAATGGCCAAAGATGGGGCACAAGATGGGGAGGGCTCGGAGTTACTACAAAGAATTCTTTCCCAAGTGTCTGGCTAGGGGGTCTTGCCAACATGCTTATTCTGAGTTGGGAAGGAATTTCCCCCTGGTCAGATTGGCAGAGACCCTGCGGGTTTTTTTTGCCTTCCTCTGCCGCATGGGGCACTTGCTGGTTTAAACTAGCATAAATAGTGGATTCTCTTTAACTTCAAGTCTTTAAATCATGATTTGAGATGTTCAGTTACTCAGCCAGTAATATTGGTCTATTGGTCTATTACAGGAGGGGGTGGGTGAAGTTCTGTGGCCTGCGATGTGCCGGAGATCAGACTAGATGGACCCTTCTGCCTTTAAAGTTTATGAGGTTAAGGAACTTAAATGCATTACCCAGATCTGTTGACATCATAACCCACTCATAGAAACTCACATGGATGCTGAGCTAACCCCAACAATTAGCTTCCACCCAGCATGCCACTGTTCTCCTTCAGCTTTCTTCTTGGGAAAGGAGGAAAGAAAATGCAGTTATGTAAACATCATGAAGGCAAGTACATAATAAGATAGTTTTAAAATAGCCTTGGTGAACAACTGGAGGAGGAGAGGTCATCCTAGTCTGTTATTCCACTGAAGTGACACATATCAAATGTATACAAAAAACATAATTCCATAAAACCTACAAACATCAATATTCCAGCAGTTATTTTTAATAAAAAAACCAAGAATATTAGAAAAAGGGGTGGAGGCCTGCATTATATGCCAAGGTTTTTCTAAAAATATTTTACACCTGTTCTGAGTTGTGCACACTGATCATATTTTATCAGTGAGGTAACGAACTCCTAATGCCAAAAGGAATGCAGTTTATCCATACAAGTCTTAAATGTTTTTCCCTTGTGTCATGCAAACCTCCTTGCTACCTGCACTAAAATAAAGACATCAGGACAAAAGACACACACTGCCACAGTAACAGTTTTAACTATTCCCATCACTGTTTTCTGGAAACAATCACTTCAGCAGGATTTTACAGTTCTGGCACTTCAATTTAGCAAACTTTTTATGCTGCTCACGAGAGGAATGCAGCCAACATTGTACACTCAATTTAAATCAACTTGCTGATGACATGAAAAAGAGTGCTGAACTGCCAGTTTGCTTCATCTGCTTCAAAACTAGGAATACAAACTCTGAGGTATTTATTACTGAAACATTAATAGAACAGTCTAGGGTATCAGAGCTCTAACGTGAACTCTGATTTGATCCCACGTTGGTGCAAACAGCTGATTTAACAACTAGTTGTTTGGTTACTTGATATTTCAGAAATGCAACTGGATGGTTTGCTGGTCACTTTTTTTTTTAACTAACTTTTCAATCAAAGCAGTGGCACGGACAAAGTACTAGAGTGCTGGCCATGTGACTTTCTTATAGTAGCCAAAGGTACTCCACTACCATGGCTGGCTGTAGCAAGAGGCCACACTGAAAGCTATTTTGTGCAGCATCCAAGATACAAAGGGAATATATAGGAGACAGGTCCCTATGTAAATATGGGACTTATCCTCAACTTACGGAATATCATTATAGATCAATTGTCATCAGCAGAGCTACAACGATTTACACCAGCTGAGGATCTGGCCTGCTGTATGTACCAAGCCACTCAATTCCCTCTATATTCAGAGCACCATCATCCATCTGGAAGATACTGAAGTAACAATGTCCAGAGCCCCCCCCCAGAAATCATGGTGACATACCACCTAGTAATTTCTTGTCTGAATAGCTGTATGATCAGCAAGTGAGCTGGATCTCCTTAGTTCAACTAAAAATCAGAATTTAATGCTGGTGAAAGGTGCTGGATTTCAACCCAAAAGAGTGAGCTGCTTTATCCACTGAAGTGACATAGCGTAGGCATCAGCTGTGGAATCTTTTTCACCCTGCTATGGCAATGGGCCTCTCATTTCATCAAAGACCTCAGATGAGACTTTTCAAATGCTATCATCCTGGAGTGGACTGAGTTACACTTACAAATGAAAGTTTATGTCTGCCATTACTAGTTCCTAAGCCATCATCTATAAGCTCATTTGGTTTTTTAAAAATTTGCCACAGTATTGGTTGTACTAGTCTGACTCAGCTAAAAATTGTTGATTGCTTTTGTACAGCCGACAAATTTTTTTGTTTTGGTTAAATTATATAAATGCTTTGTGGCACATTTATTGCAAATTTAGTGTTTGCTCACAGTTGATACTTATTTTTGTCGGACTCCATGCTATACGAATAAAGCTGGAATACATTTTATATCGACTGTATTGTGAAAGAGACTGGTAAATATCAATTTTTCAAAAATGCACACTAAATTGCTTTGATAAGATAGCTTTATACAGCATCTCTTAAAAGATATACAACACCTAAAACAGAAGTTATGGACTTGATGCAGAAATTACTGGATGAGCTTCTTTGGCCTGTATTAGGCAGGACAGACTAAATAATCATAATGTTCCTTTTCAGTTTTAGAATCTATAACCTTTTTAATCAGAAAAATATTTTCAATAAAAAATTATCAAAAAATTGCAAAAGAAATGCAATTTTGAAAATTAATCTTTAAAAATGTCCTTAAAATTATTTTCATTTGCAAAACTATTAAACAGAGTGAAATTCAGTCCTGGAAATATTCTCTCATAAACTCTGGTTTCATTATGGAATTCTGTATAGCACTGAAATTTATGCCAGAATTTCCACTACAAACCTAGAAATCATAGATTTATCATCAGAATTCTTTTAAAGAATTTGTGTCTGAAATGTATTAACCAAGATCCATTCAATAAAATAAAGTCTTCAGCCCATTACCCATTTTGAGTTATTGCACAAACAAAAAAAGTAAGTAAAATATGAGGAATTCTTGCTAAGTCCCAGACTAAAAGCTTATTTTTAAAAGACTATAATATTATGGAGGCTTGTATTAAAGTTAAAAAAAATAGAATCATGCTAGAAAGGTATTTACTTAGTACAATCCTGAACCTACTTCCACTGGGGTTTTGCAATTGTATTTAACAGGAAAAGGTTCACATTGTAAGGGGAAAATCCTTTGTCCAGCCCAAGTAACTGAAGCAGGCAGATATTTGGGGGCAGAAAGGGGGAATCGTCCTGCAACAACCCCAAGAACCAATTCCACCCACAGGGAAAGCTTGGAGGATATGTTTAGTTGTGTCTGCATCTACTCATTCCTGCACACCCTTGCCACCTTAGAACTTCATTTCATGCTGTATAAAGGGGTGCGTGTTTCCTCACCAAATCATGCCCAACTTGTGTAGCAAACAGAATCTTTAAAAGCCTGAAAGCTAGGACAGGATTTGCTCCTTCCTGCTGTGCACTCTGCACCAATAATCTTTTTCAGTTCTTTGTCACTCTGAAGTCTAGGTTCTATTTAAATGACAAGTGTTAAACTAAATTATGTTAAATAATGAAAAGTAAAATGCTGCATATTTGAAATGAATTCAAGTAATAAAAAAACAGTAAGATTGAGAAAAGAATGCAAGTAAAACAGAAGTCAGTTCTAAAGCAAACCCAAGGAGCTGAGTGAAAAATGCCCTAACTCCAAATGCAGTCCCCTTTGTGGACACTGGTCCTCTAGCAGTGGGTGATCGCATTTTCACAGAAGCTCCTGTAAATTCAGTGGAAACAATTTCACTTACTTTAAGATAGTACAAGTTTACACTAGCATAGCTGCAGTCAGCCTCTGATCCCAGTTGTGCAAAACATAAGCACAACATTGATCTAAATAAAGACTCAGACACCAGGTGCTCACCTGAAAGATGGAAATGGCAAAATTGGTAATTATTTTGAGTAATTGAGATTTGGTGCTAACAGGTGAGGATGAGTGTTCTATTTTTATCATCACAAATCAGACTCAACTTCTGCTTGATTTTGCAATGAAGTCTTCCAATCTGTTTTATATGCCAAAATATGCTACTCTAGCTGAGCAAGGATATAAATATCTCATGTGCAATGCTTGCATTATTTTTTGCTTCGGAAAGTGGAACCAAACTCTCCTATACATGGGGCTTAGGATCACTGCACGTTTTACTCACGTGTGTTCATGGGAAAACATCTAGTGCCTGCCAGTATTTTATAAAGGATTATCAAAATAAATTGCATTTAAACATCACAAATGTTGATTATACAACCATTATTGCATAATCAATAACATAAATCAAGACAATTGAGAGCCTGCAGAGCTAAATAGCTAAAACATAGCTATTTCTAAAGTGCTGATTATCTTGGCTTAGGGTATTTTAAGGGCAGGACATGGGATTTTTTTTTTTAAACATGTGTTGGGTGGTGCCTCTAAGGGAAGAGCCAGAAGTACTCATGCCCAGAGGGAAGCAGCAGACTTTCACTTTTGCCCCTTTCTTCACTGTCAAAGGCATCTTTGGAAGTTTAATGCTGGAAATTTTTAGGGAGTAAAGTGCATGTTCAGAAGATGAAATATGAAGAACTTGCTCACACAAGCAAATTCTTCCTTTTTCCCCAGTCCCTTTTGGCCATTTCTCTCACTGCACTCACAAAGAAGTATTTCTGTGACAGGAGAATATTGGGTATGTGTAAACTGATGAGAAGATTTACTTGGCACACATTTAGAACTGAATGTTACCATGCTAATTGCTAATATCTGATGTAATATTAACCTCCAAGACTTAGGGCATGATCACCTAAGTGGGTAAAATAGACTGACCAGGAACAAACACCAACATTTTTTAAGCAGCAAGACAAAAATTGCAAAACCCTAAAATCTGTTTCCAAATTAAGTATTCTTGAAAGATCTCACCAGACTGTCTCCCTGACACAAAAAGCCATCAGCATGTCATGAAAAGTGTATAAGACTCAGTGCAGACATAAGAAACTTTCCATATTTAAAGTCTTTATGTTTCTAGGGACAGCTGCATACAGGATTTTTTAGAAAAAGCTTTCTCCTTACTGCAGATTATTCCTCCGCTACTATCAGTCTCCATCTATAAAACAGCAAAGATGGATACTATGAAAGTGAATGATTTGGAATGGGCAGAAGATAAGCAATAAAAGAAAAAATCAAATTGCCTGTAAGAGGAAAGATCACCAATTTAAAACATGGGAAATGAAAACACGCTGGACTATGTATTATGATCCCCATTATCCAAGCCTCCTAAACCAGCCATATGTCTCCCCACCTTACTCCTAGGGAACTCAGATAATTATCATCCAGGCTGAATGCTTGGATAATTGCTTTAAAAAGACATTAAGTCTAGGCACATGAAAACCAATATAACAGCATCATTAGGTTAAATAGTGTATTTTTCATTGTCTTACTTGCCATTTTCAGGATTTGAATTTGAACCTTTCAGAGGTATTATTTCCTTTTTAAAGGAAAAGCGATCCATTTAAAATTGGATACTAAGCTATAGAATTTCATTTATACTTGTTCATCGCTGCTTGATTAATGTCAAGGTAAGCCAGATGGTGAACTCAATACAAACAAGCTATTTAAACACAGAGAGGGATGAATGCCTTAAAAAAAGCAGAGAGTTACTGTTTTTGAACCTTAGTCATCATGGGATGAAGGAATTGATAGCGCTGTTGGTCCTGCATCTCTGGCAAATCCCTTTGCTAGCCCAATAATTCTTCATAGCCCCATTCTGTCCCCTGCAGGACAAACCCCTCTCCATGGTATTGACAGGCATCTGTGTTTTTACTTCCAGTACTTGGCTATTGCTAGAAAAAGCTCGACTCTTCTATTCAAACCAAACCACATGGTAGTTTTGTGCCAAGGTCTTGTAAACTCAAGTCTACCAACAATTAGGCTAGGACCAAGCTTCATTCACAGAGGCCTGTTTCAGAAAAATGAAGGGTCAGACAAATTTAACTATTGAGTTTTAGCTTAACATGTATTTTTAATATGAAGCACTATAATGTCCATTATACTTGCATTACTTGCTCCCATTGTAAAACTGGAATTACAGTAGGCAGTTTGAACAAACTGTTGATTGTTAAATTTTTAATCCTTAAAGCAGTTAAGACAGTTCCAGTTACCATCAAGAAAATCAGTGAACATCGGTGCTCAAAAGAAAGTGCAAGAATGGGGAAAATACCTCCAAAATATTGTCCATCCACATGTTTTATCAGCTCAAGGCAGTAAGCTAGTCAAACAGCTCTGAATTTTCTTCAGGCCACTCAAATGAGCCACCCAAGCAGAGTAAATTAAAACAGTAGCTGTTCCATCTATTTCTGGAGTAATTTAACTTACTGTCAAATACTGTAGTTCATTAATTTTCTAAATAGATTATAAAATTAAAGTTTAAAGGAGCTGTTTACTGAAGTTTTATTTACTCTACTTTCTGAGCTATTTCTTCTGAATAAAGAAACGATGATGCATTGGTCTATGACCTCTAGAGATGATAGTTTAAAGCCACTCAGATTACATGGGAAGTGAATTTCACTATCACCTGAGTCCTTTCTAGATATGTCATATCACACAACTCAACATTAAAGTAACTTGTAATCTTAATTCTCAAGGGTAAACTAACTAAAACCACCTGAGCCAGCTGTAAAGGACTTGCATATATGGAAAACTTGTTTGTGAACATTTGTTCAAATAATGTTAGCCAAGTACTTAATCAAGCTGTCTGCTTTGTCAGAACTATTTTAGGTAAAGCAACCCATTATTGTGGTGTATCAAGTACAGCAATCGCTTTCCATTATCCTTTTGATACACTGAGTCAGACCTTTCTGCATCATTAGCATTTATAACACAATAACTGCAGTGCTCTGACCTTCAGCACAATAGTAAAACAAAGACAAGAGCCATTTAATTTTAAAGAATTTTAATACAAACTTAATATAAACTATTTCAGTCCCTCTTAACATGTAAGACACTGACTCAAAATACTTTTATACCGTTTTTTCAAGTATTGCACAATGTAGGTACAAAATTAATATATACGATTACATTTTCTTCCATAATATATAGCAAAAATCTTTAAACTTTTAACAGAAAATACAATTTGTGTTTCTTTTTGAAAAAAGCAAATATTTTGTACATTTTAATTCCACTGCTAAGGAATATTCTGTACACTTTAAATTTTTTGTTGAATAATTGATGACTAAGATGGATATTTTACAATTTCAGTAAAAAAATACAACATGAAGCTGCTGTAGCTGTCACAGATCACTGTAGTAAAAAGATATAAATGCAATACCATGTTGTAGAAACAATATATACTCTGATATTTTACAAACTTTGTACTAAATTAAATTATACAATTAGAAAAAGACCAATAAACCCACTTATTAGTGCCAATTTTTTATATATATAAAAAATCAGCCATGTCCTTGCTATATCTTAAATACTGTAAGAGGCCATATTTTGAGTATTTTTTTAATGTACAGTCAGTATAAAATAACTTTGTGCTTGGCTGGCAAATGAAAAAAGATGCATGTTGTATTTATCTAACCAAGCTTGAATGTATTCATACTACAAGCTTTAAAAAGTCTCAAGAGGTGGAAAAATGATACACCCTTGGGTACGTGCATTTCAACTTGTACAATAAGGTTTATTTGTATTTCATTTTTAGTTAGCCATAACAGGCTGGAATTGCTGGTTAGAATACTGCATGTTGTTTAAGCTAAAATTCAAGCCATCCACAAAAGACTTCTCATTTAGACCTCCATAGGCTGCAAACATATCAAAGGCATTACTGTACTGGAGAGGACTGAGGTTAAGGGGGCTGTCACCAGGAAATATGCTACTGGTACTACCTTGACCCTGCATGTTAGGGAAAATGAACTCCTTTGCATTAGGAGAAAGGGCAGAAGTCTTCTGCTGTTGCTGCGGCTGACTGCCTAGGCCAAGCCCATAGAGAGAGTGCATGGAGGAGGAAAGGGCTTTCTGCTTCAACAAGTCATTGACATTCAAGCCAAGGTTGGTGGGAGAAGTGCGGGCGACCTTGTTGCTACGGCCGCTATTCTTCATTTTGGTCGAGCCAAACTTGGTGGCAGCAAATGTGGCAGTAGTGAAGGTTAAAGGCTGAGTGGAGCGGGGCATGAAAGTTGGGCTCACAGCAGCAGAGTTACCAAAGGGAGGAGAAGGAGAGCTAGACACTGAAGATGCTGGGTCACTAATTGGCATGAACACCTGGGCCTCTGGGTTAAAGCTGTTCTTGATTTCCTTATCCAACTCACATCCATTTTCATTATCATCCACATAAAGCACTTTCACTGGTCCCTTTTCACCAATTTGGTATGAAACCTCAAATGGGTCAATCCAAACACTAAGATCCTGAGGCAGGTTGCCGCGAACATCATCAATGTCCAAACCACTCTCTTTGGATGCTTGTTCTATGACTGGGTCCACTTTCTCCCCTACATGTATACATCTAAACCCTGATCCTTTGTATGGCTTTTCTGGATACCAGTGCCCTTCATACTTCTTTTTAAGAAGTCTTTCAAGCTCTTCACCAAAAATGTTGACACGTCGTCTGGGAAGCTTATTGTACAAATATGAAATAATAAAATTGAGTGCTACTTGGATTTCAAGCTGCATAGCTGCTAAGCCAAAGTTAAACGTCTGTTTCAAAACCCAAAGAAGAAGAAAAAGTGTTCAAGATGCCACAGGGAGACAAAATTTCATTCAAAGTGCTGATTCTAGTAGATTATTTTCCTTCACCTTGAGTGTTCTTGTTCCTTTAAGAAAAAACAAAAGCAAATGTATCCAAATAAGGAAAGCATAAGGTCAGGCTCTAAGGTCTAATATTTTGGCCTCACACTCTACCTAAAATAGGTTATTTCTCAACTGAAGACATTTGTAACATACAGTATTGCCTTTGAACAAGACTGTTAAGAGAGAAGACCTCAAATACATTCAACAGAACTTATAAACAATACTATGGAAGATACATTAGGAAGATGTAATGAGTTCAGTACAGCATGAGGCATTTCAAAATCATTTGAGCTTGCATTTCAGCCCTTAAGTTATTTGCAAAGCAGCAAGTGTATGTCTAGGACAGGACGTCATAGAAATACTAACAGCGCCAAGCCTGTCAGGGGTTCAATTACCAACCCCCTATTCCGGGTGATTTATAGAACTCAGCTGCAAAATTTAGCACCAAGCTATTAATTTTGCACAAAAGGTCTCAGTCAAAGAACCACTTCTCATTTTAAGGTTTGCAAACACATCAGTTGGGCTTTAAATTACAGATATGGAAAAAATATCTACTGGTTTTAGACGCATTTTGGCATTTGTATAATTTAACTATGCCACATCTTTAAGTCAAAGCCAAACACCTGCACCAACTGTGCATTTGATGGAAAATATAATAAAAGTATCTACTGGACAAGTCTTCTCTCCCCCCACCCCCCAAGAACTATTATAAGACTATTTTAACACACTGTGCATGCACAATAGAGCAAATATACATTTTCTGTCTTAATTATGGCTGGTAGTAATGGTCAATGAATCCATTCCTATTTACTGGTTCAAAAATTTTCATCATCTATAAAATTGCTTAAATATATACACTCCACGTCCTATGTATCAGCTAAATGCAAATTTTAAAATATGTCAACTTATTTGGGAATTTGATAAAGCTATTATAGCAAATAGGGTCAATCCTCATTTTCATGAGATTGCCTTGCCCCCTCTTCAAATTTTAATAGTATATATAAAATGGAGCCATGAGATTCACTCCTTTGTTAAGGGTATTATAGTAGTTAAACAGTTAAAACAAGGGAATAGAGCTATATATAAAACAAGATGACTTGCTACTGAAAATCCTGCACTACCTTAGGATAATAGTCTGATTTAAAGATGGAGTTTCAATCATATTTTAAGCAGAAAACACAATAAATTTTAAATTAAGACCCACAGCAGTATATTACTTAAAGTTGTTGTTGTGGTGTTGTTTTTTTGGGGGGGGGAGAGAGCACAGCATGACAACTATTTACAAAATTTAGTATATTAATCATTAAGGAACTGGAAAAGTCAAAACCAATTTCCAAATTCTGTAATCCCATTTTTATTTCCTGCCCCAAATAGATAGTTTTAGAAAGTTTAACCCCATTTTTAAAGCTTCCTTTAATCTCTTTTCCTCCTCCTCCCCCCACAACATGACTGGGAACAGCCTGAGAGGCTGTATGATAAGGCGACCTTTAAACGTTTGCTGGATCAGCACTGGGTGGGGATAAGGAAAGATCAAGGGCAAACAGAAGATAATTACAAAAGGGGACACATTTGGTACAGAAAAGCTGATTGGGGTAGTTAAAAGGGACACTAAAAATGATTTATTAATCCATCTCTTTCATCTCCTCTCCCTCATGTCCTTTAGGAAAAAAATGATCCTCAAAACCACTGAACAAAAACTACAAATTCTTACAAGCCCCAAAATTGAGTCTTGGTACAAGCAACTGATTAAACAAGACAGCTTGAACACAGCAAACAGTTTTAAAAAACAAGAGGATGGCATTTCTAAGGTATCTAAGCATGTTAATTATGCTAATGACAATGGCAGTGGGGGTTAAAAGCAAGAGCCTTAAGCAGTATGTGGGGAGTTACATAACCAGGCAGTTGGGTCTCATTAGATTTCTGCTCACAGCCCTGGGAGCTCCAACAGCAGCAGCAAGAGGAGGAGGAGGAAGAGCATTTGCGAGCCCATAAGAGACAAAATGAAGAAGGGGAAGAGGGATGACTGGGGAGGGAAGGGACAAGCCAAGCACCCTCTCCTGCTCAAGCAAAGCCAATAATCCAGCTCTCCTGTACCCCACGCCCAGTGACACCCCTCAGCCTTCTCTTGCTTCAGCCAGGCCCTAGGGGACAGGGCTGTTAGTGCTGGCTAAAAGGCCCAGGCAGGATGCAGTACAGATAATGCCCAACTCACTCCTCTGCACCATGGTCTGTCCACTGAAGCACTTTGGGAGGGTCCTACCCCCCAACCCAGGGCTGTGCCTCGGATTGAAGCGCCTCCTTCCCAGCCAGAGGGCCAGTTGTCCTCTGTGCAGCTGGCTCAGGTCCAACCTAAGCGCTCTTGGCCAGCTGCTCTGGTCCCCTCCAAGGCACCCTAAGCTCCCCTCACCCTGGGGCCGTGCCAACCCCCCATCGCCTCCTCCCAGGGCCATGCCAACCCCGCCCTGCAGATCCATAGCCCTGCCCCCCACAGGTCTGTGCCAACCGCCCCCATTTCGGCTCTCACCCCCCCAGGCCTGCACCAACCCCCCCATTTCAGCTCTCGCCCCCC